>CM053771.1:483247516-483297546 GCA_028658325.1 Potorous gilbertii | reverse complement strand
TATATTTCAAGGTTTAGAAAGTGCTTTAAATACATTATCTCATTTATCTTCAGAATAGTGTTCTTAGGTTTATAATCCCCAATTTAGAGATGAGAAAACTGACTCTAAACAAAGAACTGACTTATTTAGGGTCATCCAGAAAGCAAGCAGCTGAGACAGGATTTGAACTTGGATTTTCCTGACTCCAAGTTCCATGCTCTGGGCACCTTACCACCTAGCTGCCTCATCTTTGTGATTTCTGAGACTAGAGATCTTCTCCCTGGCTACCATTCTTCCAGATGTGTTGTCTCTCCATTGAACATATTAGTTAGAATCACAGATTGAAGCCAGGTTTTGCATGATCTTGAATACAAGACTGAGGGGTTTATAATTCTTTCCCCCTTGCATCTAAAATGGCAGAAAATATAAGGTTTTTGTATATTGGAATGACATAGTTAGAACTATGCATTATCAGGATTAATTTGTTAGTTGTGTGAAGGATAAATTGGAGTGGGAAGATAGTTGAGACAGAAAGACCAGTTGAGAGACTATTGGACTATTCCAGGTAAGAAGTTCCAAAGGCCTGAATTGGGGAAGAGGCAGTATGAATAGAAAGAAAGAGATGGGTGTGAAAGATAATATGGATTCAGGATTTGAGATTACAAGCATGAGCCACTGGGAACATGAGGGTGGCTTCCACAGAAAAGGAAATGTTGGGAAAGTCAGGTTTTGAGGAAAATTTGATGAAGTCATTATGGACAGGTTAATCTGGGGATACTCAGAGATGTATAAAAAATGAGATGTACAGCATTCTGTTGGAAATATTGGAACTGAATGCAATAAGAGAGTCACATCCAAAAGGGATTACTGAAGACATGAGAATGGGTGAGATTGTAAAGGGAGGAGAGAAGAGGTGAGAGGAGAGGAAAATAAAGGAAGAGAGAGGAGACAAGAGAAACAAAAGATTATGGACAAAACTTTGTGGGATGAAAAAATATAGATTTCTAAATTTTATCTCTTTCCTGAGAGGTATTCCTCCATCCCTACTTAACTTTCCCATTGGTATATTTCACAGTGCTCTTGAATTCAATATGTATAAAAGTGAACTCACCATGTTCTCTAGCCCTCTCCTACCTTCCCTATTGCTAATAATTTTCACTGGCATTCTTCTAGTCATTCAGACTCAAAATCCTAGGTAATTTTGGATATGGTGGTCAAAGGAGAGGCTCACCAAACACTGTTGCTTCTTCCTTCACAGTATCTCTTAAATCTAGCCTTAATATTTTCAGTCTGATTCATGCCCCTATTATTTGAGTTATTAAGATAGTTCAAATTAACTACTGCAATTATCCAAAAGTACAGCTTGAACTACTACAATAGCTTCTCAACTAGTTTTATGTTTTTTTGTTTTTTTCCCCTTTGTAGTGCTAGGAATTAAGCTACCAGAATTATTTCTTTCCTCTCTTATTCCCATGATCAAGAACCTTCAAAAATAGTTCAAATAGAAATGATAGTTTGGAATGTACAAAAGTAACTTTTCTTAATAAAAAAACCCCACCATGAATTATATAGTATACACGACTCCTCATGGTCTACAGGAAAAAATAAAATTCTTTAGTCTGGTGTCCAATGGCTCCCATAATTAGGTTGTTTCAAGATGTTTAAATCTTTTTCCACTTGAAACCTTACTATTTCACTGTGTGAATTCTCCACTCAATTTGATCAGACTATTTAGTCAATCCTCCTCACCCCCAATGCTTTCCATGGTCCTGTTGCTCTAGCCTTGCTTACCTTTCCTCTTCTGGTGAGAAAGTTGATTGATTGAGGACTCCTGCTGAAACTGTAAGCAGTATTAATCAGTTCATTATAATTCTACAAGGGGTAATGATTGTTAGTAATTATTTTAGTATATTCATCTAGAAATACATATTTAGTCACCCAATATGTTCTTGGAGTGAATGTATAGCTTGGACCATCTCCTGCTCCCTAACCTCATGAGAAACCCATCTATCTTGTGACCTAGTGAGTGGAGATATTTATTGCTTCACCTAACTTGTGACCCTGCTGATACACTATTTTTGTTTATTTTAGCTTTTGCATCATAGGTCAACCAACGGAATTATTCTGTATTTTGTATAGTTACTTTAGAAGTCTAGTTATCAAATCCTATAAAAATAGGGTCCTGGCAGGAGGGAGCATCTCAGATCATAAGGAAAATCTGAGGTCCAGAAAAGTCCAGGTCAGTGATTTCATCTTATGGAATTAGTAGTATGTACAGTTCATACTAGTATTTCCTTAGACAACCCATATTGTGGATTGCACCTGTAGGAAAGCACCTGCATTTTCTACTTCAATCCTTTGCATACTCCAAAAGGTCATTGCTAGAGCTGCCATGGTGTAGGGATCAATAGCCAGGGAGAAACTGAGGGGGTAAGGGCTGTGAATAGTAAGGAAAGAAGCAAAATAAATTTTTTCAGCTCATGGGCTTTAAAAAGTAAGGAGTTTGGGTATTAAAATGTTTACCAACTGACAAAAAAAATTGCTCTGATATTAATTCACAGATGAACATTTGGGAAACACTGGTATTTCTTTTTTTCTTCCTTTCTTTGAATCAATAATATACTATTTATCTCATAACTTTCTTTACATGGGTTAATGCCATGTTCTCAACTAGATTAGAAGCTCTCCAAGTACTTTTTTGTTTCCTGCATAGTGTCTAAAATAGAATTTTGTACATAGAAGGTATCCTTGGGAGGCCAAGGTACCCTGAAGTTCTGCTCATTTGCTTTTTTCAATGCTAAGTTTTTGTAAAGAAGAGGGGTAGATATGGAGGATTTTAATTTCCTGGGGTCGTTTCCACTAGGACTAATTATACCTAAATGAGCATGAGATCTCATTCATCTCACAGCTAGTCCTAGAGTATTTATCAGTTATAAGAATGGCCAATCTGCAAAGTAACAGGGCCAGCCTTATCTATTAGCCTCTAGTCTCTGTGTCTTCAGAGTCAATATGGTCATAGCTTTGACTTACTTCAGTTTCTGCAGAACTTTGAAATAGCATTAGAAAAAAATGTAACTTCTTTTCATATTTATTCTCACTTTCTCCATCTCTCGAAAAGAGCCAAAAAAAAAAAAAGAAGTTCCAAGGCATTTATAAAACTATTACTTGGATTTTTTTTCCATGTTGCTACTATGGGAAAAGTCAAATATAAACTTAAGATGATTTTCATGTGGATTTATCAGTAGATGGTGCTATATACCCACACACAATGTGGAGGAAAGAAAATTCTATAATTATACCAAGACTGTATTTATGCACCTGTACTAAAATAACTCTATTGTCATATCTTAGAGAAACAACAATAATTCATTAATTGAATCCCATAGAAGTTGATTGTTGTATCTTAATAAAGAGTATTTAGACTAAATTTTAACCTGGAAAATAATTAAGAGATTTTTTTTTAGTCCAATTAGTCAACAAGCATTTATTAATCATCTATTATGTGCCAACCCTCCCTGCAAAATTATATATATATATATATAAAATGCTATACATGTGCATAAAATGCTGTATTATATATATATATATATGAAAAAAGCAATCTCTGACCTTGAACTCACTTTCAAATAGGGGAGACAACATGTAAATAAAGAGGTATTTATCATATATAAATAGATTAGATAGAAAGAAATCTCCAAGGGAAGGTACTAGCAGATAAATTAGGTAGAGTCAGTGGGAAGAAACCAGGAAAGGCATCCTGTAGAATGTGGGATTTGAAGAGAAACTAGGAAATCTATGAGATGGAGGTGAGAGGGTAGAGGATTCCAGACCTGGAGAAAGCAAGGATAGCTGCAGCTGAATCACAGAGTACAAAAGGAGTAGAGTAAAAGAAGCCTGCTAAGGTAGGAAAGGACCAGACTGTAAAGGGGTATAAAAGACAAAAAGAGGACTTTGTAGTAGATCCTGGAGGCAATATAGAGGCACTCGAGTTTTTGATGTGGGGGTAACATGATGGTGACATGCTTTAGTGAAATCACTTTGGCAGCTGAGTGGAGGATGAGAGAGTTGAAGTGGTGACAGGTTAAATACAGAGAGATTCATTAGAAGACTTGAAAGAATCTTAGAATGTACATACAAACACACATATTTTAAATTGAAAAGCAATAGCAAATTGTACACAATAGATTTGTAGTTTCATGTACATTCCTCTTTATTATTATGCTGTGATATAGTATAATTACTTGTTTTATTCCATAAATTAAAAATAGAATAAATAAAAAACATTTCAAAAAGAACGTTAACTACTTGAGAGTAGGTACCATCTTGTTGGGGCTTTTTTTGCATCCTTGGCACTTAGCATAGTGCTTCATACTCAGTAATCTCACTCTCTCTCCCACCCTCACTCTCTCCACTCTTGTCTGTCATATTAATCACACATACACACACAGCAATCACCCCAGGACAAGCCCTCCTCACTTCTCTCCTGGACTATTTCAACAGTAAACACAAGTGGATGCTTTCTATGCCATGTCTGACTATGAATGACTGAGGGGCATGGCCAGTGTGGAGATGAAGAGTCTTATGTTTAGCTAAGGAGCTCCAAGGACTTTGGATGATAGTGTGTATCTGCCCCCTGTGCCACTCTTTTATTCTTTTTCTTCCTGGCTACCAGGGAGAAAGAACTCCTGTAAATGTCAGGTGAGAGAGATTCATCAAGCTAAATTTTTCCCACCCAAGTGTCTTTCAGCTCACGGCATCTTTATTTCTCTTGTGTTTCTTCTTCTGTGAACTTGATAATCAAGTATCCAAGATCAAATTAGTCAAGTTACAATCTTGTGAAGGACTAAGAGACATTGGAGGTCACTAATGGCAGTTAAAGTAGGTAAAAGAGTCTACCACATGTTATAACAGTGACAGTAGAGGAAACTCCAATGGACAGATATGAAAATCCAGTAACATAAGGACTATGGTTTCAGGTTTTATGGGTTTCAGGGATTATGACCCTTCATGATGGAGAGGAGTATCATCCATGGGCTTTAGAAAGGTACCGACATTGAGAGCTCAACTGAGTTTTACAATAATGGCAACTTCATGAAGAATTCACAAAGGAATACAAGGACTCTCAAGGTTGGGATTCTTGAGGTACTTCCTAGTCCCGTATATTCTCCATGGTTTTGACTGACCAGCTTTATGTTATACGTTTAAGATAATTCTATTCAGGTACCATGATTGCGCAAGGGATGCCCCAATATGAAGGGGGAATATATTTTTGTAATTATTGCTCTTGACTTACTTCTTAGCAAAATACTTTTGCAAAAGCCAAATTGAATTAAATTGGTTGTTCGTTGTAGGAGAGCTCAGACACTGGAGCCATAGTCCATCAAGGTAACCCCCTAGAACTCAGGGATAGAATAATATTTGTTCTTCTGAAAACTCAACCAGCCAGTGAGAATTGAGAGTGGGCTCAGAATGGGTTCACTTTAGTAAGTTTGCTGAGCTTACCTTTCTACTTTCTCAAGAACTTTAGCACTCATATAAGTAAATTTTCTGGGGATGGCTTATAATTTTCTAAAGAAAAAAATTGAATTAGCAAAGACATCACACAATTAGGCACCACAGTAAGAAACATAGGGCAAGTTCAACAAGTGAAAATCTGAAGGTATTGGTGCCAAGCTTGTTAGAAATAATGAAGCTTTTGGAGATAAATTTGACCAGACAGTTTATACCTTGGCATTGGGAACTTCACCTAGGAAAGTAAGGAAAGAGAAAAGATGAAGTTAATGGAAAACTACATTACAGTGGGCATCCAGTATGTGTTTAGGATGAAATCTCTCTGTTCTGGAGAAGAAACATGGTCAAGTGAGACAATCGGAATATCATTTATGAAATTGTTTATGGATTCCCCTCAATTTAACTGCATCTTCATATGACTGGCAGGAGTTTTGGAAGGTAAACATTACCCCAGATCTCTAAATTTTGAGGAATTATTACTTGAAAAGTTACAGATCTTCTAAGATAACTCACTTATATAGTACTTTAGTGTTTGCAAAATACTTTCATCACAACACTTTAAGGTAATCAGTGAAGATTTTAATTATCCTTATTTTATAAATGATAAAGCAAACTTTCAGAGACTTCAAGCAATTTGCACATGACCACAAAGTTAGTAACTATTCACTCGGGGACTTGAACTTACATTAACATATTGGCGATGAATGAATGAATCAACAAAAACACAGTACTAACTGTGAGAATATGAACACAAAAGCAAAGACAGTCCCCCTGCTTTCAGGGACTTTGCATGCTAATAGAAGGAGACAGAAAGACATATAGAGGGACTACAAAGGTCAAGATAGAAAAAAAAAGACAGGCACAGAGAGATACGGATATAAAGATAGAGGCAGAGAGATAGTAAAAGCAGAGAACATTTATTGAACACTTATTATGTGCTATGTGCTGTCCTTAGTTCTAGGTATTCAAATAGTTAGACAGCCTGTACTCCCAAGAACTTAACAGGGAAAGACAACACAGAAAAGAAAGAAGAAAAGGAGGAGGCAGGATACATTTACTGCAAAGAGGAGCTACCAGATCCTAATGCATTCCTAATGCATCCAGGTTAAAAGTGGTGATCCCAGAATAAGAATTGTTGTAAGAATTGTTCGTAAGAAAACCAACAAAGGGCACATGACTGTAGAGACCTAGAAGAGTCATGGCCAATAAGTGTTAGTGTGTGTGTGTGTGTGTGTGTGTGTGTGTTGTGTCTATGAATGGGTACAAATGGTGGTCTAGTACTTAGTGAGGTGATGGTCAAAGAATGAAGTGAGGCTGGAGCTTTGGCATAGATGACTCTGAAGCAACGACAAATCAGGTATGAGATGGGAATGGATGGGGAAGGCCCCAATGTGGAACTTCTAAGGCATGAAAGAATTAATTTCTCCAGAGCTTGCTTTGTGGCTATATTAGAAGATGGGTCTGGTAAGGTGATAATATTAATTTTAAAAAAAAGAATCCTTAGTTCTCTTTTTAAATTGACCTCTTAAACCTTTTAGCGTTTATAGACCTGCATATCTCTGTACAAATTTCATCTGTTATAACCTATGGCTCATTTTAAACCTAATTAGAGCTAGAAAAGTTAAACTATTAACAAAATTTTGATTTTCCAACATAAACTAAAAAATTTCTCATTAACAACAAGAAAAAGAGTTGTATGTGAATGTAACAGAATACTATTGTTCAATAGGGAGTGGAAAACAGGTGGACTTCAGAGAAACCTGGAAACACTTTGATGAACTGATGCTGATTGACATGAGCAGAACCAGGAGAACACTGTAAACGATGACATCAGCATTGTGTAATGACTGATTTTGTTAGACTTAGCTCTTCTGAGGAATGCAATGATCTGAGACAACTCCGAAAGACTCATGATGGCAAATGCTCTTCACATCCAGAGAAAGAACTGTGGAGTCTGAATGCAGATTGAAGCAGATGATTTCCTCTTTCTTTGGTTGTTTGTTGCTTTTTTATTTCTCATGGTTTTTCCCTTTTGTTCTGATTCTTCTTTCACAATATGACTAATGTGGAAAAAAAGACAAAGAAAGGTGTTTTAAGAGACTCTCTAAATTGTATTAAATTATATTCCAAACTTACCTGTTAAAGGATCAATGGTTCGGAGCTGAAAGAAGTCTTTTATATCATTTAATCCCATACCTATATTTTATAGATTAGGGAATTAAAGTCCTTAGAGACAAGGTGATTTTGCCTAAAGCCATACAAATACCAAGCAGTAGGTACAAGATTTGACCCTAAATCCATCACTCCTATTAGATTCATGATGTCATTTCCAAATGAAATTATAATTACCTGTAGTTGTGGGGTGAGGGGAACAAAGGTAACCTTGTGATGAATGCTGTGCATTCTGTGTTCCCCAGACTTGTCATTTCTAATGTAACAACTTTGTATTTTTAGATTTATTTCTATAAAATGGAAGGCTAATGAGATTTTGAAAAAAAAATTATACTTTAGTCTTAGAGTTTATTTATTACACAAAGAAATCTGAGACCTAGGATTAAAGTTCTGTGCTCTCTCTCTCTCTCTCTCTCTCTCTCTCTCTCTCTCTCTCTCTCCTCCTCCTCCCCTTCCTTCCTTCCTTCCTTCCTTCCTTCCTTCCTTCTCCCTCAGTTTCTAATTCTTTGCCACCAGAAAAAGAGCTGCTATAAAAAATTTTACATATGGGTTCTTCTCTTCTTTCTTTGGTCTCTTTGGAGTACAGAGTTAGTAAGCAATATTGTGAAGCAGGTGCTACTGCTATCCTCATTTTACAGATAAGCAAACTAAAGCACTTAGAGGTTAGATGACTTGCTTAGTGTGTTGTATAGCTGTTAGTGCCATCTAGAGGTTAGGTGACTTGCTCAGGGTCATATAGCTACTAAGTGTTGCAGAAGTTGCAGGAAGAGAGAGACTCAGCCTGAGAATAAGAAGAAAATCAATCATTAGGATTACGAGGGAGGAGATAGGAATTGTCTGCCTTGGGAGGTAGTGGATTTGCTTCACAGGAGATTTTCTTAGGAGGTGCTGTAGATCTTCATAGAACTGAACCATGTTGGTCTCCTTAGAATCAGAATCCTTAGGCTGGTATATAGACTAGTATTACTGTGATGCTGAACAGCTTGCCTTGAATTTGAACAGATATCATTCTGCCATTTTTGAGATTATACCCCAGTGCTTTTCTTGGGCAGCTAGGTGGTTGTAAAAGCAAGCACTCCAACATACATATGAGGATATGCTATCACAGGCTTTTTGATCTGATTTTCTAAAAGAAAAGGCAACTTTTGAGGGGTCAACAATCACTTTAATCAAGCACGTATATCATTCACTTTGTTCAGGGGAAAAAGTCAGCACCCTGAACTTCAGAGAAAATACAAAGAAATAACAATTAACAGACAAGGCTGCCAGATGCCTGACTATAAGCAATACATACATCACACAGATCAACAGGCAGATCCAACTATCTGAGCATTACATGCACACAAAGTTACCAGAGAGACAAGCACTAACATCTGGGTTTTTAAAGTTGGGATGGGGGTGGGGGGTGCTCCTTTGCAACTTCCCAGAGTCTAGTCTGACCCAACAAACGAGTAAGCTCCAAAATAAAACCTCACCTCAGAGAAATTTAGACACTTTTCTGTGCCACAGGGCATCACAACACTTGAAAACCAGTGCCTCATTAACAAGAAGTGTGAGCCTTCCTACAAATCTCCCCTAATCAAACGCCCTTTCATGGGCAGGCCCCATTAATGGGTGGGGAAGATCTTTAATTTCATTAACATTGCAATGGTACAGTGGACAGAGACCTGAGCTGAAGTCAGGAAGACCCTGATTTAGGGAAAGCATAAAGGCAAAAGGAGAAAGGAATGGCAGAAATTTGCTATGTCTGTTCTTTGTGGAACTGGTATTTGGTAGAAAGAAAGTTAAAACTTGGATAGAAAGCTTGGGTTCCTACTTTCTCATAATCATAAACGGTGATGAGAAGTTATCTTGAATCTAAAAACCATATTCTTTAGAATAATTTTTAAGGGAGCAGATAAAAAATAAATCTAGCCACTAACCTCTCCCTTCCTGAGAAGAGCAGAATAGCCAAATTTTTGGCCCTAATCACATTTCCCCCACTGGCAGGAATTAAAGTCCACCCCAAAGATGGGTGGAAAAAGAAGAAACTATAGATGTCTATGCTACCTCTCTTGAAGCCACACAGTAACACCCCATGCTACTTGTTGGGGGGCAGGTGTCACGATTACATACTAGCGTTTTGCCAGAACTGAAACCAAATGCATTGATCTGTAGTTTAAAGACGCTACTCTCTTCCATTTTGCAAAAAAAAGGAGAGAAGACATTTACCCTTCTCCAGTTCTACATGACTTTTTCTGTTTTCCATGATCTCTCAAGGGTAACCAATAGTTACTTATCAATTATATCCTCCAATTTTTTAAGGATCTTAAGATATAATTCACCTGGACCAAATAACCTGAATTCATCGAGTGCAATTATATATTTTCTCATTATTCCCCTGCTTATCTTACACATCGAATCCTTATTGGAGATTCTGTCTTTATCAATCAAGAGACTTCAGAGAAAAAGCAAACAAAATAGGAGCAAATTAATTCTGCCTTCCCTGGGCAGGTTGGGGGCAAAATCTTGGGGGCAACTCTGCCCTCCTTGGAGAGGGAAGGCAGAACTGGCCTAGAATTACATCTATCTGTTCCCTTAGTTACTATTACTTCATCTACCACAAGCTGGGATCCAATCACTTCTTGGATTTTCCTCATTTCCTTAATATTTAAAAATAAATAAATAAAAACTCTGCTATATTATTGTTGCTGTCTTTCAGGGTGTTTTGTTTTTTTTTTTGCCAGCTTAAGTTTATTGTGAATTTCAGTACCTCTGATACTACTACAGGACTTTGTGCCATCTTTGCAATTCATTCTCCATTATCTTTCCCTGCTTCCATCTTCTGTATATCTTTTAAAAATCTAAGCTGGCTGATGAATTCCCTGTGGAAGTTAATCAATCCTTTCAGATGGTTCACACTTTTCTTTGTTGGAATTGGTTCAATTTGTGACATCAGACTTGAATGCTTTCCAACCCTTCTGGGCTTACTTCCCCTGTAGAAATGTTGGTCATAAGCTCCTACTTATCCTTTTCTTTATATCCCTTTGAAATGTTCTTTCTTGAATTTTAGGGTACATTATAGACTATAGCCAACTCTCTGTTTCTTCTTTCTTGAGACAGTGGTAAAACTGGATCTACATTTGAAGGTATCTTAGATGAAACTGGAGGTATTACAATAATATGAACGATCTACCCAGCATCCATTCAGTTTTATGCCAACCAATCAAAAGCAGGCTGTCACTTTAGTAAATAATTAACCAGCAAGAATTATACATAATTTGTCCACTAGGTGACTTCAGATAGTCTCCAGGGGGAGGGTTAGTGTCTCCCCATTACTCACATAAGGGACTGCCTTTTCCCATTAGCTGGATATGCCTGGGCAGGTTCAATCCCCTTTGTTAACTTGATTAAAAATGAATCTGGGAGAGGAAATAACAGCTTATCTTGAGATAGTACAATTATGTAAATCTTAATTGGTTTGTCTTCCTTCAAGCACCTGAGAAATTTTCTTCTCTCTGGAAATCTACCTCATTCAGAAGACTGAGACACAATGGTCACAAGATTTGTTAGGACACAAATTAAAATTATTGTGTCCTCTCTCATGGAGCATAATGCCCAAATATCCAGTTCAAATGTCTTCCCATTCCTGAAGGTCATAGACAAGATGTTTGGAAACTGCTGGGTTAGGCTATTCCTATAATTAAGTGACAGAATGAAAATACTCACAGCTGCATTGCTCTTTTGCCCTCATCCCAGTAATGGACAAGGTTTAATGTTAGTGTCCAGTCTGGCCATAATCTGTTCCCATCCCTGCTCATGCCTTATCAACACATTACCTTAGTTTCATCATTGTCCTACACTACCCATTTCTACCATTGTAACTCTCTGAGAGGAGAAAGGAGATGGCTTGATAACTGAAATCCATCACTATCATCACATGCCTTTCTGCTTGGTTTTCTATCAGACTTCTCATCTATTTTGTCTTGTCCTGGAAGAAGGCTACCAAAGTAGCCAAAGCTGGATTGTGGAGTACAGGAGGAAGAGTAATGTCCAACAAGACTAGAAAGATAGGTTACGTAGGGCTTTTAGAGATAAAGAAATGAGTTTATAGCTGATCCTAGAGGCAAAAGAAAGCCACTAGAACCGATCGAGTAGGGAAGGCACATGGTCAAAATTCTGTTTAAAGAAAATTACTTTGGTAAAAGTAAGATGTACTAAAAGGAAGATGAATTGGAGGCAGGGAGATCAATTAGAAGGCCACTGCCGTAATCCAGGTGACAGATGATGAGGGTCCAGATTAAGGTGGTAGCCACATGAGTGGAGAGAAAAGGTCAGACATGAGAGGGGTTGTGAAGGAAGAGAATGCAACATTCAGCAACGGATTGTATATGTGGGATGAGAGAGTGTGGGGAGTCAAGGATGATAAAGTTATAAGCCTTGGAGGCTGGAAAGGTGGTGATATATTTGATAGCTTTATTGAAATTTGAAAAAGAGGTAAGAGTTTAGATAGAAAGATAATGGTAACGAAATCAGTACTAGACACATTGAGTCTGAGATGGTTCTGAGATATCCTGCTTGAAACATCCAATATACAATTGGTGATGCGTAACTGACATTCAGGGTAGAGGCTGAGGCTGCACACATATTCCTGGGAGTCATCTGCATAGGGATGATAAACATTTGGGAACTGATGAGATTACCAAGGGAAGAAGAGAAGAAGGTGAGAACCTTAAGTTACAAAGTTATATCTATAATTAGAGAGCATGGTATGGATGATAGATTAGAAAAGAAGACTCAGGAGAAAAAACACATAGACCAGGAGAACTAGAACAGAGTAGGGTCATAAAAATGCAGAACA
Source organism: Potorous gilbertii (assembly GCA_028658325.1). Lineage (NCBI taxonomy): Eukaryota > Metazoa > Chordata > Mammalia > Diprotodontia > Potoroidae > Potorous > Potorous gilbertii. Next base: position 483,285,044 of record CM053771.1, on the reverse strand, counting down.
GAGAGTATAGATAATAAGAGGGTGAGCAATGGTGAAATGTAACAGATAGATGGAGAAGGATGAAGATTGGTTAAAAAAAGCATCAGATGTGGTAAATAGGATCTTCAGAGAGAAGTGTCAGTTGAATAATGAGGTTATATATAGGCTAGATTACTAAGTGTTCAGGAGTGAGAGGAAAGGAAATGGAAGCAACCATGGCAGACATATTTTTTTAAGGATTTGACTAAGAAAGTCAAGTCAATAAACATTTATTTAAAATCTCCTATGTGTCAATCAATTCAATTCGATAAATATTTATCAAATGACTACTATGTACCAGGCATTGTGCTAAGCACTAGGGATACAATGGGAATACAAAGAAAGTTTTTAAAAGAACTCACAATATAGTGAGTTGATGGGGTGGGTATATATAGCTTGAGGGGATGGTGGAGTCAAATGAGTGTAGTTTTTTAAATTTTTTTTTAAATAGTGGTCCAGAAATCCAAATCTCACTTCCAAAGCCTATCTTTTTTAAAAATAAATATTTATTTTTCTTTTCAACATTCACTTAATAAGATTTTGAGTTCTAAATTTTCCTCCCTCTACCTCCCATGCAATCTGATATAGGCTATACATGTACAATTATATTATACATATTTTCACATTAGACATGTTGTGAAAGAAGAATCAGAACAAAAGGGAAAACCATGAGAGAAAAAAAAAGAGAAAATAGTATGCTTTGATCTGCATTCAGTCTCCACAGTTATTTCTCTGGATGTGGATAACATTCTCCATCATGAGTATTTTGGAATTGTCTTAGATCATTGCTTAGAAAAGCTAAGGCTATCAAAGTTAGTCATAGTACAGTGTTACTGTTAATGTGTACAATGTTTTCCTGGTCCTGCTCATGTAACTCAACATCAGTTCACATAAGTCTTTTCAGGTTTTTCTGAAGTCTGTCTGCTCATCATTTTTTATAGCATAATAGAATTCCATTACATTTATATAGCACAACTTGCTCAGCCATTCCCCAATTATTGGGCATCCTCTCAATTCCCAATTATTTACCACCATAAAAAGAGCTACTATAAATATTTTTTTGTAAATATAGGTCCTTTCCCCCTTTTTATAATCTCCTTGGGATACAGACAATACAGTGGCATTGCTGGGTCAAAGGATATGCACAGTTTTATAGCCCTTTGGACATAGTTCCAAATTACTCTCCAGAATGGTTGAATCAGTTCACAACTCCACCAGCAATGCATTAGTGTTCTTATTTTCCTACATTTTCTTCAATATCAAATCCTACCTTCTTAACCAACTGGTCACTTTTCACATCTGCCTTTCATTTTTGAAGCCCTTGCCTTCATTACCAGCAATGACAGAAACATCACCTGTTCCCTATGATCTTTTTATTGTCCAGGCCATCATTCTAGTTGACTGTTTTTGTGGCCAGTTACTGAGGCTTATGAGTCTTAGCAGAGAGGGTTAAGTTGAGGCTAGATAGAATGAATTTGGAGCAGACAAAACATAGTTTTATTATTTTCTTTAGTAAAACTAGACCATTCAGTTCTTGAGGTAGACAAAGAGGGCTCTGACTGATGTTCTCCAATTTATACCCATGTGTAAGATAAGATGTTGAGACAAATATTACAAAACTACAGACTTTTTTGTACAGCTATGATACTGCTTTCTAGACTCTCCATCTCATTTAGTTGGTATTTCTGTTAGGCAGGGAGAAACTTAACTGAAGACAAGACGGTTAGTTTTTCACACCACCTATGGTTACATGAGAATGAGTAAGAGGAACAATTGCACTTAGATTTTGAATATCTCAAGATATTCCTTATTATGAACTCATGAATCTTCTGATTTTCATCCTATTCTATCATCCTGTTTATCAGGGAAAAAATCTCTTATGGAGAACTTGCAATGCTAATGTTGTCCTTTGTATGTCATAGGTTAGATGTGAAAGAATCACACCAGTTCACTTGACGGTTCCAGGTTCTGAACATCAGATTATGGACAATTATTTTGAAGAAGGATACTTTGCCATTTCAAATTCATATACCCATGCTACATGGCAGCCTTACGTAATAGATAGAGAGCCAGTTTTCAAGTCCAAAAGGTCTGGATTTAAGCCTTGCCTTAGATACATGCTATCTTGTATGATCTGAAGCAAATCAATTTTAATTTTACCTTTTAAATTTTAATTTTTTTCTTTTAATTTTTTTAAAGTTGTATTGATATGTTTTGTTTTTATATTACAAATACATATAGATTATCTCCACTCTGTGAGGGATCTCACATAATACAATAAACCAGTTAAGCAAAATTAGCAAAACAGTGATCCCATCTGAAAGTGCCTACTATAATCCACATTTGTTGCATCTTCCATCTTTCTATTTAGATTTTTTTTCAACTAACAGAAATCTATTTTTTTTCCTTCCCATCCCTGTTCCTTTGGGAAAACAAAAAGAAAAAAACAAACTTCTTGTAAGAACTGTGCATAGTCAAACAAAATGAACTCCCTTATTGGCTAAATACAAACATACATATGTCACATTTCGCACACTAAAATCTATCACCTTCCTGCCAGGAAGCATACAGCATGTTTCTCTGAAATCATTGATGTCATTTTACTGATCATAGTTCTTAAAGCTTTCAAAGCTGTTTGTCTTTCAGTATTGTATAAATTGTCTTCTGACTCTGCTTGTTCATCCTTCAACCATCTATAAAAGTCTTTAAAATAGTTTGGTTTTATAACATTGATGTTATAATAAAATTCTTCTGGTACTACTCGTTTCACTCTGCTTCAGTTCACATAAGTCTTCCCATGACTCCAGGGAATTCTCTAAGACTTTATGATGCAGAGAAATTCTACTTTGCATTGATTAAGGGAGTTTACTTATTCAGGAGTTCCTTTGACTAATTAAATCATAGGTTCATATCATATGCTCCTGCTGGAATCATAAAAATTTTTAAAAGTTTATGTTGATCTGCAAAATTCTTACAATACAATTCCTTATTCTCTATATACAAGTAAAATGTTTTTGTGAAAGTTAGACTCTGACAGCATGACTATGGCGAAAATGTATTTAATAGGAATGTATGTGTAGAACCTATATAAAATTATATGCCATCTTGGGGAGGGAGGGGGAAAGTAGGGGGGAGGGAGGGAAAAAAAATCTAATTTATATGGTAGTGATTGTGGAACACTGAAAGTAAATTAAATTAATAAAAATAATTTTAAATTGGAAGGGATACAAAAGAAAAAAATGTTAAACTGAGTTTTCATTTCATCTCTTGTTATAATAAGTCTATGATTTCATTGCTTTTGATTATTACAACTTTAGGCTTCAGTGAACTCCAAATATCTGACTCATTCTACTTTGACTTTGGCATTAGAATGGGTACACTAGGGACAGTTAGGTGGCACAGTGCATAGAGCACCAGTGCAGGAGTCAGGAGGACCTGAGTTCAAATCTCACTTCAAATACTTGACACTCACAAGCTGTGTGAACTTGGGCAAGTCACTTAACCCCAGTTGTCTCATCCTGGGTCATCTCTAGTCATCCTGATGACTATCTGCTCACCGGATTCAGATGACTCTGGAGGAGAAGTGAGGCTGGTGACCTGCATAACCCTCCATCACTCAAAACAAAGTCAAGTGCAAGTCATGTCATTATTTCTCTGATGGCATGGTCTTCTTCAGCAATGAAGGATGAACACACATAGAATGGGTACACCAGACTACTGCAAGTGGCAACAGATGAAATCAGTAGTTTTTAGATAACTGAGATAAAAATTTTTTTCTTTCAATGCAGTAGTACAAGGTTACAATTTTAAGACATGAGCTAAGAAGGGAGAGTAGCATATTGATGATTTAGTAGATGGATGGTACTAAGGAAAAGGAAATTCTGAAGCCATTAATAACTGAAGATAGTTTACAAATGATATGGATAAAATCAACAATTTTCTGTGAGAGTAAAAGATCTAAAACTGGGCTCAAATTTCACTCATGGAAACTCTTTGGCCATTGCTTCTGCATATGTTCCAAAATGCCCAACAGTGAAATGTGACTAGTCTCAATAAAAATTAACTATATTTACTCCAGAGACACATTAGCTCCATGAGAAAGAAGATATTTCTTGAACGGGTATCCATGGATTGCTCCAGAAACTTTCTTTCAGACAACTAACGTCACATAAAATGACATCTAGGCAGGGATCCTTAATATTTTTTTCTCTCATGGACTTCTTTGGCAGTCTGGTCAAGTCTTTGAATCACTTTGCAGAGCAATGTTTTTAAATAATAGAAGGAAATGCTAAATTTAAGTTAGAGGTCAGTGAAAATAAAGATGTGATTGTTTCCTATACCAGTGCATTGACTACAGGGTCTAAAGATCTCAGGATGAGAGCCATCAATCTAAGACAGTCATTAGGCCTATCTATGACAATAGACAAATTTTAGGAAGCTAACTGAGGTTCATAGCAATTTAATGCATTGTATATTGTGGTTAACATAGTGCTTAGCATGTAATAAGTGCTTAATAAATGCTTATTGACTATTGACTAAAAAGTACTATTTTCACCTAGCTAGTGTCATTTATCCACTTTTTTACTACCTTTGAATTATTTTATGAGTGCTTTAATTCCTGGTTTCCCTTGGGAGCCAGGGAGATATGGTCCCTGTATCAAAACACTGCTATGACCCATGTTTCTACTATTGATAATGTTGCTCTGAAAACTTAATTTAAGAAAAGGCAACAAGCTAAATGCATACATTTTATGATTCAATTAATTAAACATTTCTCTTTAAAGAATAGTAACATAATATTATGGAGCCAGAGATTATCTGACTGAGTACAGAAATCGTCTGGCTTAGATACATTTAACTGTGAGAAAGGAACTCTCTTAATTGGACAAATTGCAAATTTAGTAAGACAAGACAATTAACAAAGTAGTATCAGATGGGTTTTATAATCCCAAGCTGTGTGAATTTCCTCTCTGTAGCATATATCTCCATGACATACAATAAGGAGAAAATCCCACCACTCTAGTGGCAGGCATCCTGTCATAAACAGGCCCTTGAAGTTGCTGACACAAGAAAGGCTATGTTAACAGAGTTGACAAAGTTGAAATTACAACTCAGGACATTTGTCTTTTTCTTTGTCACTAAGATGCCATAAAAAGGGTCTTGTAAGGAAATTGCTAAGTCAGCCCTATTTGCTTTGCTGACAAATCAAAAGGCATTCTCCAAGTTCACTTAAGATAACAAAAGAGAATCTTAGGTCCAGACTCTTCTTAATTCATGTTTTGGCTCTTATTAAAGTCCAAAATTTATATTAAATATTATCAATAACAATCAATCAGTGAATAATACAATATTAAATGCTTACTGTATGTCAGGCACTACATACAGACATACAGGCAGGGCATTCTATCAACCTTGGGAAGAGGGAAGTCAAACATGCCACTTATTGCTTCTCAATTGGATTTTGCTGTGGGATCTTATGTCATTGCAGTTAATTTCTCTGTGCTCATTAAAGATTCTTCTCAAAGTCTTTCCTGGGTGTCTACATTTTTGTCTTATTGTTTTCTTACCTAGATCTTAGAATGAACAACTCCTAACTGCTAGCATTTCATTCCAATTCTGGCAGGGAAAATAGAGAATTTTTTCTTAAATGAAAAAATGCTTATTGGTGTGAAGATCTGTTTCAGGCAGATTGTTTAACCCCTGATTCCTGGTTGTTGTTTTTTTTTTTAACCTCAAAAGTTAAAGATTCTGATCTCTGCCTTGAACAATGGCAATGGAAGATCAGAGACATAGAGGGAAAGCAAAGATGTGGCTTCTTTTTCAAGGAGGAATAAATGTAACATCCTTTTGTTTAATCAGGGAAAAGCAAAGTGATTGTCTATGTGTGTCTATGTAAGGAAAATGGACGAAAGCTTTACTTCCAGTTTAACTTCTTATTATTGTATGAGCCCTGAAATCTAACAGGCACACGTAGCAGTGTCTGTCAATCCTACTTAGCTATAATTAAATGTTTTCCTAAATTATGCACATTATTAATTAACTGTTTCAATATAGTCTATTTTCCAGTTAATGAGTTTTGTTTTTTAATATCTTTTTTATCATTAGGCTTAAAGGTTGGATTAAGGAGTTAATGATTTAGAAATTGTCTTGCTCTAAACCCTATACTTGTCTCAATGAGTTATTAGACCTTCAAGAAAATAAATCTGGTTCAGTTCAGCTCAACAAGTATGTTTAATAGAAGTAATTTTCTGTTAAGACAGAAAGGAAATGTGACCATTCCTCTGAATGGACATTTTTCCTCTGAGCTCTTATTGTTTTCATTGGCAACTGATAGGATGTCGAGAGCCAGGGTTGTACTGGAGCTCTCCCTGATCACTGTACAATAGTCATCTTTTCAGTAGGACAGGGACTATTGTTCCCAATGAAGTTCTTAGTATTATTTCACATGTGAGTACTTTACAAGCAATGTGGTAGGACAATCTCTGGTATTTTGCTAGGGTTGGAAACCTTTCAATAGTCAGATGTCAAGTTGTGGATGTCTATTCTTCTGAGGGTATGACTGGTTCAGTTTAGGCAAGGCATATTAAGAAGGTGATCTTTGATGTGGATATGTACTCTTCTAGTACATCTTCTCATAGTCTATGATGCCTGATATGGCTTCCCATAAATCCTTTAGATAATCCATCTAAAGTATTGCAGTATTCCTATTCTTCCTTGTTACAGTCTTACATCGTTATGCTTTTTTTTTTGTAATAAGGATGCATGTCACTATAGAAGTGCTTTACTTTCTGTAGCAATTGTAACAATTATTGACCATCAGATAAAGGTCTCATATTGGAAGAACATGGACAGGAGTCAGGGAATGCGCAAACATGGATGGACAAGCATGGATGTGTTACTACTTCAGTGATGGTGAGTATATTTACTGGGTTGTTAGCACAGAATCTTTAAGAATTTAGATGCGTTAGCATGTCACATCAAGCTCCAAACATGTGATCTTAAGATATGAGGTGGGAGATTTATGACAAGTAAAGAAGGAATCAAAGACAAACCACTTTTAAATTGTTCTATGAATGCTAGAAGTGACCATCTTTTTGCCCACTGAAAGTTGTCACACATGCTACCTTTGGCACTGGTAAACAAGGGTCCTTAATCTTTTTTTAGATTGTGACATCAACCCACTCAGGGAGTCTGGGGAAATCTTTGAATACTTTCTCAGAAAAATGTTTTAAATTTTTTTAAAAAAATCAAATATGTGGGATTACAAAGGAAATCAATTACATTGAAATGAATTTAACAAAATATTTAAAAATCAATGGAGGTCACATTAAGAACCCTTAGTGGAAGGGATATGATCCGCTGTATAATGTGGGCACACAGAAAGCACTTTATCCTGCAAAATAACTTATCAGGTCTATTCTAAGAAACTTTTGTTTCAGACGTAAAGAAAAAAATTCCACAGATTTAGTAGAAAACTATATTTGGTTAAGCAAGAACTCTATGCAAATATTTTTTTCCCTTTTCCCAATGCATAAAGATGTAATGCTACTTTTTTCTATGTCTTCATTGTTGCTATGAAACAATCACAGTTAATACGATGTCCCCTTCTATAATAGGGTTTAACATTTTTCATTATCTATTAATATTAAACTTAATACTATACAAGAAGAAAGTGGGTAAATCAAGGGAATGGTATTAACCTAAGCAATAGGGGTTCTAAATATTAACTTTTGACAAATGATTACTGATGACTTTGGAAGTTAAAGTAAAATTTAGTTAAATTTGTAGGATGAAGAAGTTAATCATTAATCCTAATTCTTTCTTTTTCAGTAGTCAACAGCTTTCTGGTCAAGTTAAGATGAAGTTATTCAAGCCAGCAAATAGCTAATTACATTAGAAGAGATACCCATCCTTGACTGAATCTGATGCTTTTATTTTATTATCTCAAGTAATGAGATAAAATCAGAGGCCCTGACATGTGTATGTGTGTGTATGTGTGTGTGTGTGTGTGTGAGAGAGACAGACAGAGATAGAGAGATACAGAAAAAGAGAGAGAGAGAGAGAGAGAGAGAGAGAGAGAGAGAGAGAGAGAGAGAGAGAGAGAGAGAGAAGGGCAGGGGAGAGGAGGGGTAAAGACAGAGACAGAGATAGAGACAGAAAGAGACATAGATGAAGACACAGACCAAAATCCTGTATAATATGTAAATATGTCAATTTTATTTTGAATGAATTAATATCAGAAGATATAGGTTTGATGTTAGTTGAGCTTTAGGAACTTGGTCCCAGCATGGTGTGGATGTTCCTGTGGAAAAATGTGTGGGAAGGCATGGAAAAGATTGCCATAGGATAAGGAGGTGAAACTGAGTTGTGATCTATGCCCACAATGATAAAACAGCTGATAAATTAAACTGAAAATGACAGAGGGAGAATTACAGGAGTAAGACATAGTATATGGAGAATTTGGTGTGCATCTATCCAAGGAGTCTGTTCTCACTCAGCCTTCAGGAGGTAAAATGTGATGATCTAACAAAGAGATAAGGTGTAAATATTCAGAAGGCAGAGTCATTGTTTAAATAACAAAACTTAGGGAGGATTTAAGAAATTCCAAATGATAAAATATATTCATATTGTATATAGGAAGAATCCCCATCGTTATCAAAATCCTTATTCAATCAATGCTATATGACAAAGTGACTTTCATAACTTGGCCAGACTACAGAAAATAACAATATTTTCCTAATGTAGATACAATAAATTCTATTGAAAAAGAAATCTTGTTTACTAATCCCTATTGTAGAAAAATCCATTGATTGTGTATATTTAAAATCCTATTTTTTGATTAAATTTTTGCTTAAATCAGTTTTTAAAAGATAAACTAATCTTCCCATAGAGATGTAGCATTATCAATGCTATTTTATAGTTAGAATAAAATGACTGATGAGGATCTCAACTAATTAATGAAAACTATTATTTGACCATAATTCATACTTAAAAGAATAAGGAATCAGGAAGGGGGAGGGGATAGTTGGAAGAAAGTATTTTGATTGGCAAAAAATAGTCACATGTAATTTACAGAAGGAGAACATGTATGAATGATGTCTCTTGACTCATACATTAATGACCCATGTATAAATTGAATTTAAGTGAGGCAGAATTGCTTGAAGTTGTTGGTCTCACTGTCTTTTCTAGAGTTTTTGGAGTCCAATGGCAAGACAAATGTAAAGATGACTGGCAATGGCTTGGGATGAAGTGGATGACCTTGAAGTCTTCAGTGTCTAATCAATCTCTAAGCACTCCATAGGACCCACTTCAGCTGCCTTCTTGGCCATTGAACAAAGTGTTCTCATCTGCCTATTACACTGGAAGAAGTCATCACATGCTTGAGGTAGACACCCCGCTACCTCACTAAAGCATTTGAGGCCCCTCAGTCACCCTCAATCCGCCTTGCACTTCTGCCCAAATAGTTTGCCAGGATGTGCTCGCTGCACATACTACAGTTTCTTGGAGGTACAGGTGACAAGGTGAATCAGGTGGACACTGAAGGTAGGAAGAAGCCCTGAAGAGAACTCAGCAGCTCTCACACCAGAGGTACTGGTCTTCCCTGAACACCCAGGAGAAAATTTGTGTGTGTGTGTGTGTGTGTGTGTGTGTGTGTGTTCATGACTTTTTTTTTCTTTTGTATTTCTTTTCATAGAAAAGATAGGGATACTGAACACAAGGGAAACTGAACTAAAGACATTTTTTAATTGGGAGCAAACAATCACTGCTAAGTTTCTTTTCCTTGACTAATTAGAGAAATAAGAAAAGAATAGTTTAAAGGTTTAATACCTCTCAGCAGAACTGCCTAGGAGTCTCATAGGCTCAGTCAAGTAGTAGATGAGAGAAGAAAGGTCCAGGCTGAGTTAAATCTGTTTAGATCCCACAGAAGGATAAGTTTAGATTCACAGGTATGTGAGAAGTGAGTGCACAGCCTTTGGGGTTTGTTAGCCTTTGTCTTCTCCTTACCTGCACATCTTTTTGAGGCATTCCTATAATTAGATTACATAATTGTTAAATGTCAAGGCTTTAGGACAATAGCATCTGATTCTGTATAGATATTTGTTTTCTTTAAACCTTGCTTTAAATCATTTTATTCTTTTAGATGTGATGTTAACATTTGTGTCACATTGTCTCACCTACAGGCATTACCATGGAAGGTCAGGATGTGACTGACTGTGGTTAAGCAAACATCTTGGAAGTCCTGGATCATAGAAGGGAGAGTGAGAGGTTACATTAGACATGGGGCAGACTACGCAGTTTTTTCAGGATTCCTTAAAGCTGAAATAAATTGATGACTCTGACATGGACATGAAGTCGACATTGTGGATGACTGAAGAGACATCATCTTGAAGGTGGCCATGAAAGAAGCTGATGGAACTTTGAGTATGACAAAGTAATGGCTAAGAGCAGGAGCTACAGACCTGACTGGATTTGCATTGCTGATTAGCTAGTAATGGAGAATATAAGAAATGAACCAGAGGCATTGAGGGAGCTCAGCCTAGTTAATTATACTGTACCTCCCTTCTCCTTTCTCTTTTCAATCCTATGTAGTTTCTCTTTCTTCCAGCAAAGAATTCCATAATTTACTATTCCTTTTTACTGTTTACTACTTATTTACTATTTACGATGCCTTCTGTGAAGGTTAAACAAGCCACAGACAGACTAAACAAATCCCCAGAGATTTGGATTTCTCTATTTTTACTTGCCTTGTCCCAGTTACCTAAGTTCTTTACATGAATCTTAATAACCATCACTACTGACTTCTATGGCTTGGTTAGTATATGCAAGTGTAAGGTGAGGGGGGTGGGGTGCAATCTTCATTTGAAAGAAATTGGGAAACCTACTTCCAGAATGGCATGATGATATTTAATCAAAGTGCCATGAATTCCTCATGCAGATTCTGGAACCACGTGCTGAAGAGGCAGACAGTTGAATGATGGTAGCCAGAGCTATCATCAAAAGGCACAAGCCAGCAAAACTGATGGTTTGGCTATTTTCTTCTATTCTCTGGTGGCACCTGAGGAGAAAGAAGTTGTCCACTATGAATGGGGCGAGGCTATGGGCCTTTAAAATTAGGTGGATGGTGTGGTAGACTGAACTCTGGACTTGAAGTCGGGAAAACGAATTTAAATCTACTTTCTGAAACTTATTAACAATATAACCCTGGGCAAGTCACTTAACTTCTGTCTGCCTCAGTTTCCTCATGTGTAAAACAAGAAGGATAATAGCATCTATATAGCTCAAGATTGTTGAGGATAAAATGAATTAAATTTGCACAGTAGTCTATACTTTGCAAACCTGAAGGTGTTTTTTATAAATGCTAGCCGTTATTATAAGCAGCAGCATCTGAGGTCGGCATGTGGCCCCACCACATGGATCTCTGAAATTTGCATTTTTTGTTTGCTCCTTCTTGTTTTTGATGAAGGAGTTAAGTGTAATCTCTTGAGCTTCAGAGCGTCAGCATGGTTACTTACCAGAGGTCGAGGAAGTAGCTGCCCTATTGAGTTTCATAATTATCCACTTCAGTAGTCAAGCTGATAAATGATTTGGGGGGTGGGGAGTGGGCAGCAGCATGTGAGATGAAGATTATTCCAGTGGCTATTCGGAATTTTGTTATGAAATTGAGAGTTGGGGGAAGCAAAAGAAGCTTCCTTCAGTTTGAATATTCTTCCCAGGGACCAAGGCAGTATAGAGTTGGGAGTATTTGTAATTCTGTTCTTGCTGTATCCTCACAATAAATATCTTTTTGTAAAAGCTGTATGATGTTACTTAGTTAAATGGAATTAGGCTGCTAATCACTGGCAGTTAGCAGTAGGGGGGACACCTTGAAATAGGGGCTTGAGCCTACACTACTAGAGAAAGACTTTATCAACCTGTTAGGGTTGATCTTAGAACCCTAAAGGGGGGATGTAGCAGAACTGTCTCTGTGAGCAGTAGTTCGGAGTCTCATTATACATACTTGGAAGAGAAAAGGAATTTTCCCTTTCAATGATGGGAGATATTTTTGTTCTTAGTGAAGCTGGGATGAGGCAGAGCCATAAAAGAAAAGTGTTGGATATTTTCATAAGCTTGAAGACCACATTTTGAAACCTGGACTTCTCCTTTTGTTTATAACAATAACAATGCCAGTCAAAAAGCAGTATTAGGGAGGGAAGCATGGCTTCCACAGCTGCTCAGAAGGATAAGCTAGACCCAGGCAGACAGAGAGTGAGTTAGGGCTTCACCCAGTTCCTATTGGTCTGATCTGAAAGGCTCTCCTGTGTTCACCCTAGCTTCAGAGGGGTTGTCAATGCCCATAGATGACCCTATTTTGGGGCTAGAGGGTCCATGACTCACTCACAAGTTACCTGAATCTATTAAATTAACATATCATGATTAATTAATATTTATGTAGCTATTTTAATAGACAGTTGTATTTTTTTGAAGTCTCATCAATTCTTCATCTCCTATACCATTTCAATTTTCTTACTGGTTTAATAACAAAAACTGACATTTCTATAATTACAATATATTTTACCTAGTTTATATTATTTTAATCTAACAAAAAACCTTATTAGGTAGACACTCTAGGTATTATTTTTTCCCCATTTTATTAGTAAGGAAACGAAGGCTCAGATGTTAAATGACTAGCCCATGATCAGAGGTAGTAAGTACTGGAGGAAGATTGAAAGTGAGATATTCCTGACTCTAAGTCTATCACTCTATTGTACCATGAACTGCCTCCATTTCCTGAAATATTTTTTATATATTATATTGGGACTCTTATGCCTCTATCCCTGATATTCTATACTGACATTGTGTAGTTGTTTTAGGCATAATCAACTCTTCATGATCCCTTTTAGAGTTTCTTGGCAGACTGGGTTAAGTGACTTGCCTGTGGTCACACAGCTAGTAGATGTCTAAAGCCAGATTTGAACTTGGAGAGACATCTTCCTGACTCTAGATCCCATGCTCTATCCATTGTGCCACTAGCTGCCCCAGTGCTAGAAATAGTAATATATAATGATATTAATATATTAACAAACAATAATGAGCTGACATAATATTGATAAACATGATGTCAGGAAGACAGACTAGGTATACACCAAGGAAATCTGTGTTGGAGGTGACATAGTCCTGAAAGCAAAGGGGAATCACTTTATAAGATATATCGGAGAAAACTAGATTGAGAGTGATTGCATTCTTGATGAAAATATGAGAACAGAACAGGCAAGACTGTGCAAAATATTCTACTTTACTTCTTCTCTACAGCAGATCATGTGGCTGCCTGAAATGTACAGGAAGTATAAAGTATGACTCCATTTATTTGTTGATCACACACACATATACACATACATATAAAATTATGTGCTCATATATTATATGTATGCATATGATATGCATACATATAAACTTATATTTGTTGTGTGCATGTATATAAATATACACATATATACACACATATATATGCATGTGCATATACGTGTGTATATATATATATAAACAAACATATATGTGTGTATTTTTTGTTGTTGTTGAGTCATTGTTTTGTTCAATTCTTCATCACTCTGTTTACCATATTGTCCATGAGATTTACTTGGTAAAGATGGTGGAGGGGGTTTGTATTTCTTTCTCCAGCAGATTAAGCCAAATAGAGGTTAAGTGGCTTGCTCAGGGACAAACAGCTATTAAGTAATTGTCTGTGGCTAGATTTGAACTCAAGTTTTCCTGACTCTAGATAGAAAGAGGTTTAGATAGATACAGATATATACACACAAATCTCTGTGGGTACAATTCTGTAACTGTCACCCTCATTTTGTTATATGAGGCAAATTCTTTTTAAAGTAAAAAAATAAATAAATAATACAGTAAGAACTTATGAGAATAAAGCTATGGTTTGTTTTAGAAAACTGGGAATCCCTATCCTCTTCCCTCAAACACTATTCTCTCTCTCTCTCTCTCTCTCTCTCTCTCTCTCTCTCTCTCTCTCTCTCTCTCTCTTTCTCTCTCTCTCTCTGTCTCTCTGTCTCTGTCTTTGTCTCTATCTCTTTCTCTCTCTCTCTTTCTCTCTCTCTCTCATAACAAAATGTAGCCTAGGACATGTTCTTCAGACAAGGTATCTTTCAGTCATACATTAATACCACATTACATGATTATAGATATAACCATTTAAATTACTTTGCTCAATAAACCTCTAAGAACTGATATCAAGTGAGGCATAAAATGAAAAGACATTTGCCCATTCAATATCTTTGCCAATACATTAGGAAATAACCCTCACACAGTCCAAATGAAAGGTTTCTCTGTTTATGATCAGGGCTTCAAAATTATCTTTAAAAAAAAAAACAAAGAAACCAGATGATGCTGTATAATTATATTGAACACTGGAACACTACAAGCCTCCTCAAAGAATTCCAAAGCAATTTGAAAAAAGATTGGTCTAACAATCCACATTGGAAAAATAAAGTGAATTAAAACACATTTTCAGAAAATGATAGCAACCAGTTCAGTTTGTATATTATGTGTGTATGTAATCAATCAAGAAGCATTTATTAAGTGCCTAATATGTTCCAGACTTTCACTAAGCCCTGGGAATACAAAAAGAGGTAAAGGACAGTCTCTGTCCTCAAGATCTCACAGCTTAATGAGGGTGACAATAACAGAATTGTACCCACAGAGATTTGTGTGTATATATCTATATCTAAACCTATTTCTTTCTGTCTTCAAAATGAATACGGAATATAGCCTGGGCTCATGATTCGGTAGGAAGAGATGAGGGTGGATTGTATTTGGGAAGTTGTGTACTACTTTCATTGATCCCAAAATGTTCACAACTGCAAAGGTCACTTCAAGGAAATAAATATTCTCCTAATGATGCTAAATTACTACAAATCATATACCACTACAACTACAGGAAAATTAAAATTAGAGATAATCCAAAGGGAAATAGAAATGCATACAATGAGCATGAGCAGAGTGTCAATGATGATCTGCTTCATTACAAAAGTGTAAGTAGAAACAACTGTAGTGAGAACGAGATATACTATATGATACTATGCTCAGGGTGGCCTACGTAGTACCCTGATCTCCCTAAGGAATTGAAAGAACCACAGAGAAGCCTCCAGTCAGTTGATTGGATTTTCTACTAAAAAGTTTTGTAAAGACACAGACAAAAAAAATTGGATAGGAAAAGACATGAAAGAGTTAAAATCTACATGAGTCTGGGTAATACCCACAGGGATGAAATAATGAAACCATCCAGGTATCTTCCCCAGTGCCTGCAACAATGCTTTTTAACATAATGATAAGTAGTTTACATTTACATGTAAAGTTTACATTTACAAGTAGTTTACATTTGTAAAGTCATCCAAAGTTTACAAAGTATTTGTGTGCAGTATCATATTTAATCTTCTCAACAAAACCTAGTGAGGTAGACCAGAGGTTTCAGCACCCCTCAACACTCCAAGGCATCTTGAATCAGATGAAAATCTAACTTTTAAATAAAAATAATAAAACACAGATCATAATCACATTTTTAAAGTAAGTCAATATGTTGCTCATAGGTAAACTCATATAATGAGTGACCTGTTTCAATTTGAGTTTCTCACTACCGAGGTAGACAATGCCAATATTATATTATCTATATTTTACAGATGAGGAAACAAATACAAAGATATTGTCTTGACCAAGGTCACAAAACCAGGTCTTTTGACTCACAGTCTATTGTTATAATATGCTACAATACTCAATATAGTCACTAAAAGAGTTAGCAAATATTTATTATGCTTTTCCTGTGTGACAGGTATATAGTAGCTGCTTAGTAGATGTTTGAAATTGAACTGGGATATGGAATATATTCCCTGTAGTCATGACAAGATGAGTGTCAATGTAATCAATACACAGACAGCCTTTCTTACAACAATTACACATGTTCAATTTAAAATATGCTTTTAATTGTAATGTCAATCTGGATATATATCCAATATCCCTTCCCAGAAAAAAAAAAGAGCAAGAGAAACTAGAAATAAATAATGAATGGATAAAAATAACATACACATGAATGAGTATAAATTCAGTTATCCTGTAGAACAAGTGGAAAGTCCTTAGATACAGAGAATGAGAATTTGAGAGGCTCCTCTGTGGTGTAAAGTGTGAGAACTTTGCAGTAGAAAAGTGTAATTCTATGTGTGATTATCAGATACTATAGACTTTCGTAAACATTATTCCATAGCAGACTATATCTTTACCATCATGTAGCCCACTGAAACAGGCAGGAATGCAAAATCTCAATGAACTTGTTTGACTAAAATAAAATTGAATACCTAGAGTTTTTCTCAAAGAAGGAGAACATGTCAGTATATTTGAATACTGATCTATGTGTGTATATGCATATATATGTATATATATATATATATATATATATATATATATACTATATACACACATATATATAATTTAAATACTATATAATCAATGGAGGAAGTTAAAACACAAAAGTAAGTTGAAAGGAGTAAGCAAGGGAAAGGGAGGGAAATGAGGGGTCATATGAGAAAGTGCTGGAGAAGTCAGAGATGGTGTAAGGAAGTACAATCAGATGAGAAATGAGATGTCAGGGCTGAGTTTTCTTCTTAGATGGAGGTTTCATGGCTCCACTCTTCAATCAGAGGCAGAGGGTAGTGATAAGATAGAGTACCAAGGCGACATAGCTAGAAGGCTCACTGGATACAGAGTTAAGCCTAGTGTCAAGAAGATCCAAATTCAAATTTGGCTTCAGACACTTACCAGCTGTGTGACCTCGAGCAAGTTACAACCTCTGTTTGACTAGAAGGCAGCTAAGTGGCAGAGTGGATTTGATGATGCGCCTGGGGTCAGGAAGACCTGAATTCAGCCTCAGATACTAATTATGTGATCCTAGGCAAGTCAGTTAATCTCTGTTTGCCTTAATTCACTGGGGAAGGAAATGGAAAACCACTCCAGTATCTTTGCTAAGAAAACCTCATGGACAGTATGGCCCATGGGGACCACAAAGTGTCAGATAGGACTGAATGACTAAATAATAACAAAGATTGAAAAGATCTTACACAATGATGAGTTTATTCTATAATGAGCTTCTGGGGCAGGGTGGACAAGTCAGTCAGAAAAGTCCCAAAGTAAATCAGGTTTAATAAAGAAAAAAGATTTACTGAGAAAATCTATTTTAAATGCTTTGCAAACTTTAAAGCACTACTATAGTATAGGCTTGGAAATAAATACTAGCTGTATAGTCTTAGAAAAGTCACTAAGCCTGAGTTTCACCATCTGTAAAATGAGGGTGTTGTACTAAATAAACTTTGGAGTCCTTTCCCATTCTTTCTCTACTATGTGCTATTAATATGGGCAACTCCTAATGTGGGAATGCATTCCACCAATCAAAATCACAAATGTTTTTAATTCAATAGGTGTTGAAAGGGGTTGCTTGAGGCTCATAAAGTTTAAAGTTTATTACACACACACACACACACACAAACACCAGTAATTTGTCTATGGAAAACTATTGTGTAATGTAGTCTAAATTTTCTTGGGGTGCCATGATACTCCTTTCTGAAAATGTTCATTAGAGGACCCACCTTATTGTTTTTTTGGAAACAAAACCTAGAGGAGAAAAGTATTTTGGCAAGGGTTAGACTGAATGACTTCTGCAGACCCTTCCAAAACAGAGGATTGGTGATTCTAAGGATATTTTGATGTAATTTACATTCATAGAAAAAATGCCTAGATGACATTTTGATCTCCTTCCTTTACAAAAAATTACTTGTTCAGTTTCTAAAATGACCTCTTCCGCCTTTATTATTGTAAAACCTTCACTTCCTGCAGGTATTCTCTCATGACTCCTGAGGTTGTTCCACAGAAGATTTGGAGTATCTGAACTAGCTCAGAGCTATTCTCTCTGAAGGTATAAGAAATTCATAAGAAATTTCATAAGAAATTCAGGATTCATGTTCTCAACAAGAAATTCTGTGTGGTTCTGTAGAAATAACACTAGGGCATCAGAAGATGGAAGATTCATTTCTAGCTCCGACACATTAACTTTTTGACTTTGGGTAAGTCACTTGAGTCCCCTATGAATGTTTCCTCATGTAACTGTATAAACTGAAACTGTGAGAGGATAGAATTAGATCATCTCTAAGATCTTTTTTGATTCTAATATTCTGTGATTTATATCAACATGAAACAGTATGAGGAATAAGAAAGTATTTTGATAACTGTTTTTCCTCCTGAGAACTAAGAAAAAACTTCCTTCTAAGAATTCTTTAGTATTTTTTATTTCTGGGTCAATGTATTTGTGGCTATTTGCTGTAAATCAAAAAAGAAAGAAACAATGTTGACTTGCCAGTGTGCTATGCTTTCTGGAATCCCCAAATGAAGCAGTGAATGGGTCTTTTTCACTTTAAGAAAAAACACTATCACAAAATCTGTGCATTCTAATAAAATACAAGATTAAGATGGCTTTTTATCCCATGAGGTATTTTTTTTTTCCTTCTTTCCTTGTTATCTTAGTAAGTACAGATTATGTTACCGGATAACAGCTTCTGATCAAGGAAACAGATTTTGCAAAGACTCAACCCTAGTTCAGAATTACCTACCACCCATAATCATTTCTGTGATTTGTGATAGAATGTCCACTTTCTCGAATCTATGGCAAGTTGCTCTTTTCAATAACTTTACTTGTTCCTTGGCCCAATACTCAGACAAACTGGATATTTTTGTAGTTCAGTAAAATGAAGAGGATTTTCTGTGCTACAATCATGGCAAGCACAGGGAAGCTACCTGAGAGAATGGGTGGTGGTGGTAGTGAAATATAACAACACAGAGTAAGAAAAGTACTAGAAGTAATGGGACAGAAATTTTAACTCCTTCAATAGGAATTGTTAATCTTTTATAAGGAAAGTTTCTTTGCAATCACCGTTTGTGAGTTTCCCTTTGGGTCTCAAGATTTCATTGAGGGACACAGGAGCTGATAGTACTTTAACAAAGAACATTCTCCTCCCTCTTATCTCCCTAAGGTTGTAGTTTATTCCAGGCTTGGCTTTATGTTTTCAATTCTGGGTCATCAAATATTGACCTTGTGCCATACTGTGTAAGGAGAATTAGTGTAATGAGTTTTTAACTGTTCTATATTTCATGAACTAATGTTCTGTAGTTTATTTTGTTCATGGTATCATTCTATAATTTATATGGCTTTCATATATACTCTTTCTTTGCACAAGATCCAATTTCTGATT
Source organism: Potorous gilbertii (assembly GCA_028658325.1). NCBI lineage: Eukaryota > Metazoa > Chordata > Mammalia > Diprotodontia > Potoroidae > Potorous > Potorous gilbertii. Next base: position 483,265,746 of record CM053771.1, on the reverse strand, counting down.
TGATTCAAAAGCTAAATCTTCCTAAGTAATGAAGATTATTTCTTGCTACAAATAAGATAGCATGTATCCTTTATTTTCACCACATAAAAGAATCTGTTAAGAGTAGCTAATATAAGATGCATCATTAAGTTTCCTGTCTGTTTATAATGTATTCCATTATGGTTAGGGGGAGCAGAGAGTAACATGGTAGAGGGGAATAGTTATTTAATCTAGCATTTATTAAGTGCCTACTATGTGTCAGGCACTGTACTTAGTGCTAGAGACACCAAGATAAAACAACAGCCCATGCTCTCAAGAGGCTCACAGTCTAATGAGGGAGACTATAAAAAAATAAGCTATATAGGTATAGATGAGACAGACAGATAGATAGATATAGATAGATAAGCAGATATATACAGGATAAATTGGGGGTACTATCAGAGGGAAAATACTAAGATTTGGGAGGACTTGAGAAAGCTTCTTAGAAAATGTGAAATTTTAACTAGGACTTAAAGGAGGTCATAGAAGCTAGGAAGTACAGATTAGGGCAGAAAGAGTTCTAGGTGTGGAGGACAGCCAATGAAAACGGTTTGAGCTGGGAGATAGAATGTCACATGTGAAAATATAAAAGAAACTACTGGATCCCAGAGTATGTGGAAAAGAGTAAGGGTTCAGGTTCTGAAGAACTTTAAAAGACAAATAGGTATTTTAAATCCAATCCTTAATATAATAGCGAGCCACTGGAGTTTCCTGAGTGGGGGTAGGTGGGAGGCAGAAACAAGATGGTGGGTTACTAGGAAGCAGTGCAGTAAGTTACACAATTTCTCCAAACAGATCTAGAAAAATATCATATCAAATCCTGATGGAGAAATCTAGGGGAAAATGTCACAAAAGGAAAACAACAATAATTACAGTGATATGGTTTTAGAGAATTACCTGGAGTACTAAAAGTATAAGAGAATTTCCCAAGGTCTCCTAGCTAGCATATGTCAAAGACTAGACTTGAACTCAGGTCCTCTTAGCTATTAGGCATCTGAGTTCAAGTCCAGTCTTTGACACATGCTGGCTCTGAGGCCTTGGGAGAGTCACTTACATTTTCAGTACTTTCAGCAGTTCTCTAAAACTGTTACTGTTGTTTGTCCTTCATTTAAATTAAAAAATAGTTATTTTTTTCTCCCTCCCTCCCACCATCATCCATTATTTAAAAGAAAATGAAAAGAGAAAAAGAAAACTCTTGGATCAAATATCCACATTTAAGCAAAATAAATCCCCACAGGATCCATGCTTTCTAATTTATTTCTCATTTTGTATTTTGAATTTATTACTTCTATCAGGAAGTGAATAGTATTATTCATCATCAGTCTTCTAGAATTACAGGCTGGTTACTGCAATAGGTAAAGTTCATAAGTCTTTCAAAAAATGTTTGACTTTTCAATATTTTTATTTGATCAATTTTTCTCTGGGTTCTTATTTCTTGCTGATACACATTTCCCTTCTTCATCATCCATTCATATAAGTGCAACAGTGGAAAGAATTGCCAGAGGTGTTCAAATGGGATAGCTGTCCAGAGAGAGATTGAACTAAATGACCTCTGAGGACCCTTCCACCTCTGACATGCCTTGGTTACAATCAGGATAGTTACCACCTATCTGAGTGGGGCCAGCTAATTGTCTGTAATGGTAATTTAAATGGGAAGATTTTTCCCATTCATTAACAGACCTGAGTCACATGAGTCTGTGGTGGAAGGATCCTGCTGAATGGGTGGAATAGAAAGGGGTACTTCAGGAAGGGTGGAACAGGAAGAGGCGGAGCTAGAGTAGAGCTGGGAGGAAGATAGAGAGCAGTCAGAGCTAGGAATGATGAAGGCAAGCCCACAGCTGGCTAGCGTGAATGAGAGAGCTTGTTTGTGATTTTGTTTAAGAAACTCTGTTTATGATTTGTTGGAATCCTGGCAGGGGGAAGACGGGTATAGTGTTGCCCTCTGCATTGTTATTGTGTATGGATTTCTTTGTTACTATGATGGATTTGGCTTTCTGCTATCTGAATAGATGTTTTGGTTCTGTCTTCCATGTGGAGAGTCTTGTATTTTGTGATTCAGAATTGGGCCAGGATATTTGTGGCTGCCGTAGACACTGTGAATATTGCATTGGTGCTACAATGTCCCTCCCACTGAGGAGCACTGGCCTTCTGTGCCAGCATAGATGGCCAATTATCAGGATAATAAATTATCCAGGAATAAATTGGACTAATTTTTTAGCCTTTAGGAACCTAACTCTGACTTTTTATAAGTCAATGTATGTTGACTATCTGTGTTAAAACATGTATAACAAAAGATTGATGGTTGCTAAGAAATCCCCAGCCACACAAGTCATATTCTTTAAACAATCATTGAATACAGAACATTTTGTGAATTTTCTCTCATGATTTTCTCTCATAAAGCATCTCTACTAGGATCCTTTATGATATGAATTTGAGGAAGCTAGATTTAAGGAATGCCTACATTAAGAGAGTGTAATGCTAATGAAATTAAAGATCTTCCCCACCCATTAATGGGTCTGCCCATTAACGGAAGCTTGATTAGGGGAGGTGGACACTTTTGTTAATTTTCTAATGAGGCACTGGTTCTCAAGGGTTGTGATGCTTTCCGGCTTTGAAAAATGTATAACTACTCTGAGGTGAGGTTTAATTTAAGGCTTAGTTTTTGTAAGAAGGTTTGTATGCCAAATGAGAATGTGGGAAACCACTAAGGAGCCACCTGGCTTTGAAAACCAAGATGTTGGTACTTCTCTCTCTTGTAACTATGTATGTGTGGTCAGTCATCTGTCTGTTGATCTGTCAGGAAACTGGAAACTGTCTGTAGGTTGATCTTTGTTTCTCTGTTTGTATTTTCTTTCAAGTTCAGGGTGCTGACTCTTTCCCTTAAACTAAGTGAATGGTTTATGTGCTTGATTAAAGTGATTGTTGATCCCTTGAAAGTTGTCTTTCCTTTCAGAAAAGCAGTTCAAAGAACCTGTACAGCAGGCTCCCCCCGTGTATGTCAAGGTGCTTGCTTTTACAGATACTGATGCCATTTTTGTATAAAGAAATTCACATGTAATACTGATGCTAGACATAGGAGTAATGCATATGGAAAAATATAGTTACATTCAGAACTTTCCCTTTCCAAAGTTTTACTAACAAATGGCCTTTTCTCAGTTCTCTTTCTGACATACCTATAGAATTTGACACTGGTGACCAATCCCCTCCTGAGTTTCCATGACCCTGTCATGTCCAGGTTCTCCTCTTAGCTAACTGATCTCAGTATACTTTGCAGGGTCATTATCAGCACCCCTCTTTTTCTGAATGGCTATACTCAGTGCCTTTGCCTGGGGTATTCTCTTCTTTCTGTATTTTCCTTTCCTTGGCAATCTGATCAACACCCATGGACTCAGTAAATGTCTTTTTGAAAGCAACTTATCCAATCTAAACATTCATCTTTCATCTTTCTCCTGAGATCCAATCTCACATAATTTTTTTTGGGAATTCATTTATTTTAAATTATATTGTGAACTACAGAAGATGACAAATTCTGTTACTGATGACAGAAGCTAACTACCTGATCTTGAGTAAAATGTAAATTTGAACTTCATGTACAACACAGTACATAGCATCACATCACTCAACTCAAACTGATGTCAGATCTGTTCTTACTTGCTGTTCAAAGGATTGTGAGATTTAAAGATAGAACTAGATGGATCTTAAAGGTCATTCAGTCCAATCATCCCATTTGACAGTTGAAGAAACTGAGACCTGAAGAAGTAAACTGACTTCCCAAAGTTCACAGAGGTAGTGAGTGTTAAAGTTGGGATTCAAACTGAGGTCATCTCATTACAGATCCAATGATTCTAGAATGGAGTTCCAGTAAGTGGAAAGAACTTTTGAAATTGTTGAGAAATGCATTCCTTCTAAGCTAATTTTGGCTTTTAATTACTACAAAAATAACACAACTTTAAAAATCTCAGAGTAAAAAACAGTTGAGGCTCTGTTCTTTGTCTCTTTCCCCTTTCTGTCAAAGAGAAAGGGAGGATTGAGGCAGGGAATGAGGTGAGAAGGGCCCTCAGATTTGGGACCATCCTCAGACAGGGATGAGACTACTCTGGGAAGAGAAAGGGCTTCCATATACCAAGAGACATCTACAAAGAGAGGACAGTTCCAGGATACAATGAAGGCACCATTATAAGAGTCTAGGCTGCTCCAGGGAAGAGGTATGTCTTTGTGGATATCATTCCTAGAGGGCAAGGTAGGTCATAATGGAACCAGCAGAAAAATCCAGTCTTTTTTATTCTTCTCAGAGGAATTGCCCATAGAAAAGGGTACTTCAGGGACACTTTCACCAGTCATAGTCCAGAATAATTTATGTGAGCCACTTGCTAGTTTAAGAAAAGAAAGGAGCTCTGATTGACCAAAAGTGGAATAGAATTCTCTGGACACCATATCGCTGTCCATTATTTGGAATCTGCATGAAATTGAGCCAGGAAATGGAGTGGCCTAAACCCTACTTTGTCTTCTATTGGCCCTTGATCTAGGTCTCTTGTGATTTCCTAAATGTTAGCTCCTCCTCACCACCTTTTCCCAGGACCTATGAGGCATCATCATCATCATCCTTATTCTCATGTTCTTTCTCACCATAGCTACCATTGACATAGCACTTGCATATACCAAGCACTGTGTTAGGCACTTTGCAACTATTATTTCCTTGTATTCTTACAACAACCTTGGGATATAGGTGCTATTATCATTGTTAGCATTTGGCAGATGAGGAAACTGAGGCAAGCAGGAGTTAAAGAACTTGCTCAAGGCCACAGAGATTGGAACCAGGTATTCCTGACGAAAGGCCTGGTATTCTATCCAATGCAAGACCTAGTCACCCATAGGTGCGAAAGGCATGGGACCATAGCTTCCAGATCACTGAGAACAAAAAGTGCCCCTCTAAAGGTATCAGGAACCTGAAGAAAGATCTAATTGCCTTTCTCCTAGTTAAGCTAATTCCTAACTCTAATTTAACCCTCATTTAAACCCTAGTATCCTAACATATTTTTTAAGTTCCTTTTATATACATATATATGCATATATCCTTATTACATGGCCAATTTCCCCAATAAAGTTTTTAATTCTAATTCATATATATATATGTATATATGCAAATACATATACCTGAACTAGAAGATAAAATATAACTTAAAACTTTATTGGGGGAATTTGGAGAGGTGATAAAGGAAATGCTACCATGGGGGTGGTGTGAGTACAGTCATGGATTTTTATCACTTTCTCATATAGTAATAGCATTCCCAGAATGACTTTATTGTGCAGGATAGCTTTGGAACTAAGATGGTAGAGTGAAAGAGGAAGATGATTTCTCATAATTGGAATCTTGAGCAGGAAAATCAAACTTTAGATGTATCAGAGGGGTTACCAGAGAGGCAGTTGTAGGGTCAGGCTACCCAGTTATTAATTGCTGTTTTCCATAGTAAACTTGATATTGTATGATAGTTTACTTTATTACAATCTATATGTAACTTAGTAGATGTCTTCGGGATTCACTTAGATATTAAGTGACTTGTTCAAGGCATCGATAATTTATTAGGAGCAAAGTTTGAATCCATGCTTTTGTGACTCCAACCCTAGCACTCAATTTATTATACCACATTGCCCTTTTAGATGTAATTGGCTGAAGAATGAAACTTTTAAATACAGAGAGTTCCTGACTAGCCTGTATAGTCTGATAGATTCTTTGATATTATGTTTCACTTTAGTGAAAATACAGTGAGATTTGTTGATAGAAGAACTATAAGCATGAAATGAAGACCATAGATTTCTACCTGGAAGGGACCTCAGAGATTAACTATTCCTAGACTTTCATTTTATAAGTAGGGAAATTGACCCTTAAGAGAAGTTAAGAACATTGGCCAAGTCACACGTGGATGAAATGGCAGAGTCTCAATTCCGAACCTGATTCTAAATCTGGTATTTTTCCACTGGACAGTGAAATGCTTCTGTTTTCTCTGGAAATTCTACCTTAGATATTAAGAAACTCCCATCGAAGTTAAATGACAATGCCAAGAAATATTGAGTTTCCATTAAATATGGTTTAAAGTAGCACTCAGAGCCATATATCTAGCAGCATAAATAATACATTTTAGCATACATCTTACCAAACTGGTTTCTTCGGTTTGTGTCATTCAGTGCTTTCAGAACTTGACAGTGTCCACAGACTGAGGAGCCTTTTGATAATGCTTGCCTATATCTGCATTCCAGACACTGCAATTTAGACTCTGACAGTTGTAATAGGTGGTGAAAACGGCTGCTCACAAGTGAGTAAGTCAGCATGGGATGCTCGACCAAGGCAGCCCCCAGTGCTCACAGGGAAGAGATCAGCAGAACTGCTACAACAAAACGTTTAAATAAGAGAATCAGTGCAGAATATGTACTTCACAGATGTCTATTCGGAAACTACGACCAGAAACTTGACCCTCAAGCTGATTGATCTTTGCTTATCTTCCTATAGACCCATTTATCAGTGACTGAGCAAAGTTAACCTGACTCCCTCATTTGTTCAGGACAGGGAAGAAAATTTCCTGAATTTTCTCCAGTTTTCCAGCAATTGGTTTTTTTCCTTCAAGTTGTTGGTGCCAAGATGAATGAAAGATGTACCAACAGTGATGCTTCTCTGCTAAATACTTAAGAGAAGAAATTGTCCCAGGGATTCCTGCCATAGGCATAACAGGAGTATTACATGAAACACAATGAAAAGAAAAATAACATTGCCATCAATCTCGTGGGCTAACATCAACCTAAGGTCACCCAACAGTGGGAATACCATGCCCACCAGGGATGGGGAGCAAAAAAATTCTCCCTGAAAGTATAATTGCATAATAAAGAGATCTAAGCTGACACCCCTAACCCCCACCACACCCCCGCTCACTGTGTACTAATCTAGCTTACTTTTCTATGCTTTGGTCCTTACACCAGAGAACAATAGGCATCTAACAAAGCACAGTATGTATTTGCTAAATTGTGACTCCTTTTATATTCTTTGAGATTTGGTTTTATTTCACCTTTGCTTCTCTCTGAAAGGTAGGGCAATTTTACTTATTGTTTTGGGACACCAAAAATGACACAAATGACTGAACTTGTTGAGGTAAGAAATAAGGAATATTCCTTTCCTCCTTTCCATTTTTTATATCAGAGTTTCATCTATGACCTTATGAGTAGTCACAGTGGAACCAAGTTATATACTTTTGCAGGAAGGTCAAAATTGACATGTATCATTGCAGATTATTAGCAAGTGAATTATCTACATTTTCTATAACTCAGGATCACAAAGAACCATTTTGGCTGCTCTACCACCCAGTTTGTCCAGTGACAAGGCATTAATACTACCTGGGACTTGGAAATTTGTGATGGGGAAAATGGCCATAGCTTCACCACTTTTGATTTTGAAGATTTATCCCCAAGCTCCTCTCTATTATGGAAAATTAAAGGTTGACAATATTTCTCTCTCTATGTGTGTGTATAATTTTATATATAATTTAGTCATATCAGAATTTTCATACTGAGCCATTTTATGTAGGAAATTGCCAAAGCAACAAACAATTATGAATTCTATACATTGCTATTAAATAACATTTTAATTTCAACAAAGGAAAGTGTTGACTGGGGAAAGCAACTTCTCTGTCATTGTCATTAAACTCCAAGTTCTGTGATAATGACATTTGCATTATATTATGAAAAATTCCAACTGCAGTATTCCTAACTTGTGGGAAGTTGTTTGCTTCCCCTTCCCCCCCCAGTTAAATGTTTGAAAAAGCCAATTTATCTAAACATAAGATTTTTTATCATTCTGTCTCTGAACATTTGGAAAAATCCTATAGTGACTGTATTTAATTTAAAACATTTTGTGAACTAAATGACTAAAGTTAGGAAAAGATTTGATTAAAGCTGGTTAAACCTGGATAAACGGAAACAAGAGATTCACAAATATGGTATCCATCATGGAATGCAGATTTTTTTGAGGACAGGAACTGTTTGAATTTTGTCTTAGTATTCCTAGTACCAAAAATAGTTACTGGTAAATGGCAGAAGCTTAATAAATGCTTGTTAAATGACTGAACTCACAATAGCAATGGAGAGCATGCTTTATATTGTGCTTCTAATTCAATAAATTTGAATAAACAAACTTCTATTAAGTAATTACTACATTCTAGGTATTGTGCTAGGACCTGGTTGCTACAAAGATGAAGTAAGATACCCACTTTATCTTCAAAGATCTTACAATCAAATATAAGGCATATATTAAAAAAACCCCAACAATAATCATAAAATAATATATGGGAAGCATTCAACAAAATACAAACCAAATGTCACCCAGATCAATGCTCATAAAAGTTGTGAGCTTCCAAGGGTCCCACAATTAATGAACATTTCAGGTAGGATTAAAACCTAAGTTTTCTTGATTCTAATATATATATATATATATAAATTCCTTGGAAGAAAGAGCTTTGAACTGGCCCTTGAAGGAGGGGAAAGTTTTTCAATGAGACACAGAGAAAGTTCATTCCACACATAGGAAATGGAAACACAGAAGATATGGAGAAGGAAGAGCATAGGATGTATTAGAATGGCCTATGTGAACTGGAAGTAAAATACATTCAATGGAAGAATGAAATGTCCTAGAAAGGTACATTAATGACAGAGCTCATTCAAATGTTTGTAAATGCAGGAAATAGGTTTCCTTGGAATTCTCCAATATATTTTCTATTATAGTAGTATCTTGACAAGGAAAGTTCTAAGAAGATGGGGATTTACATGGCAGACTTTTCTCTTTTTCTTTTTTGTTATCCTTAATTTGGAGGTCTCAGAACATTGTATTTTCTTTATAATTTAAAGTTTGGTAATTCAGCTTGGGATCAAACATCTATACTATAATTGGATATGTCTACCACTGAGCAAAAGTTGCTTTAAAATATAATTGATTAATGTGGAAAAATTTAGCAAATAGAAAATTCTACGTATGAGATATTTGCTAATGGCACTATCCATTTTGTCACAAATTCTTAGACATTATTTTATTTTGTTTGGAATCCTAAGAGAAAGATTTTTTTTAGAGGAGGTTAATTCATAATAGCAATACCCAAGAGCCTTTCTAATGAGATTCTCTATCACTTTGGACTCGGTATATATCATTTTCTTGAACCTATTCAAGGAAATTAATTCTGTAGTATTGGAAGCATTCAAGATCTTGTTATAAAGAGATATCATCTATCATATAATGCTACAAGAAGGACTATAAGAAATGATTTGTAGTAAGAACCTAGGGAATTACTGAACCAGAAATGTTTGCATTTTAAAATACAGATTCTTATCTAAATTTCTCCAAACTTATTCTTCCCAGAGATTTTATGATAGTAGACTCTTTCAAGAAATGATTAGTATTTTTTATATTTAATCCTTTAGAAATGTCAAGAGAACAAAGACTTCCCTCTTCACTTGTCATGTCTGGCCTGAGCCAAAGAGTTCAGTTTAGTTTGAATACTAAGTAAAATTCAAGTCAGGTCTTGTTCGTTCTCAATTGGCTCACCATCTGTATTTTCTCAGGTTTTCTTTCCTTTTCCTCTGCTGAGCTGTCCTTGTTCACATTATCTTGTTGTTAGAATAAATTCTAGAAAGTAATTGTCAGTGTACTGTACTTGAATCTGACAAATAATACACTTAACAGAAGTCACAGGGGAGGAAAAAGGTCATTTATTTTACTGAATGATTCATGGAAATTTATTACAAAATTTGATTTTGTTTCCAGTTTCTAAAGTTTTATTTCCAGTTGTGCAGCTATGGTAGTAACTTGGTACTTACAGGCAACATCTACTTTGACCTGTTTGGGGGAAGGTGTGAATTTTCAGATTTTTTTGGTACAAATTCCTTTTATATGTCAACTGTTGCCTTCTAGGAAAAGGAGCTGGCTAAAAGTAAGGGTTCTGACCAACAAAAGTTATTACTGCTACAGAACAGAATCATAACTATTTTTTTCTATCTAGGAAGAAAAAAAAAAACTGTCTTTGGAGGGGGAGATGCATCATTCACTCAGTAGCCTGGCCATTCAAACTGTTGCAATAAGAAAGGATAGCCCATATGCCTTTCCTATCATCCACTGGTCAATAACTGTATTCTATTCTGCTCTCCTCTTCCTACCCCCTCAGTCCCATGTAGGTATGTAGCAGCAGTCTTTAGATTTTTATGAAGACATGGGATGCCCCTTTGCCCACATATGAGGACCCTGGAATAAATACGGTCAGAGCTATGCCTCTAGTACAGCGTACAAAATGCTTTACTAAAGGTCAGCAATAATCCAGGCACCTGTGTACATACCTAACATACTGCATACGCTGGACAGAACCTGACTTTACATTACTATCAGGAACTATGAGGAACAGCTGACAGGGCACTTGTGATGAGAAACAGAATTTGAGCACTCATTTCTAAAAGACTTGTAATGTAATAACCCAGATAGATTATGTAAGTAACATGGGATTGCAATTCATCTGAACTCAAGCCTATACCATATTCTTCTACTTCCTACCTCCCCTTTTCCCAAAACCTACAGACCCCTGTTATATAATTGGTCATAAAAGGCTGCTGATATAATTGATTGCCTCAGGAAAGTTCACTTTTCACTGATAAGAGTAATAGAATCATTAATTTAATGTTAAAGAAAGAGAATTAAATAACTGGCATCAGTTAAGTCATATGGTCTTTGTAAGATTTGAAATTATGATGTTTAAACAAATTAGAACAAGAATTTTCAGTGCTTTCTATAGGTACATAAGTAAATCCTGCTCATTATTTCTTAGCCCATATATATCATTGGGGAAAAAGTAAGAAAAAATCTCCCTATTTACTTAAAAGTCTTCCACTAACTTCATGACACTGATGTGGAACCAATAAAAATGTTACCTTTATCATTTTTCTTCCATAGGCACACCTCTGAATCATGTTTAAGGAATGTGAGCTCAAGATATTCCATCTGGTAGCCACAGACTTCAGGTTAATTTGGGAGCTTATAGCTATTTCCCCTTATCTCTACTTCCTGGGTTATGAAATTTAATGGAAAGCACTGCAATGAGAGGCATCATAGTATAATAGACAGTCAGATTTAGACCCAGGACATCCTGGATTCAAATCCTGCTTCAGTCACTTAAGATCTGTACAACATCTGGCAAGTTACTTACCCTCTCTTGGCCTCAGTTGTAAAATGAGAGGACCAGTAGATGGGTTCTGGGTCTTTTCAAACTCTAAATCTATGATCTTGTGCCTGAACTAAATATATTGTGCAATCCTGTAAGCAACATAAAAAATCCCATCGGTTAATAAGTATTCATTTATGAAGTGTGTACTTAAGTGCCAGGCAATACGATAAGTGGTTGAACACGAAGGAAGAAAAACAATCCCTGCCTGCATGCTGGTCATATTCTAATGGAGGAGACAAGACACAAATGACTATGTCCAACAAGTTATATTACTGAGGAGATGGAAGCTAATATGGGAGAGGAGGAGAGAATATTGTATAAGATGAACAGCAAGATCGTCCTTATTACTACTACATTGTAGAGTGCCTGGAACGAAGTAAAGACAAGAAGGTAGGAATGGGTCCAATTTTGAAGGGCTTTAAAAGTCAAATAGAAGATTTTATATTTGATCCTAGAGGTAATAGGTAGCCATTGGAGTTTACTGAACAGGGCTGGGGTAGTGACTCAGACCTGTAATTTAGGAAAATCCCTTTGGAAACTGAATGGAGAGTGGAGTGAGGAGACACTATATTCTGTAAGAGATTTATAACTTTATATTCTCAAGTCATTTATTTCCTTTTAGTTCCCTCTGTATGTCAGTCAGAAAGGCCCTTGAGATTCGAAAATAACAAGACACTTCAGTTTCCATCTCTGGGCATTTGCAATAGTGGTCCTCCAGCTGTGGTGCTGTTCCTCTTAACCTTTATCTCCTGGCTTTCCTGGCTTCCTGCAAGTCCCAACCCAAATCCCACCTTCTATGGGAAGCCTTTCCTGATCCCTCTTAATTCTCTGTTAATTCTAGTGTTGATCATCTCCAATTGTCCTGTTTCTAGCTTGCTTGTACATTATTCTTTACATGTTGTTTTCTCTAGTAGAATTTGAGATCTTTGGGAGTGGGATTCTTTGCTTTTTGTTTTGTTTTGTTTGCTTTTTGTTTGTCTTTGTATCCCTGGCACTTAGCACACAATAGAAATAACTTTGCAAAACTTGGAAATTTTGATCAATGTTAGGAAGTCAGAAGGGTGATTTGAGACACAACCTACTTGAATTCAACAAACATTAAATATGTATTAAATGATTAGTCATTGTGCTAGTCACTTTTATCACTCTTTTCTTAACTCTCTACAGCTGGACCTCCAACCTCATTATTCAACTGAAAATGCTGAGCCACCTGTTAATCGACAAGTCTCTGGACTTTTCTCCATCCTTCTTCTTAATGACCTCTCTTCATACCTTGATATTTTGAACACCCTCTTCTCTCTGTGTTTTCATGACACATCTCTTTCTTGATCTCCTTTCTAATGGTGCTCCCTCTCAGTCTCCCTTCCTGGATTTTCATGCAGAACACTACCAGTTAACCATGGGTGTCCCAAAGTGCTTTGTCCTGGGCTCTCTTCTCTTCTTGCTCTATACTATTTCACTTAGTGATCTCATTAGCTCCCATCTATTCAATTATCTTCTCCTTACTAATGATTATTAAATATCTTTATCTACTCATAACCTCTCTGTTGACCTCCAGTCTCACATCTCCAACTGCCTATTAGACATCTTAAGTTGGATATCTCATATATATCTTAAACTTTACATGTCCAAAACTTATCTCCCTGGGGAAAAATAAACCAAAAACCTTTTCCCAAAGTTCTTTATTAACCTGTCTATTTTCTTTTCCAGTCTTCTTATACATTATACTCTGCTCCTCTCAACATATTTTGTAAACCAATGACACTGTCTTCTTTGTTATCCCATCTCTTTCATCTCCCATCTCTGGACATTTATAACAGCTGTCCCCAATCTATGGTGTTCTCCCCCTAATGTTTACTTCCTGACCTGGACGGCTTCCTTGAAGTTCCAATTAAAATCCCACTTTCTATAGGAAGCCTTTCTCAGTCCCTCTTAATTCTAGAGTCTTTCCTTTGTCGAGTTTCTCTGTTGGTTAGATCCAGTTATCCTGTTTATAGTTTCCATGGTTTCCATATTGTCTTACCTAGTAGAATGTGAGATCCCTGAGAGCAGTGATCATATTTTTTTGTTTCTTGGTTTGTTTTTGACTTTGTATTCTTAGCACTTAGTATAGTACCAGGAACATAGTAGTGCAAGTGTTTTTAAAATGCTTGTAGAAACAACTTTGTAAAACTTCAGACCAGTCACAATTTCTGAGAACTAATTATAAAATGTGACATCCACCTCCAGATAGACAGGAGATTGACCAAGTGCAGATTAGGGCTTGTGGATTTTTTTTTTTAAATAGTCAAATTTGTTTTACTTTACATATCTTCAATGGTGTGTGTGTGTGTGTGTGTGTGTGTGTGTGTGTGTGTTTTCTCAGTAGGGTATAAGAGGGAAAGAATTCATTGAAGAGAAAATTAAATTGAGTTAAAATTAATTTTAAAAAGATTCGGTGATTAAACAAAGAAATATTTATTGATTAACCAGTGGGAAATGACACAAATGTAATAACCCCTGGGCTGTTTGTAATGTAAGGAGCTTTTCCCTATACTGGGGAAGGTGTAAAATACTTTTCTGAATGAAAGAAAGCAAATGGTACATACAAATAATGAAAGGAATTTTAAGATGGCAAATGTTCCAGCAACTTGGGGAGGGAGGGCTGTCCACCAAAGACCTTTAAAGGAGATGACCCTTGATTACTGCTTTGAAGGAAGGTACTACCAGGCAGAAGTGAGAAGAAAGTATTTTTCAGACTACAAAGAATCACCAATGTAAAGCCACAGGGTGGGAGGTGCACATTTGGTAAACAACTAGCACTTTGACTGGAAGAAAAGAGTGAGGGAAGGAACATAATATGAATTGAGGCTGGAAAGGTACATGGGAAGCAGACTATGGAGAGGTTTAAGGGACTACTTGGAGTTAATAACTGATGCTGCACATTCTATAGTAGGAAAAGTTGAGGGAGGCTTATATTTTCTCTATTCAGAAATCTCCTTTAGCAGCTATTTCTGACTGTGGACTGAATCATGAGCTGGCAATGTCTATTTCTGTAAGCCTGGTGATTTGTTAGCTGATTCTGATTAGATATTAATGCCCTGCTTGAAAGCTCAACTTTTTGGAAATCTTTTTGGACTGAAGGCAGATGTTGCTGGGGTGGACTGTATTTCATGACAACTCTGTACCTGTGGTGTCACCAGCATGGTATTCCTTCATACCAAGAAGTGTTCATTTGTATGATATTAGGGAATGGAAGGTTAAGATAACAGCTGTGGGAAAATTCCAGGCAAGAAATATCTCTTCAGTCTTTGACATATGCAAAAGAGATCTGAGAATGAACCAACTATGGAGAAATTTTTCAAAACGTCCAATTTTCAAATGTTATGAACACTTACTGCCAGACTGGGCACTGACTTTAATACCATGGAAATTGTCATCAGGTCATATTCTCTGAGTATGCAAGCAAGCTGCATAGACATTTGCATTAAGATACCCTGAACTATCTGAAATGGTGGTGTTTTCTCTTTAAAATATGTTAATGTGTCATTTACAGACTGCTCCATTGGATTGGATTTCTAAATGTGCAGGCATGTGATAAAATCCAGATGATTAGTCACTGCAAAGGGAGGAAAAAAGAAAAGAAAAATGAATAGATTCCCTTCTATCAAATCCTGGCTAAATTAAAGGAATCTGCTTAAGGAAAAGAGTGTTGAAGAAGATGGTCTCCACAATGGCTCCCTTTTTTCTTTTTTGATACTTAAATTTGTATCATATCTTCTTGGTATTTTGGGGAAATTATGAAGGCTTTAATCACTTAAATGCATAAAAGCTTTCATTGATTTAAAAATTGGGAGGGTATTAGAGAGAGCAAATCTATTATAAGAAAGTCATTCCCATTAAGTCATTATATTTTATTGAAACAGGACAGGAAACTTGTTTAGAAGAAATGCAAGTTACAGATTATAAGGATTAATCATCAAGGAATTAAGTTTGGAGAAGACAAGAGCACAAGATTTACAACTGAGTTATTTAAACCAATAAGGATAATTTAACTCTAATCTTAACGTAATAGAAAATGCATATCCCTACAACTAACTAGATAACCTTGATGCTCATTAAAATATTTAGGAAAATATAGGAAAATTGGCTGTATGTATTGACACTGGGTTATTTTCATGGCTTTATTTTTAATGTAGAAGTCATATTAAGATAAAATTTTAAGTACCTAACTCACCCAAAGGACATGTAAAATTGCTTTTTCCATTATAATAACTATAGCTGCAGTGTACTGAGGGTTAAGATGCTAACCTCACTAAACATGAAGTGATCTCTTAAACTGAAGTTGTTTGTTTTGTTGTAATTTAAACATTGGTCATACTTTTATTCAGGAAGGAGGGCATGGATGTCGGATGCCATTTGTCTCTACCAGCACTATGGAACTCGGTTGGGGCTTACAGGGGAAAATGCTTCTTTTTCTTTAATTTATGTTTTAATCTTATATTTCACTGAGCTTTGTATGGATTTGTTTAGTTCTTTGAAACTAAAACAAGAGAAATAAGAGAACAATATCTTTAAAATAATTCACTCTGGGGAGCTAAATGTCTAGCTGAATCCACTGATTAAGACTTAGATTATTTAATAGATTAATATGAACCAAAAACATTAGAAATCAACCACTGGGAAAAGTTGCTAAAGTAGGGTTACAGTGTTGGGCTAAGTGAGGCTATGAAAAAGGAAACAATAACTGACAAAGAAAATTGGCTCTTCAGTCAGAGGATTCTGGGTTTGTCCTCTGATGCTTGCTATACCTATGTGACGTGGGCAAACCATATGACTCTTCCACTTGAAAAGCTTAGCATAACCATACAGTAAGGCTGCAGAAATAAATTAGGAGTCACTAGTTCATGTTCTGAAGTGAAGAAGTAATGTGGGGCCCTTCCATCACATACTTCAGGAAGCGAATTCACCAAGCTTTGATGTGGGTTGATAGCTGGCAGAAAATGTTGTTTAGATTAGACTCCTGTTGGCCAGTCCTCCAGTTACAGGCATGGGGGTAGGGGTGGGGGTGGCCAAAGCAAAACTACAAAGATAGGAGAGTGACGTAAAGGGAAAGTTGAAATTAACACACATTCTTAAAGTCTGGCTCTGTCCCACATGTCAACTTCTTGAACATGAAAGAGCCATACATTATTGTCAACTTAGAATCACCAGGGATCAAATCCTAGTGTGTAACTTTCATCCATCCGGGAAGTAATGCTTGTCTTAGTGTGCTTGTACTGGGGCAAATGTGTTCAGAGAACACCAATATGTCCATACATACTGAAGGATAAAATTAGTTGCTTTATGCAAGTGGAAAAGCCCATACGTCTGAAAGCAGAGTAAGCCAAAGTATCACTTGCGAGACACAAGAAACCACCGAAACTATGTAGTCAAGGTTTCCTCTAATGTTGGGAAAGAAGAGCATTTCCTATCCCATTTTTCAGGGCTTTTTTTTTTACCTTATCTTCTCCCCTATATTCCAAAATTATTCATGCTTATCGTGCAAATGCTTTAACACACACACTCATGCACACACACGTAACATTCTGACCCTTAGTTCTATTGAGATTTGCTCCCAAAGTTTTGTCAAATTAATCATCTTTAATGTGTTAGTTGAACACCTCACATTTAGGTATCATAATAAAAATTGTTTCCTCAAAATAGGATGTATTAGGCTGAACCTTAAGAGTATGTTTTTGCCCTGAGGCAAAGAATGTTAAATTGTGCTCCAGTACCCTCTAGACATGAAATACTTGGGATAGGAGTTACATACTTTAGAAAAATCATTGCTTTTTTTTTTGTTTTTTATATCACCTTTACTATATCACCCAATAAATACCTCTCTAGCAAGGAAAGTTATCTCTTATAAGTGTTAGGTATTAACCCTTTCATATATGGACGTTTTAGTTGCTAAAAGGGAAAGACAAAGAACATTTATGTAAATAATATTGATTGAAAAATTGACTTGAGACGAACCACAACCTCTCAGATAAAATGCTATCGAAAGACACATTACTCTGAGAACTTAAGAATGGTTGCAGAGCTTTGTGATCCATTGGCTTATGTCAGTGTGATTGCTTTTAGAGCTTTAAATGATATAGCTAATAAAAATCAGATAACTATTGAGGTTCTATGGGAAGAGTATATGAAGACTATTGGTGACACACCTGACAAAAAAGGTGGGATCTTTTTTTAGTTTCATATTTTTTAGAGATGAATTCTTGTTTACTAGGAGGTTCTGACTAGTAAACATCTTCTAGCATCATTAGATGCTAGAAGCAGAGGAGAGAACAAAGGTAAGAGACTAAATGATGATAGAAGTGAGAGAGTAAGCTGGGCACAGGAAAAAATACAGATCAAAAGCCAATGGAAGTTATGACCCTTTGCACAGTACAGAATACAGAAGCTGATAAAAGCTATCAGGAAAGACCTATGGTCATCCAGCTGGGAGCTGTGCTGATTGGAAGTATTGCTTGGCTTGGAGCTAATTGACTGGAGAGAGGCAGCATTGCCCTCTAGTGGAATAAAAGATAGAGAACAGTGACATCTTTCAGGGCTTTTTCTGTATAGCCCTTTACTGAAGAAAATTCAGGAAGAAATTAAATTTTCCATCTCTATTTCCTTTTGTGAGTAGAGGCATAGTTTTGCTGAAAGGTGATTGGAGAAAATAGAATTCCCTGTTATTCACAGAACTGGCTGAGAAAAGATTGCAAGACCCTACTGCGTCTGTGGAGCTTGACAATTTCCTAGTGTAAGGGAATTGCTTGCTATGGAAAGAGGGTAACACCTTCGTTGCACTGTTCCGGCTGCATGATAAATAAAACAAAGGTTTGTCCCTATTTCAGTAAAGAGAAGTGTTAATGTCCAGCAGAAGAGTTTTTTAATAAATTTATTTAACTTTTTACATTCATTTTCACAAGATTTTGGGTTCCAAAATTTTCTCCCCATTTG
>CM053771.1:483167196-483247016 GCA_028658325.1 Potorous gilbertii | reverse complement strand
CTTCTATGGTCTTAGTTTTTTTCCCTTTTCTGGGTATTTTCCCAGCCAGTTACTTGACTTCTGAGAGTCCTCTCCACCCCCTGGCCTAGGTCCGCCCAGCTAGTGCTTGGGGTCTGAGATTCAAATGCTGCTCCCCAGCCTCAGGGCTTTTGTCAGCAGGCCTGCCTGCTATTCAATGGGAGCTTATCTGCTGGTGGTCAGGTGGGGGCAGGGCCGCCTCCCAGGCTCAGTTCCCTCAGGGGGTTTATGCAGAGACCTTTTGTAATGGAGCTCCTGTGGAGCTCCTGCCTGCTCTGGGAGCCTCTGGCCGAGCTGCCTCTGTCTCTGCCGCAGCAGCTGCCACCTGAAGGGGTTCGAGTCCTGGAGACACTCCGCTCCCCTCTCAGCCCGTCTCTTTCACTGACCTGTGAGTCTGTGGGTGGAGGGACCTTCGCAGTCGCTGGAGATTCCAGTCCCTGAAGCCTGCTTGGATCTGCTCGCTCTTCTCAGGGCCATGTGGCCGGGGCAGGGCAGGACAGGGCCCCGCTCCTGTCGACGGCTCGATGGACCTTTGGGATCGGTTTTTCAGGGCTCTCTGCAACGGAAATCTCCTTCACTGTGTTTCTGCGCAGCTTCCACTGTTCCAGAATTTGTCAGGAGTTCTTTTTAGAGGAAATCCATGGGCTGTGGATTCGGAGCTAGCAAATGTGAGTCTTTCTACTCCACCATCTTGGCTCCGCCCCCCCCAGAAGAGTTTTAAAGACCAGAGAGGAGCACATAGTGGAAGAGCTCTTTTGTGCCCAGGACATGATGCATAGTGCACACATTTTACTTAAAGTCAAAGCTTCATGTTAATAGCTGTGAGTAACTCCAGGCTCATGCATTTCCTAACTCTTCTAACTCACATACTTTCCTGATATTTCTGTAGGTGTATGTTCCCCTCCTCCCCTAATACTCTTTACATTGGTATTTATGGGAGAGAGTGTGACTTAGGTTTAAGGGTGAACTCTTGCACTTTGGTTATTCAGGCTCTTGCCTTCAACTGAGTAAAGATTACAGTAAAGATCATTTCTGTTCTTGCTTTTCATCAAGTAAAGGTTATTATCAGCCTTATCCTTTACTAAATGTTTCATGTTTATAGTCATTGTAATTTCTCATCTGGCTGCACTGCTTTGGGACTTCTCTGATGGAATTTTCTACCTTGTCCCAGGAAACTCATTATTGGAATAACCTCATCCCCTTATAAGAGTTCATCAGCTTTTGCATTCTACCTCTTCATCTATACTTTGCCTCTCTTATTGAAGGATGGGGTTATGAATTCTGAACCTCCATTTAAGGAGAGAGCTCATTTTAAACAACTCATTTCTCACATGATTGAACCACTTTGACACTTCTCTGACCTATACAAAGCTTCTCTTCTTGCTTCAAATATTCAGCTTCCTTTTTTATGTTATCTTCCCCCATTAGATTGTTAGCTCCTTGAGGCAAGGGACTAATCTCTTTTTTTTCCATATTTGTAGGCCCAGTAGATAGCATAGTGCCTGGCACATAGTAGGTACTTAATAAATGTCTATTGATTTTTATTGACTAATATTGGTACTATGACTGATTTTGTATGAATGAGAAATGCAATTATCCCATCCATGTTGTGGGAGTTAAGAATGTGGTGCCCTACAATATGGAAAATCCATGCAAAAAATTTTGGCCCTCCTTTTGTATGAGAGAAAATGTCTGCATTTTTTTCTTTTTCTTTTATGAGGTATTTACAGTACTTTATTGTAAGTATGGGTTGATATATAATACTATACATATATATTTATGCATTTCTGACTTTTTAATCTTTTTTCTGTGTTGCCTTTTTGTCTCTGCACGTCATCTGCAGCTTCTGAGAAACTCCCACCAAATTCCCATTTAATTTCTTATAGCTTATCTGTGATATATCAAAATTGCAATGGGGAAAGTCACTGTATGAAAGGGAGCTAATGGGAGTTGAGGAGTTTTAGTGACTAACAGTATGAGTATATCCCTCCTGCACTAGGATTATCCCTAGGATAATGAGAAAGAGTTTGAGTTACAGCCATTTGGTTGACAGTTGAAAAAAAAAAACCTTTAGACGTGTTAGTGGAAGCATACTTTGTGAGTGAGTGGAATAGGGAAGAGAATGAGAGAGAGAGAGAGAGAGAGACAAAGAGAGAGAGAGAGAGAGAGAGAGAGAGAGAGAGAGAGAGAGAGAGAGGGAAGAGGAGAGGCAGGAGGAGGAGGAGATGAAAGGAGGTAGAGAGAAGAACATGCCACGCTCAGTCCATTTAACAAAGAATGAGCAGGGAGGAAAAGTGAGCCAAACTAAAAACAAATTAAACAAAGTTTAATATTATATCAAATGTTTCATACCCCTAGTCCCTTGTCTCTGCAAAGTAATTAGGGGCACCTTATTTGGAGTCAAGTTTGACCATTATACTTTCTCAGAATTCAGTTTGTCTTCTTATGCATCTTTCTATTTGTACTGTGGTAGTTTCTGCATATATGATTTTAACTATATAATGGTTTTCCTGAAATTTTGTTGTTTTTCACTTTTCATGCTTCTCTGCATTCAAATTTTTCTTTCTTTCCTTCCTTCCTTTCTTCTTTCCTTCCTTTCTTTTTTGCAGTGTAATGTTCCATTTCTAGACCACAACTTGTATAGTCATTCCCTAAATTTGTGGGCATTCACTTTATTTCCAGGTCTTCACTAAAACAGAGCAATTGAAGAATTTTTTATATATATTTTTCTGTACCCCTGGAACATAATACTTCATCTCTCATCTCTAATTCTTTGCATAGGATGTCTAGAATGCTTTCCCTCCTCACTAACGCTACCTTTTGTAATTCATACCTTTGTTTCAACTTAAATTTCACTCCCACAAAAAAGTCTTTCCTCCTCTGCCATTGCAAGGTTTCTCATCCCTGACATACTGAACATATATTTCATTTATTTTACATACTTTTGTATTAATTTATTGTAAAAATAAAGACCCTGCCATACACAGGAGGGCCTGCTATCACAGGTTCATGGATCTGCATTTCTAAAAGGAAAACAACTTTTGTCAACAATTACTTTAATTAAACACATGGATCATTCACTTAGTTCAGGAGAAAAAGTCAGCACCCTGAACTTCAGAGAAAATACAGAGAAATCAAAATCAACAGAGAGGGCTTCCAGATGCCTGACAGCAAGCAATATATACATCACAAATCAAGACTACTGTCTGACTATATATACATAGTTACCGGAGAGACAAGCACCAGTATCTGGGTTTTCAAAGGGAGGGAGGGGCTGCTTAGCAGTTGCCCAGAGTCTCGTCTGGCACACAAAGTTTCTTCTAAAAACTAAACCACAAGGTAAAATCTCACCTTAGAGAATTTTTACACTTTTCAGAGCCAGAGGGCATCACAACCCTTGAGCACCAGTGCTTCATTAGAAAATTAACAAAAGGTGTATGCCTTCCCGCAAATCTTCCCTAATGGAACTCTCCTTAATGGACAGGTCCATTAATGGGTGGGGAAGACCTCATTAAGAAGCAAAATTATATTAACAATAAGCAAAAATGCATTATCAATGCACTTATCTATATACATATTGTCTACCTGTAGTAAAATATATAACCTCCTTGCAGGCAAGGATTATTTCATTTTTTTCTTTGCATCCCCAGTGTCTGGTTTATAGGAGGTGATTAGTAAATGCTTATAGAATTAGATCCATGGATCCTGGAGTGTTCAATAAGTGTAGACTCAGGAAAATGAAAAAGGAAAAAAAGCCACATTTTCATGACTATTATCTATTGGTTATATCTATGTATATATACAATGTTACACACATTAATAGTCGAATTTTGTAGGGGTAATGACATAAAAATAAAAATAGAAAATGTCATAAAATGTAAAAAAATGGAAATATTAACACATTATGCTTATGGGAAAAGTTTAGTTTCCATGACCATACAAAACTAAAATCTTTTGCTAAAGATTGTTGAAAATATACTTTTTTGCATATAATTTTTTTAAAGTTGGACTTTACATGCACTAGCTTTATCTGAGCCTCAGTGAGATCAGTACTTTTACAAAATTATGTTTTATTTTTTCCAATTATATAAGAACAATTTTTAATATTGATTTTTAAAAAAAGTGTTCTGAAGTCTCCCCCTCCTCCACCCATCCTTCAGAAAATAAGCATTTTGATATACAGTATACATGTGCAGTCATGCAAAACATATTTCCATATTAGCCATGCTACAAAAAAGACCAAAAAAAACCCACAAAAAAGGAAAAAAGTATGCTTCAATTGGCATTCAGGCGCTCCATCACTTCTTTCTCTGAAAGTGGAGAGCATTTTTCATCATAAGTTCTTCAGAATTGTCTTGATCATTGTATTACTGAGAATAGCTAAATCATCCCCGGCTGATCATTGCTACATTGTTGCTGTTGCTATGTACAGTGTTCTGTGTCTGCTCACTTCACTTTGCATCACTTCGTATAGATCTTTCTAGAACTTTTCTGAAAGAATCCTACTTGCCATTTCTTACAGCACAATAGTGTTCCATCACAATTATAAACCACAAACTTTTTAGTCATTCTTCTTTTGAATATCATAATCTCAGTTTCTAATTCCTTACCACCATAAAAATAACTACTATAAATACTTTTGTAGATATCATTCCTTTCCCATTTTTTCAAAAACTTCTTTGGGATATATAGATCTAGTAATGGTATTTCTGGGTCAAAGGTTAGGTATATTTTTATAACCTTTCAGGTACAGTTCCAAATTACTCTTTAGAATGGTTAGATAAGAATATAACTCCATCAGTAGTGCATTAGTGTCTCAATTTTTCCACATCCTTACCAACACTTGACATTTTCCTTTTTTGTCATATTAGCTAGTCTGATAAATGTGAGGTGATACCTCAGGGTTGTTTTAATTTGCATTTTTCAAATCAGTGGTGATGTAGAGCATTTTTCATATCTCTGTAGATAGCTTTAACTTTTTTTTTCTTCTGAAAAGTGCTTGTTCGTATGCTTTAACCATTTATCAATTGGAGAATGACTCATATTTCTTATAGACTTAGTTCTCTATTTATGTGAGAAATGTGGCCTCTATCAGATAAATTTGCTAGACTTTTATAATATTTTTTGCTTTCCTTCTAATCATGGTTGCATTGGTTTGTTTGAGCAAAACCTTTTAAACTTAATGTAATTGAAATTATCCACTTGATTTTTCCCTAATGCTCTTTATCTCTTATTTTGTCGTAAAATTTCCCCTTATTCACAGATCTGAAGGGTAAGATATTCTCTGTTCCCCTAATTGACTTGTATCGCCTTTTCTGTCTAAGTCAGGCACACAGTGATCTTATATCTATACCTAGTTTTTGCTAAACTGCTTTCTAGTTTTTTCAGTAATTTTTGTCAAATTGTCAATTCTTATCTTTTACCTTGAATCTTTGCATTTATCAAACACTTGATTACTATGGCTATTTGCTCCTGTATATTGTGTACTTAATGTATTCCATTACTCCACCACTCTAATTCTTAGCCAATACCAGATTGTTTGGATAATCACTACTTTGTAATACAGTTTGAGATCTGGTGCTGCTAGGCTAACTTCCTTTACATTTCTTTTTCATTGATTCCCTTGATATTCTTGATATTCTGTTTTTTCAGATGAATTTTTCCCTAACTTTATAAAATAATTTTTTGGTACTTTGATTAGTATGATTCTGAATAAGTAAATTAATTTAGGAAGAATTGCTATTTTTATTATATTGCCCAGCCTATGCATTACCTGTGAATATTTTTCCAACTGTTTATATCTGATTTTGTTTGTATGAAAGATCTTTTATAATTGTCTTCATATAGTCCCCCAGTTTATCTTGGCAGGTACACCCCCAAGTATTTTATTTTAACATTATTTTAAATAGAATTTCTCTTTCTCTTTCTTCCTACTGGACTTTGTTGGTAATATACAGAAATGTTGATGGTTTATAATTGATTTTGTATCCTGCAATTTTGCTGAAGTTGTTAATTACTTAAATTTCTTTTTTTAAGTTACTTCTCTAGGATTCCTTAAACAAATCACCATATTATTTTTGACTAATTCTGCTTTTTAAGACATTCTTGTCCTCATTGGCTTTTTGGACCTCTTTTGCCATTTGAGTTAGTCTATTTTTAAGGGTGTTATTTTCCTCAGCATTTTTTTG
This sequence comes from Potorous gilbertii, assembly GCA_028658325.1. Taxonomy (NCBI): domain Eukaryota; kingdom Metazoa; phylum Chordata; class Mammalia; order Diprotodontia; family Potoroidae; genus Potorous; species Potorous gilbertii. Next base: position 483,240,810 of record CM053771.1, on the reverse strand, counting down.
GGTCTCTTTTAGCAAGTTGTTGACTCACTTTCATGATTTTCTTGCATTACTCTCGTTTCTCTTCCCAATTTTTTCCTCGACCTTTCTTACTTGATTTTCAAAATCCTTTTTGAGCTCTTCCATGGCCTGAGACCATTGCATATTTATTCCGGAGGTTTTGTATGCAGAAGCCTTGACTTTTATGTCTTCCTCTAATAGTATGCATTGTTCTCCCTCATCCTAAAGGATGGAAGAAAATATCTGTTCACCAAGAAAGTAACCTTCTGTAATCTTATTTTTCCCCCTTTTTTGGGCATCTTCCCAGGCAGTTACTTGACTTTTGAGTCCTTTGGCAAGAGGTGGGTATACTATAGGAACCTCTAAGTTCTCAGTTTCTCCAAGGTGGCAGTATCAAGGGAGAGGAGTTTGCTTCTCTCCTGGCCTGTGTTCTGGTCTGGGAGCTACCACAAGCTTTTCTTCCCAGGATCTGCGAGTAGAATTTCTTGTCCAGATCCTCTATCAGATCCACCACATAAACATTCTTCCTCACCCCAGGACTGACACTCAGGGATGAGAACCAGATCTGTGCTCAATTCCCACAGGATCTTTAGGTGGAGGGATCCAAAAATGGATGCTGCAGTGGCTGCTGCAGGTGGGGCCAGACCACATTCCCTTTTCACCCAGATGAAAGAGCTTTCTGACCTTTGAAGCTGTTTTTGGAGTTTGTGGATTGAGCAATCTGGGAAATGCAGGGGATTTCATCCCCTGACACCTGCTCAGGTCCTCTCCCTGCCACACAGCATGTACAGCCAAGGCTGAGCTGTGCTCTGCTCCAAGTCCAGTTCCATAGACTTTTCCTGTTGTCCTTCCAGGCTGTCTTGGGCTGGAAATCTCTTTCATTCTGTGGTTTTGTGACTTTTGCTGCTCTGGAATTTGCTTAGAGGCATTTTTTACATGTATTTTATGGGTTATGGGGGAGAACTTTCATAAGTTCATCCTTCTACTTTGCCATCTTGACTCCACCCCCATCACCATACTATTTTCAAAGAGTAATAGTTTTGTTTCCTCATTGTCCTCTAAATGCTTTAATTTCTTTGTCTCCTCTTATTGCTAAAGTGAATATTTTTAGGGCAATATTAAATAATAATGGTGATAATGGACCTCCTTACTTTACCCCTAATCTTGGTGGAAGACTTGTAGTTTATCCCCTTTAAAGATAATACTTTAAAGATAGCTATTACTTATGATTGTAAGGAAAGCTCCATTTATTCCTATGTTTTCCAGTATTTTTGATAATAGTGAGTGTCATATTTTGTCAAAAGGGTGGTTCTGCATCTATTGAGATGATCATATGATTTTTGTTGGTTTTGTTATTGGTATGGTCAATTATGTTGATAGTTTTTCTAATATTGAATCCTACATTCTGATATTGATCCTATATTCCTTGTATAAATCTCACCTGATCATAATGTATGATCCCTGTGATATGTTGCTGTAATACCCTTGCTGGTATTTGATTAAAAATTTTTACAACAACATTCGACAGGGGAAAATAGGTCTATAGTGCTTTTTATCTGTTTTTGCTATCCCTGGTTTAGGTATCAGAATCATATTTGTGTCATAAAAATAATTTGGTAGGACTCTTTTGTCTATTTTCCCAAATCTATCATAAAGTATTGGAACCAGTTTTTTAAATGTTTGGTAGGATTTGCTTGGGAATCCATTTGGTCACAAGGATTAATTCCTAAGGAACTCATTTATGGCTTACTTAATGTCTTTTTTTCTAAGATGGGGCTGTTTTAAGTATTCTATTTTCTCTTCTGTCAATCTATGTAATTTATATCTTTGCAAATATTCTCCATTTTGCTTAAATTCCCAGATTTATTGGCATATAATTGAACAAAATAGCTCTGAATAGTTGCTTTAATTTCTTCTTCATTGGTGATGAATTTGCCTTTTTCATTTTGATACTGGTAATTTGGCTTTCTTTTTAAAATCAAATTTACCAATGCTTTGTCTATTTTAATTTTTAGTTCAATGGTTTTCTTAGAGCTATTTTTAAATTTTTCCTTTGATTTTCAGGATTTCCAATTTGACATTTAATTGAGGATTTTTAATTTGTTCTTCTAATTCTTTTAGTTACATCCCTAAGTCATTAATCCATTCTTTTTCTATCTTATTGAGATAAGTATTTAGATATATAAATTTCCCCCTAACAACTGCTTTGGTTGCATCCCATAAATTTTGATATGTTGTCTCATTTTTGTCATTCTCTTTAATTAAATTATTGATTGCTTCTATGATTTGTTCTTTGATCCACTCATTCTTTAGGATTAGATTATTTTGTTTCAAATTAATTTTTAATCCATGTTCCCACAGCCATTTATGGAATATAATTTTTATTCTATGATGATTTGAAAGAGATGCATTTAATATTTTTGCTTTTATGAATTTGATTATGAAGTTTGTATGCCCTAATTTTTCAATAAGAGGTTGCTGATAGTATAGTGGAGAGAATTCCAGGCCTAGATCAGGAAAACTGCCTTGGGTACTTATTAACTATTGGCAAATATCTTAATCTTTGCCTCAATTACCTGAACTGTAAAATGGGGATAATGATAGAACCTAGCTTGCATGATTGTTTGTTATAAAGGCCAAATGAGATTAATATGTGGTAAAGAAAATAAATATTTATCATAGCACATGGTACATATTTAGGTGTTATATGAATGCTTATTTCCTACCCTTCCTTTCCTAAAATTTAAAGGAAAAAAATCAATATCTGTTTCTATACAATTAAATAGAATTAAAAGCTTTTAAAACACATAATCTAATGAAAAAATTAAGCAATGTGTGAACAATATAATATATGTTATCCTGTCTGCTACTGGAATTCTGGTCAAAATGCTTTTAGAAGGTCTATGGAAGATGACCCACATCATAATTCTTATTTAATTACAAAACTTGATAGTCTTATCTATCTGTAAAACAAACCATAGAATACTAAATAGAAAAAAATTTAAGCAGGATAGCAATTTGTCTATTCTAAAATATTTTAGAATGAAATAACTGAAAATAATACTTTTTAAATGCTCATCTTTTTGTAAACCTTTGACTAGCAGAATGGACAATAATGGATTTGCAAAGTATCAGAACAAAAGTTTACGCAACATTACCAAAATAGTTCCCATGCTTAAGGCAGCTACAGGAAAATGAATGCTTCTTTATCAAAACTGAGGAAGAGGTCGTTAATTTTCTCAGGCTACATGATAAATATGTTAACCACTTACAAAATAATTTCTTAAGAAATACCACTTTGCACATTAATATCAAAGGTTGATAATAAATACTTGACAGTGAACCTATCCAATGTAACTGATACTGAATTACTATTGGATGAAGTCTATTACATGTGTAACCCACAAGAATGGAATCAAAAGGTTGTCCACTGATGACATCTATGAAAATTTAGCCAATAATAGGTTAACAAAGAAGAGAAAAATATCTTAGTCAAATAGATTTGTTTATCCTAGTAATGCAAGATCAAATCATTGCTGCCAGTCATTACAGAAAGTTCAATGTTACAGAGTCTGGACTTATCAATCAATGCAGATTTTTAAAAGGTAATGGTGGTAGAAACTGTAAAACATATAACTTCAGGTTGCAAATATTTAATGCCTACTAAGTATCTTTAAAACTTCAGTCATATGGCTGAAGTTATAAACTCAAAACTTGCTATCCTTCATAAACTAACAGATGGCAAAGTCCTGCACTATAAATATACCCCCCAAATATCCTTGAACATTCAACAAGCAAATTACAATGGAACTAGAGTATTATCACACAAAACTGTTGCTAAGAATCAATTGACCATAACAGTGACCCACAAAAACTTAAAACTTGTGAGCTCTGTAAGGGTAAGAGCTATGTCATTTTTTATCTTTGTGCCCACAGTGCCTATCATAGACTTGTAGGCTTAATAAATGTTTGTTTTGAATTGAACTGGAGATTAGTTTTCATATTCAAAAATAGTAATTCACATTGTATGATTTCTTTAGTATAGCAATAAATAAAAACAATAATAGCCGTCATTGACATAGGACTAACAGGAATTTAGCTAACGTTTTAAAATTTTCAATTTGATGTATGGCATACTATTTTGTTTACACCTTACAGCAGTACTGGGTGGCAGGAGCATTGGCTTCCATCCAAGGTAAACTTTAATGAGGGTAACTGTAAATTCCTACACTTAGATTTAAGGCTTCAATACACAATTGAGAAGGGAAAGCAGTTCATTGCCCAAAGATCTGGAAGTTGTAACACACTACAAACCCAATACAAGTCAACACACTGTTAACTCTATAGGTTTTCTTGCCTTATTAGAATGAAAGCAGACTGTTTTGATTTTGTATGTGTATCTTAGCTCTTAGAACTGTGATTCACGTGCAGTAAGTGTATTACGAGAGCTTTCCCCCTTCCTTCTTTTAAACAGTGTAATGTGACACTCATAATAAGCTGCATTCAGGAAGGAATTATGGCCAGTTTAAGAGAAATAATATCCTCTTTGCTAGTCAAATCACATCTGACATGACGTGTTCTACTCCAGGCACCACATTTGAGGAAGGACTTTGACAAGATTTAAGACATTCATAGGTGGGTGATTAAGATGTTGAGGGAGCCAGAGACCAGAACATAGAAGTGGTTGAAGCTCTAGTTCGGAAGAGGAAAGGTTTATTGAGGACATGAGAGCACTCTGCATGTATTTGAAAGACTATTGTATGGAAGAGGGAGTAGATTTATTTTTTCTATTTGGTCACACAGGGTAGAATTAAGAGCTCTAGGAGGAAATTAGCAAATTCAACCTCATTTAACATATGGGAAATATATTGGACAATTCAAATAGTGCAAAAGGATGTTTGTTGTTTGGCTCAGGAGAGAGGATTTCCCCCTGGAGGTCTCAGAGATCATTTTTCTTGAGTTCTGCGTTGGGTTAGGAGACCTCTGTGTTCTTTTCCAAATCTGAGATTCTGTATCATGTATGCTGATTTGAAATTGTATTTACCTGAATATTTGTTTTATGACGATTACTACACAGAGAACATTATCTTCATTTTAACAGGTTACAAATATATTTTATGCCAAAGGAATGAATCTCTAAAAGTGGCTTTTCAGCTATCAACTAGTAGTATTAACAAGGAAATATTTTGAAAAACAGAAGGCCTTGGTGTTCTTGAAATCACATCACATTAGAATTGGTCACTAACTTCCCCTGTTTATTTGACATTAAAACTATATAATATACTCTATCGCTTCCCTCCTTCAGACAAGATGAAGTCAGAGAATTAGGGAATATACTTCAAACTTTAGGTTTTTGTAAAGGGAGCAAGGAAAGATGCTTTAAGAATAGTTAGTAAACCTCAGATTCTGACTGCTGAGAAAGATTAAAATGTTAAATAAGAAGAATTTGGGTGAAGGTTAAAAATAAAACATCTTCGCTCCAGTGAGAGCACCTAACACTGTTTGACTTGTTTCAAAATGAACCTGTCAAAGCACTGAAGGTAAAGTTGTTCATTGGCAAGTAGAGTAACAGGATGATATAATGTCTCTTTTCCTTCTAATTTTTTAATCCCACAATATCATTAAATAGATGTTTGCCTTGTATCTTTCATACAGAGGCCATCCATTATGGAATGATTTAGTGGGCTGGTTTTAAAAAATTGTTTCTGAATTTAATAGTCTGAGTTTTGCCTTTCAGATGTGAAATATGTAGTTCAATTGTGTGAGATTTCTTAGAATATAGGGAACCTAGGCTTTGTCAGCCCCATCTCCTAGTCTCCCTCAAACTCACTCTGCCTCTATAACTCTCTATACACCACACCCTCATCCATGTTTATTTTGTTCTATACGTATAAAAACTTTCTTATTCCTTAAGAATTAGCAAATTTCAGCCTTCCTACCCACCATCCCTCAGACCTTTTCTAGGTCATGTGTTAAACATTTTAACAACATTTTAGCTCAGAATGGGCCAGAAAAGTCACACGTGATTTTTCCACTCTGACCTTCAAGAGATCTTTCATGATGATGCCTTGGCATATTTCTATAGCAGGAGGGAGGCTGGATTAGATCATGTTCCTTGCTCTTCCTGTTCATAAAGGTCCAGTGACTTCTTTATTTATATGGAAACCCTTCAAATCTGGTTCCAACTTCTTTTTTCTAGATTGATTTCACATTATTCCACATCATACACTCTCTACTCCAGCCAAGAAGATCTACCTCTTCCTCATAATATTTTATTTCCCCCATGTTCATCCTTGAATGCTTTGTCTCTTCAACTTTACCTTTTGGATTACCATCAAAGGTCAGAACAAAAGCCCCTCTAACATGAGACCTTATTTTATTGCAGTTATTCTAGTTCCCCTTATCTTCCTAATCTACTCCTTTTCCACCACCACCACCACCTCCTCCCAAAAAAGAGAAGGAAACAGGTAATGGAGAACCACTAGACTTGGAGTCAAGAAAACAAGTTGGAATCCTGCCTCTAACATAAATGGCATGATCCAAAAGTCACTTAACCTTTCTCTGCTTTAGTTTCCTCATCTGTGAAATCATAAAATCTTCCTCAAAGATCTGTTTGAGGGTCAAGTGAGATCACATATAGAAAGTATTCTGCAAACCCTAAAGCTCTGTGCAAAAGTTTACCTTTATAATTACTTTGTATTTGTTTTTACTACTTTGTAGTGTTAATTCTGTCCATTTTCCCCTCCCCTAACCAGTTTCCCAGAGAGTATGTGAGATGCACATATGTGTGCACACATACACACACACATACACACATGTAAATAATATATCCCCATAAACATTTCCCCCAAATTACTAGTTTACTTCCATATATCTGAATTGCAGATGATGCTAAGAGCTAGCCCTTGGATCAAACATAGTTTTGAACAAACTCCTTACTCATCTTGCCCATGTGTGAAGAATAATTTTAAATGTGCTGAAATAATTCAGCAAAAAGAAAACAGTTCAGGCTAGCAATTTGCCAGCTTGTATTCTCAGCTACTATCCAATGTTTTGTAGCACAGGGCTTAGAAAATCAACTTAATATCATGGGCATAAGATAAACTGCTAACACAAACCATATCTTTGTTTAGCCCAAACAAAACTGTGAAGACTATCTCTCTATCTCCTTGCCCCATTGTGCAGGTACAGCAGGATTATTGATGTTATGAATCATCATAACATCACCTAAAAGGTGATGCAATACTTCCTTTGGATGGAGGAATGAACAAGGAAATAAAAGCACACAAGTTAGCTTTCATAGTGTTTATTCTCTAGCTTCAAACTCACGCCTGTAGAGTAGACATAAAATCATTTGAAATAAAACAGAATTTTCCTAATATCCATTCAAAGGATGGAGGTGGGCAGAAAAAGAATCATTTGGATTTTTAAAAGATTTAATTATAGAAAAATTTCCAGATTATTTTCACAGATCAAAGATTTTAGAGCTAGACAATTCCTTACCTAGTGGCCAGTACTCTGGTCTCAACCCCCTTTGAAGTTATACTGGGCAGGTCCTTAGTCAACAGATAAATATCCTTCTGGCTGAACATGAAAGCGTCTTTTCCAGCTTGGTAGGATCTTTAAAAACTTGAACCTGGCTTTGACTTTAAAGAGCCAGGGTCACCTGGACCCCAGTAATTATGCATCATAGTAGGACTTCAAGGGAGGTTTTAGCACAAATAACTAGATGCAGCAATACTCTATGCATATGGGCTTTTAAAGTATTTGAACACCACTTAGAGGTGAAATATTAATCTGTTTAAGTCTAACTTATCTCATTTGCTAGCTTAGTAATCACTTATAGCTGTGAGGATGTATTTCCCAAAGCCTGCAGCCTCCTTTCCCAATCAACAGCATCTGCCCATGTCTGGGGGGCAGCACACACCTGTTAGTCCTGATTTGCTTGTATCAGGAAGAGGATAGACAGCCCCTGCCCCATTCCATACCATCACTGTTGTGCACTCGCTCCTCACCTTATCATTTGTAGAGATGTTTTCTTCAAGGTTCGCTTCCTGATAGAAACATTTTGGGATCCTCCACTCAAAGGGCCATGATGATACCCTCATCAGTACCAGGTCAGTATCCCTCCTGGCTCAGTGTTGCAGTCGCCCTTCGTTAGTGTCCCTGTCTCAAAGTTCTCTCTACTCCAATCCATCTTTCATACAGCTTTCAAATGAATATTACTAAACTCCTGAACCAGTCACGTCCAACCTCTACTCCCTCCATTCTGGGGGCTTCCTTTTACCTCTAACATCAGATCTGAGCTTGTCCATTTGGCCTTTCAACTTGTGTCTTAGAATTCCAAATTGCCCTTGAAGTTCAGCTCAAATGCCACGTTTGTAGGAAGGCATTCCTGATATGGTGCAGTGTATAAAGCTCTGGGCCTGGAGTTTGGAAAACCTGAATATAAATTCAGCCTCAAATACCTGCTACCTTGCTAACTGTTACTGCACCTGTTTGCCTCAGTTTCCTCAAATGTAAAATAAGGATAATAGCGTTTACCCCTCCGGATTTCTGTGAAGCTCAGATGAGATAATACAAACAAAAACAATATCTTGCATTATGCACATAGTAGGTGTGATATCAATATTTATTAACTTCCTTGATTCTTCCCACCTCTGCATTATTGTATGTTTGTTTTCTACATGATTACATGTTAACTGCTCTGATAAAAATATAAGCTTCTTGAGGACAGATATGTCTTGCAACACCAAATACAAGAGGCAACTTAGCGGTGCAGTAGATTAAAGTTACGGACTTGGAGTTAAGAAGACCTTAATTTTAGTCCAGCCTCAGATATGTATTAACTCTGTGAGGCTGAGCAAATCCCTCCACCTCTGTCTGGTTGTTTCCTCATCTGTAAAATGGAGTTAATAATAACATTTGCCTGCCAAGGTTCTTGTAAGAATAAAAACATGATGACATTTCTAAAGTGCTTTGCAAACCTCAAAATTCTATATAAATGCTAGTTATTTCATTTTTATCTTTGCAACCCCAGCACCCATACAGTGCTTGGAACATGGTAAGCATTTAATAAATGCTAATTGTCCTGATTTGCTTGAATCAGGAAGCTGATAGCAATCCTTTCTTACTCCTCAGGTTCTCATGTATTCATCTCTTTACACATTTTTTTACAATAGATTATAGTGGGTCATATTTCCAGAATTAGAAAGGTCTTCATAAATCATCTAATTGGATCTTTCAGTATTTTAGATGATAAGACTGATATACAGAGAGTATTTACCCAAGATCATGAAGTAGTGTATACCACAGTTGGAATTTGAACCCAGGGACTCTGCTTCCAAGTCTGATGTTCTTTCCATTCTACCGCATCAGATTAGTCCTTGAAACCAGTGACTGTTTCTTCATTTTGGGTTCATATCACTGGGATCCAGCAGCATAGTGCTTTTTACTTATTAAAGGTTGGCTTAACTGCACCCTATTGGTTTGGTTTGAGAGTATCCTGCTATTCAGGATACAGGTTTAATTGTGTACCACAGTCTGATTTCTTGTCCTGTTTTAGGGTAGTAAGTCCCAACCCATGCCCATACTTCTTCTTCACGTGTACTCTTCTACCTGACTTTGATTTCTGAATGCTCTTCCATGGCATGCTGTCTCAGATCACACCTTTGCCTATTCCCTTGCCTAGTTTGGATCTTTATGTGCTGATCCTGGGGCCCCTAAATCAATTCTAAACTTTCCACATATCCTACTACTTGGCCTGACAGGAGGAAATCTTATCTGGGTTTCATTCTCAGGACTCATAGTTTACATCACATTTACCACCATGACCACCAGTCTTTCCTGCCCCTGTCCCTTCTTGGCCAGTCAATCCTCCCTTATAACTGTCTCCTACTAAGAGCTCATATCATCAGAGACAGTGAAAAAGTAACTTGATTTAGCTTCTAGGTGAATTATTCAATTTCAAACCAGTGACAAATGAGACATCACAGAACTGTGAATTCCCATAATACTAAATACCCCATATTCAAATGCTTGGAAGCACAAAACATTTTCAACACCAAATTTTAAACAATTTTTGAATTAGGTATGCTACTGCATACTTCCATTAACACAAATTATTTACAGTTAGCTTAAGAAACAACCATGGTAGGAACAAACAAACAGAGTTATGGAAATTAAGACAACAGAGACAATAACTGAACAAAATAAACAAAACAAGGAGAAAGCCTAAAGCTCAGAGCAGTAAAAGGGCTCTCTAATGGAAAACCATTTTAATTAACCAGTCTTGTTTTGCTTCCATGTCTGTATTAGATATTCGCACTTCCTGTGCACTGTGATTAAATATAAAGACAATGGGTTAGGAATCAGAGCCCATGGGTTCCCTTCCCATTTGAGCTGCTTGTTATCTGTTGAAAATGTGGCCAAGGCATCTTCGTTCCTCTGGGCCTCATTTTCCTCCTCTGAAAGATGAGAAGGTCAACCCTCTACTCAACCAACTCCAGTGGCTTCCTCTCATGATAAATACTTGTGATTAAAAGAATCCGAGGCACAAACTTCCAAGCATAATCTATTTATTAGCAAGGCTAGCAGTTGCCAATAATAAAGTTCAATGGTACCTCAATGACCAGAGACACATTTGACAATCAGAGCAGCTTTTTATACAGTTTTGTGGTTACATAAGATCCAGTGACACAAACCTAAGTAGGTCTGTAATGGGTCTATAAGAAAGGCAAAGGGTGGCCTATATATTTGCTTATGCACAGTGACTTGCAAGAGGAAGTGTCCAGAATTCATAGCAATGAAGAAAACACTGTGTTCAACAACATCTTCTGGAAAGTTCCATGGCAGATACAGATAACATTCAATACTAAAGACCCAGTTCTAGACAAAACATCTCCTGACCAGGTTAACTCATCTACCATTTATCTATCTCCCTCATGAGACAGAACCAGTTTGTAGTCCTTAAAATTAGGGTACCTAAACACTTACACTCTCCTGCTGAGACCGATACAATTAAATCCAAATCTGATTTATAGATATTAGTTTCAGTGATGAACTAAGAACTCTTCCTCTTAGTTATCAGTCATCTGAATTTCAGATTCCTATTGCCTCCAGGATGACATAGGAATTCTGTTCTTTGGTATTCATAATTTGGCTGCTTCCTAACTTCTTAAAAATTTATTTATTTTAAGTTTTCAGCATTCATTTCCACAAAATTTTGAGTTCCAAATTTTCTCCCCATCTTTCCCCTCCTTCTACCCCCAAGTGCCGAGCATTCCAATTACCCCTACCACCAATCTCCCTCCCTTCTAACAACCCTCCCTCCCCATCTTCTCTTTTGTCCTGCAGGGGCAAGATAAATTTCTATACCCCATTACCTGTATTTCTTGTTTCCCAGTTGCATGTAAGAACAATACTCAACAGTTGTTCCTAAAACTTTGAGTTCCAACTTCTCCTCCTTCCTCTCTCCCCCTCCATCCCCATTGGGAAGGCAAAAAATTCAATACAGGCTATGCATGTGTAGTTTTGCAAACGATTTCCATAATCGTCATGTTGTATAAGACTAATTATGTTTCCCTCCATCCTATCTTGCCCCCCATTTTTTCTATTCTCTCTTTTGACCTTTCCTGCCCAAGAGTGTTGACTTCTACTTGCTCCCTCCTCCCATTTCCCTCCCTTGCATCATCCCCCCCACCCTGCTTATCCCCTTCTGTCACATTTTCCTGTATTGTAAGATAGGTTTCCATACCAAAATGATGTGCATTTTATTCCTTCCTTGAGTCAAATGTGATGAGAGTAAGCTTCACATTTTACCTCTCATCTCTCCTCTTTTTCCCTCCATTGAAAAGTCTTTTTCTTTCCTCTTGTATGAGAGTTAATTTGCCCCATTCTATTTCTCTCTTTTTCCTCCCAGTATATTCCTCTCTCCCCCCTTATTTTCACTTTTTTTAGATATGATCCCTTCCTATTCAACTCACCCTGTGTTCTTTGAAAGTTTCGAGAGTTACAAATATTGTCTTTCCATGTAGGAATGTAAACAGTTCAACTTTAGTAAGTCCCTTATAATTTCACTTTCCTGTTTACCTTTTCATGCTTCTCTTGATTCTCGTATTTGAAAGTCAAATTTTCTTTTCAGCTCTGGTCTTTTCATCAAGAATTTTTGAAGTTCCTCTATTTCACTGAAAGACCATTTTTTCTCCTGAAGTATTATTCTCAGTATTTCTGGGTAGGTGATTCTTGTTTTTAGTCCTGGTTCCGTTAACTTCTGGAATATCATATTCCAAGCCCTTCAGTCCTTTAATGTAGAAGCTGCTAGATCTTGTGTTATCTTGATTTTATTTCCACAATACTCAAATTGTATCTTTCTAGCTGCTTGCAATATTTTCTCCCTGACCTGGTAACTCTGGAATTTGACTACAATGTTCCTAGGAGTTTCTGTTTTGGCATCTCTTTGAGGAGGTGATCCCCAGCTGAAAAAACCCTCTCACTGACCTTTGGTGCCTGTAGGTTGAGGAATCTGCCAACTGAAGCTACTGCTGCTGGGGATTCCACCCCAAAGGCCTACTTGGGTCCTCCTCCTGGTGCTGTGCTGTGACCAAGGCTAGGCTAGGCTCAGCTCCACATCTGGTGTGAGAGACCTTTCCCACTGGCCTTTCCGGTCACCCTGGGCTGGAAATCTCCTCCATCCTCCTCCATTGTTCTGTGGCTTATGCTGCTCTAGAATTTGTTGAGAGTCTTTCTTTACAGGTATCTTATGGGCTGTGGGGGAAGAGCTAGTGTATGTGAGTCTTCCTACTCTGCCATCTTGGCTCCCTGCTTCCTTACTTTTTAAAAAAAGTGTTCTTACACTTTAATCTCTTCCATTCACTCCATTATCCAGCAACACTGTCCTTGTTTTTAGTCAGAATGATACTTCATTTCCCAAATCCATACTTTTGTCCCTTCTGATTGTTCTCCCTTGTTACATCTGCCCTTGTGCTCCCCCTCCTTCCTTCACTACTTGGCTCAAACTCTACCTTCTGTAGGAGGCCTTTCTCAGTTCCTGTAGCTTCTAGTACTTCCCCTTATGAGATTACTTTCCACTTATTCCGAATATAGCTTATGTATACCTAGAAATATGCATGCTATCCTCTTCCATTGGAATGTGAGTTCTTTGTGGGGAAGATTTGTTTCTTTCTTTGTATCCCCAAAACACAGTTGACTTGGCTTGACAAAACCTTGTTGGCTTTACTTGTTCATTTGACTAGGAAAGCTCTAAGATGCCTGCTATTTCAAAAATGTTATGATATGATGTGGCATGAGCTCCATAAAATGCAGTATGGTGATTGTAGCCTTAGAGAAGAGTGGAGAAAAAAGAGGTATAAGGCTGTGAGTATGAAACACTGTGTATGTGCTCAGACCTGGTTGATATATTAGGTAGTTTTACATGTTCCCTTTACTTTCTTTTGCATCTTCCATTTATAAGGGTTGATTCACTTGGTAAGTAAGAGGGAGGGGAAGGCATATATTCAAAAATAAAAGTGATATGAAAACCAAAATCAATGATGTTTGTTTTTTTTAAACAAAACCCAGAATTGGGCTAACAAGCTGTTAGAATACTAGCCTTGAAGTCAGGAAACCTGGGTTCAGATTCCACTTCAGAAATTCATTAATTGTGAGATTATGGACCAGTCAACTAATCTCTCTGAACCTTACTTTCCACATCTGTAAAATGGTGGTGATAATGTTTGTACTATCTACAAACTGTAGATAGGGTTACTGTATGGAAATAACTTAGCAAACCTTAAAAGACAACATAATTGTGAGTTGTTATCATTATTCATGAAAATTTCCTCATTTTGTAGTCGAGGAAACAGTTCTACGGAAGTTTGAATGATTTGCCTAACTTTAAAAATTGTCGGCGATGTGTTCTTTAACCTACTCTGTGGAAAAGAGTAGCATGGAAAATTAGGAATAATAATTTTGTGAGTGCAAACATCTTACAACCCAACTAAAGAGACAGTGTTGTAGATAATTAAGGTGACTGCAATGAGTTGTTGTAGTGGTAAATCAAATATAACTGTCGCTAATGAAGTGTAGAAGGATTTATAATTTACACATTCATCTCTTTAATCATTCCTGCGCACAAATGCAGCTACTAACTTGGTCTTTGATGGTAGAATGCTTGGGCATATAATAGCTAATATTTGTACAGCAGTCTAGGGCTCATAAAGTTTTTTTACACATATTTTATTTAATTCTCACAACAACCATGTTAAGTTAGTGATTTTACTACTCCCATTTTATCAATGAGAAAACTGGAGCAAAGAAAGTTTAGGTGACTATGAGAGGGTCACAAACCTAGTATCTGAGATGTGATTCAAATTCAGGTTTTCCTTTTCAAATTCAGGCCAACTTTCTGGTGAGATTTAAGGAGTGCTAGAAAGAGTACATAGTTTAAAATTATTTTTTCCATTGACTTGCCACTGTGCCTGAAATTTTATCATTAGAGATTCACTCCTTTAGCTAGTAAGAATTTTTATAATTGTTATTTAAGAATCTTTTAAAATATAAATACTTCTAGGTGAGGAATTATATGATTATAAGATAGCAGGGAGGAAAGAGTGTTGAAAGGGGAGGTAGGAGGGCAAGAAAGACAAATATCAAACACTTCATTATTTTTTCAGAGATCTATGTGGAATAGGACAGACACAATAGAATCTGAACTTTCATGGACATCTGTGGTGTGCAAATTGTACTTCCGTGAGTATGGTCCTCTGAAATTCAGTAGTTCCCATCACTACAGTGGTAAGGAAGAGATTTTAGACCAAGTATCCAAAAATTGAAGTGGGGGGGGTGGGGAAGAAGATTTGGAATTGGAAGTCAGGGAATTGTCAGCACATGCATTGCTTTTGGAATATTAGGAGAAAGAGTAAACAATGACTTAGAGCTAATCACAATCTTCGGGAGAGGATTCCAGTGCCTAATTTAGGATGAGCAAATAGCTGACTATATCACTCCTTTAGATAATAGAAACTTCACATCAGTAGAGAGAAAATTGAATCAGTTTTTAGGTATAGATTTGAGAAGTCAAAGCTGTGTGACCTATTGGTTAAATTTCCCCATGATTTCTGAGATTCAATTTGTATAAAATTCTGGAATTTCAGACTTTTTTTCGAAATCATATGAATCTGAGAAATCTCCCAAGAGAATTAGAGAATATCCTAAGCTCTAGGAAAATGTATCATATCGACATGTAAGGACAAGGGCCATATATACAATTGCATACTTAAGCAATTTATTGTAGCCGTATTGGAAGAGTCAAATGGGTATTAGACAGCTACATCTATTTGTGCTTTCTCAGTCTCTATTACTATTCTCTTCTATGGAATCCTTTCAGAACCTGTAAAAAATTGTTGACTATTAACACCTTAAGGCAAAACAGTTATATAATTTCTTTTGATAAACAACTTGATATAATACCATGCCCACAACAGGAGTCCAATCAGTGGTCTTTATTTTGATGATAAAGGTGATGGAGTGACTTGTACATAAAAAGCATTTGTTTGATAAGAGAATCCACTGCTTATAAGTTAGAGTAAAAGAAAATAAAAAGTTTAGCCATAATTATAAGTGATAGTTGATCAATGCAGGAGAGAAGTCTCTATGTGGAAGAGGACTTTTGAGTATGATCCATTTTGAACAAAAATTGAAAACACATGGTCATGCCAGCTTCATAACATGTCAGTCACTCACATTGGGACAGTATTCCAGAGAAGACAACAGAGACTTCTTAATTTTCTAATCTGTCATTGTCCTCAAGGTCAGCCGTAGACAGCGATGACTTTGTTTTTTGTCATTTTATTGACCTTGATAAAAACTTGGGCAGAAGATAACCCAGATAAAAGGGTTAAACCTGATTAATATAGGGATTAGATGTGATTGATGCCTTGTTTACACTGAAATGGAAGCTGATGCTAAAGTATTATTTATGTTAAATCAAGGAAAAATGGAAGGTCTTCTAACAAATCTCATATATTATTTAATTAAACTATAATTTTAATATTAATCATTTAATAATATAAATATGTATTAATAATATAATATGAATAAATAAAAATAAATATTTAATGATATTAATAATATTTAATTACTTGGCTAAATATTAAAATTTATTACTGAGGGAAGTTATAGAGTGCAGTTACCTACAGTGTTTTAATTCCATTCATTCATTCAGTATTTATTAAGCACAAACAATGCAAGGCATGATGCTAGATACTAGAGGTACAAAGACAAAACAAAAGTCCCTGTCCTCAAGGAGCTGACAGTCTACTGAGGGGATGTATGTTGGGAGGGAGAGAGGAGACACAACATTCAAAGATATGAAGAAATGAAAATCATTTTAAGAGAGGTGCAAGTGTGAACAAAAAAGAGTAAAGATATCCTGTAGTAGGTAGTGTTTGAGATAAACCTTAAAAAAAGCTAAGGGTACTATGAGATGATGGTGAGGAAGGAATATATTCTACACTGGAGAGGAGACAGCATATGCAAAGGCAGGAGACAATGTCTGGTATGAATAGTTTAAATGAAATTCACTGTAGTCCTACTTTAGTGGTGAGTGCAAGAAAAAAATAAAGTGCCTTCAAATCTAAAATTCTAAATATAATTTTAACATGGGGATTACAGACTATATCTATGATTAATTTTATTAGTTGTTATTCAGGATGTTTCTAAAGCTTTCAGTATGTATGTGTATTAAATATGTATATATATAACACATATATAACAAACATATATATATATATATATATATATATATATATATATATATACACACTGAGACATATACATCTTCATTTTACTTTTCTATTTTCTCCTACCTTTGGCATTATGTACCACTTTCTAAAAGTAGAAGAATGAAATTCTTCATTTATTGTCTCAATGATCAGAGGAGGTCAGTGAATAATTTTACATTACTTAATGTAGGCATATTAAATAAGTGGACAGATTATGTCTGTGAATTTTGAGCTGAGAAAGGTCATTTTTGCCAAAAGCACTAGTTGCAGCTATGGAGAGATGAAGGGAGGAGGGATGAAAGAATAGGACCATTATGTTCTCAGAATAAATCCCAGGAGGTCATTTCAGAGAGTAATTTTTAAAAAGAAGTCTAAACGATGTAAATGCCTTTATTAATAAGGTAGTTGGCAAAATTCAGGGTGGGGGGAAGTCATTGGTAACATCAAATGATGCAAGTATTATCAAATCTGATTCTTTTAGAACAAACCCTTTTGTTTCTTAATATTTTCCAAAGGTCTGCTTAGATTTATGAGTAGAAAAGTATTTTCTTAGCAAAAATCAGATTCTAATTTTTCATAGTAAATTCCTTTTCTCACATTTGTGACATATATTGTTGCCATTAGAAACCAGGACCAGATATCCACCTGCTAGCATTTTTCCCCCAACTAAATCCTTTAATTTGTTACTTGTGGTGATTGGCTCATAGATTATTCAAAGAGGGATTCCACCAAAAATGCAAAGCATATATGTTTCTTCTTTGATGATGTGGTATCTTTTGGGCAGGTACTAGCTTTCTATGAGTTTGCTAGACTAGTAAGAATCAACACTACAGCAAACTGCAAGAAAGCATCACACTAATCCTTATTCCCCCAATAGTTTAACTTAGTGAGCTCCAGAGAAGAAAGAGAAACTCTGGAAGGTGAGCAGGCATTGGACATGAAATCTATGAATGTGATAGAGAATGAAGGTACCAAAAATTATTTTAGAGAGCTAGAAAAATAATAAAATTTATCTGGAAGAACAAAAGGTCAAGAATATCAACAGAATGAATGAAAAGAAATGCAAGGGAAGGTGGCATAGCCATGCCAGATCTAAAACTTTTATTATTATAATTAAGCAATAACCATCAAAAATATTTGGTACTGGCTAAGAAATACAGTGGTAGATCAGTGGAATAGGTGAGGTACACAAGGCACAGCAGTTAATGAATATAGTAATCCACTATTTGATGGACCCAAAGACTCCAAGATAAGAACTCACTATTTCAGAAAAACTATTGGGAAAACTGGAAAATAACTAGGTATAGTTGTTTTGGCAACTACTAGGTATAGACCAACATCTTACACGATATAGCAAGATAAGGTTAAAATGGAGACATGATTTGGACACCAAGTTTGATTCCATAAACAAACTAGGAAAGCAAGGAATAGTTTCCCCGTCAGATCTATGGAGAAGGAAAGAATTTATGACTGAACAAGAGACAAGAGAACATTATGAAATGCAAAATGGACAATTCTGATGACATTGAATTGAAAGGTTTTTGCATAAACAACCAATGCAACCAAGACTAGAAGGGAAGCAGAAAGCTGGGAAACAATTTTTCCAACAATTGTTTTTAATAAAGGCCTTTTTTATTAGTCACCAGCTTCATTTCTCCTCCAGAGCCATCTGAATCCAGTGTTTCCGGAAGAATCCTGATGAAATGTAAAAGGGGTCTCTTGGAGAGACTATAGAATACATATGACCATTTTGTTGACTATCCTACTGTTAGGAGAATTCTTTTTCAATTGACTTCACAGTCAAAAATGTTTGACCTGAGACCTGAGCCACCTTCAGAAAGATCTTTGCTTTGTCATGTCTGAGGAAGTTCAGTGACTCTTTCTCTCTCAGGATCCTGTGAGAGATCATGGGGAAAGGAGAAAGCCATTAGGACCTTGTTTGCCCTGTGAGACCATATGGGCATTCTCCATCCTCTGGGGCTCTTTGGCCTTCTGGTTGCTCCTTTCCATTTCAAGTTGAAGGGAATTTAAAAGGTTGGGAGATCGATATAGTCACAGGAACCCGGGAGTTAGGATCCAAGCTAGGTACTGCAGACAGAATAAGATGGATACCCTGAGGAGTAAGGAGCAATATCTGAAAGCAATCTTTGGCGGAGCCAAGATGGCAGAGTAGAAGGATGGACCTGCTCCAGCTTTGCCCCCATTGCCCATAAAATACCTATAAAAATAACTCTAAACAAATTCTAGAGCAACAGAAACCACAAAATGACAGAGTGAAAGAGATTTCCAGCCCAAGACAGCCTGGAAGGCTGACAGGATAGGTCTGTCTCACTGGGCTTGAAGTAGAGTGCAGCCCAGCCTTGGCCACAGGGCACAGCACAGCACAGCATGGTCAGGACTGCAGCAGGCTTCAGGGTGCAGAATCATGGGTAGCAGCTGTGGCTCCCAGATTACTCAACTCACAAATGCCTGCAAAAGGAGAACCAAAAACTGCAGAAGAAAATAACACCTTTAAAAATAGACTAAGTCAAATGAAGTCCAAAAAGTCAATGAGGAGAAGAATTCTTTAAAAAGCAGAATTAGCTAAATGGAAAAGGAGGTTCAAAAGCTCAGTGAAGAAAATAGTTCTTTAAAAATCAGAATGGAGAAGATGGAAGCTAATGACTTCATGAGAAATCAAGAAATTACAAAACAAAACCAAAAATGAAAAATTGAAGACAATGTGAAATATCTCATTGGAAAAACAACTGACCTGGAAAATAGATCCAGAAGAGACAATTTAAAAATTATTGGACTATCTGAAAGTCACGATCAGAAAAAGAGCCTAGACATCATCTTTCATGAAATTATCAAGGAAAACTCCTCTGATATTCTAGAACCAGAGGGTAAAATAAATTATTGACAGAATCCACTGCTCACCTCCTGGGGCAAATTATCTCTCATAAAAGAGGAAAGAAAAAGCTTTTTCAATGGAGGGGGAAAGGGGAGAAGTGAGAGGGAGAAAGTGAAGATTACTCTCATCACATTTGGCTTAAGGAGGGAATAACATGCACTCTCAATTTGGCATGAAAATCTATCTTATCCTACAGGAAAATAGGGGAGAAGGAGATAAGTGGGATGTGGGCAGGATGATAGAAGGGAGGACAAATGGGAAGAGGGAGTACTTAGAAGTAAAGATTTTTGAGGAGGGATAAGGTCAAAAGAGAGAACAGAATAAATGGGGGACAGGATAGGATGGAGGGAAATATAGTTAGTCTTTCACAACATAACTATTATGGAATTTTTTGCCAAACTACACATGTATAGCCTGTATTGAATTGCCTGCCTTCTCAGTGGGTGTAGGTGGGGAGAGAGGAAGGGAGAGAAGTTGGAACTCAAAATTTTAGGAATGAATGTTGAGAATTGTTTTTGCATGCAGCTAGGTAATAAGAAATACAGGTAATGGGGTACAGAAATCTATCTTGCCCTACAAGAAAACAGAGAAGGTGGAGATAAGGGAAAAGGGAGGTGTGTGATAGAAGGGAGGAGATTGAGGGAAGGGGTAATCAGAATGCCCAATGTCTTGAGGTAGGGGAAGGGGAGAGATGGGGAGAAAATGTGCAACTCAAAATCTTATGGAAATGAATGTTGAAAACTAAAATTAAATAAATAAAATTTAATAAGATTTATATGAGTTGATGCTGAGTAAAGTGAAAAAAAACCAGGAGAACATTGTATACAGTAACAGCAACATTGTGCAAGGACTGACTTTGATACACTTAGCCCTTCTCAGCAATGCAAAGACCTAAAACAACTCTTAAACCCTCATAATGGAGAATGCCATCCACATCTAGACATAGAAATATGGAGAATAAATGCAGATCGAAGGATACTATTTGCTCTTTTTTTGTTTTGTTTTGTTTTTTTTCTCATAGTTCCTCCCATATGTTCTAATTCTTCCATACACCATGACTAATGTGAATGTATGTTTAATAAGAATGTGTATATAGAGCCTGTATTGGATTGTATCCCATTTTGGGGAGAGGGCCGGGGAGGGAGGTGTAGAAAATTTAAAACTTGTGGAAGCGAATGTTGCAAACTAAAAAAAATTAATTTGTAAAAAAAAAAAAAAGAAAGAAAAAAAAAAAGAAAGTAATCTTTGGATCCTAGCCCAGAGGAGAGACTCGCCCAGAAGTAATACCACATTTAGACATGAACTTGCTGTGTACCAGTGCTATGCTTTGAGCCTATTTCCCCAGAGATTCATATGGAGTAAAAGAAAGTATGTCTCAGGAGTATTGGGCAAAATGCTTGTTTTTGTCACATCTTTGAAGTAAATAGCTTTTTATTGTTAAGTGGTTAAAGTCAACTAGCATGCTAGGAAGGAGGAATGGAGGGAAGGAAGGCAAAGCCAGTAGGGTATCAAGTGGATGGCATTGAGAAGAGATCTCTCCAGTCACAAGGTGCCCCTCTGTAATTCTGAGGAGTGGTATCTTGCCACAGTAAGAGAGAGGGCCATATCATGCATTCTCTATGTATTTAAGGAATATTTAGACATATGTTCCTAAAATACCCTGGGAAAATATATCATCCATTTGATACGCCATTCTTGTTGAAAAAGAAAATATGTTTAATTCTTTCACAAATAAACACCAAAGATTTTCCTACATTCCATGTCTGATCCTCAAGCTGAAAAGATGACTGGAGCAATAATATGCAAAAAACCAGTGGTCATTCCCTAGGATGGAGCCCTTGGGTTTCTGCATCTGTTCCTTTGTGGTAGAAATGTTTCCAATGTAAAATTTTACTTCAGAGAAAGATATAGGGAGTTCCTTTCTATTTGTACCGCCCCTGTGTTCTGGATGCCTTAGATAATTTTAACCTCAATTGGTTTTACTTTCCTAATCAGCAAAAATGGGATTCTACCTAGCAACTGAACACATGGGACTACAGAGAACAACATTAAAAGCAAGAACTTTTGAAAAGATAAATTGTTACAGTAACACACAACTGTAATTTTCAGACTGAATAAGGAACATGCTCTTTTTTAAAGGAAACATACATAAAATAATAGTTTAAAAAAGTAAGACTTAAAGGCTGAAGAACCCAATTGCTATGTAGAAGAGGAATACTTCATCTTGGTACACTGACTACTTGAATCTCTGCTGCAAGTGATCCTAAGAGAAATTTTGTTATATAATGTGGAGTCCTCTTTTGAGTTTGCTCTTTCCTGAGAATTTTAAATGGGACCAGCTGTTGTTTTTCAGGTATAAGCAAAACTCTGTCACTGTTTGGCTGCCTATAGAATTAAACTTAATTAGAGAAAGGTACAAGGAACATGTTCATTTTAAAATGTCTATGTTGAAAAGAAAAGTAGAGAAGGAAAATACAGGTTCAGAAATCAGTGGAAGAGAAAAGGGAGGCCAAAATAACCAGAATAGATTTTCCTTCCTTCCCTGCCCCTTCTTCCTTCTTTCCTTCCTTCTTTCCTTCCTTCCTTTCTTTCTTCTTTCCTTTCTTTTCTTTCCTTCCTTCTGTACTTCCTTTATTTTCTTCTCTCTATGCCTCCTTTCCATCCTCCTTTCTTTCCTTTTTTCTTCCCTTCTTTCCTCCCTCCCTTTCTCCTCCATTCCTTCCTTTCTCCTTCTTTCTCTCTCTCTTCCTTCCCTTCCTTCCTTTCTCTTTTTCATTCAAACTTGGGATAGTTGCAGAAATTCCCCTCATTGGTGGAATGATTACTTGAATTTACATGATTAAAAAACAATTCTTCTCTTAGACCAACAATATTTTGGGAGGAGGGGCAGGTAGATATAATTATGGCATGGAACTCCAACTCTGAGGAGAGAAAAGGAGTCATCCTTGTGGCCCCTTCTATTCCCCTCCAGACAGGAATCAAAATTTATCTTAGAGAGGGATAGGTAAGATTCTTGTAATAACTATAAAAAATTTCCTTAACTTCCATGGACAACATATATACCTCATATTTCCATAAGGGTTAAGGCATTTATTGCCTTCTCTTCTCCATTAACATTTTCCCACAAAGTAGGAATTTTTGAAATGTTTCATTTTCAACAACATGGAAGAAAAAGTTTGATTTTTTTATTTGCAGATTATTATATAAAATCTTCCCAAAGAAATTTTTTTCATATATCATGTATGGTAGCAGTGACATAGCAAATAATGGATGACAGAAGAGGAGGGAGTGAGAAGACCATTGCTTTCATATAATATCAGTAGGTCATCTATCAGAAATGAGACCTATCAGAGCTGGATGTGATGATGCATGACTGTAATAACAACTACTAGGGAGGCTGAGGCTAGTAGATTGCTTTAGTTAAAGAATACTGAGCTGCAACACTGCTGAAGTCAATCAGGTATCTGCACTATGTTCAGCACCAGTAGAGTGAGCCCTTAGAAGAAGCAGGGGACATCAGGCTGCCTAAGGAAGGATGAACCATCTCAGCTTAGCAACAGCAAGCTTCCATGCAGATCAATGTCAGGATCATGAGGGACTGTTATACTCCCAGTCTACTTGAAATAGGGAGACCTGACATAGTCTCAAAAAGGAAAAAAAGGCATCTATCTGGTTAGCCTAACACATAGGTTCTTTGAACAAGGAGCAGTCAATTTTTCAGATAAAATTCTAAGTCTATCAGTCAATTAAAAGGAAGAGAAGAGATTTGATAAGTTATCATCCATTTTATTAGCTTTGTCGAGCTCTGAGTAAAGTGAATTACTAAAGGCAAAGAATGATCTTGGTATCTTGCTCTTGAACCAAAAATCTGCATTTCCTTTTCCCCAAATAAAAGGTTAATCAGACCAGAGAAAAACAAAGAGGAAGGAGTATGACCCAAATTTCCATAGTTTGATGAAAAAAATCAGCCTGAGAGAAGAAATTATCACTGAAATCAAAAACATCATTGAGCACTCATAAATATAATCTTCCTTGATATTAACCCAAGGAAGAGTAAATGATGAAGTAGTTTGAATGTTGAAAAGCTATAATATTTATGGTAACGAAGAGGTACTTACAGAAGTGTTGGTGTGGATTTCTCTTCACCTTCCCAGAAGCAAAGGATTTATGTTTTGTTCCTATTGGTTCATTGTCAGTTTTCTTTTACCCCTATAATAAATAAACATTTCCAAAAACCATGACTCTTAAGGATATTATTTTCTCAATCACAGAGCCGAGATGGTATAGTAATTAGACAGCTAGACTCAGTGGCGAAACAATCTGGGATATAATTATGGCATGGAACTCCAACTCTGAGGAGAGAAAATAATCTCTCATTTACTAGATATGTGACCCTGAGAAAGACAAAATCTCTTTATCCCTCAAATAATTACATAAAGCTTCTCAACTAAGACATGGACATCTTTCCATTGGTGGAGGAGTTCCCTATTCCGCTGAAATCAGAAAGTCTTTGAATATCTTATGTTGGATTATGTTCAAGGCATTATTTTTTCTTTCCCACAATCCTATGAGTGTGGATGGGAGGCAGGCTGGCATCACCATCATTAGCTATAGCCATCTGCTTCTTCTAGGATGAAAAAGAATCAAAACAAAAACAGTGAGCTCTAAAGGTCATTGAATCTCCTTGCCTTCATGTGAAGCTAGTTCAGGAACGAAAACTCTTCCATTAGTCTTGGTAGTCCCAGTGACTGGTATTAGAATTATACACCACTGCGCCCAGCACATGATGGGTGCCTTTTCTGATAGATGGTCTGTTGACATCATCTGAAAAGTTCCAAAATGTTTATGTATCTCTAATTAAATGGGGTATGAAAGAAGTGTACATGTTTTTACCTTTTATTTGGCCTTGTATTTCTTCTACAAAGGATAAACCAGGTCATCCCAGATCCAGGCCCATCATTCCTTTGTTATTTCAGGCTTAAGTATATTAATGCAACCCTGTATCCACATACATATCTGCTCCTGAACTTGATGGTGTACTTATGATCTTTGGTAGAATTGCTCTTGTCTTGATGGTCAAGGTGAAGGTCCTCTGCAGTCCCATGCAGGGAACTAACTTTGGAGACAGAGATCAAATTTGGGTTTTGTATTTTATTACCTATGTGATCATCTGCAAGTATCTTCACTTCTACTGGCTCCAGTTTCCTCATTGGCTAAAGGAGGAGCTCAGGCCACTTGCAGTATCTAAAGGATTTTCAGGCACCTGTGAAAAATGTAGAGGAAAACATTCTTTGTACCAGTCTGTGGTGCCACAAGTTGTGCAGGATGGGGCTAAAGGAAAAGGTTAGACTAAATGATTGTTATGAGCCTTTCTAGCCTAACGTCACAGAAATGAAAGCAGGCATTTAAGTAAAAATTATTGTATAATATTCCAGCCTAGCTTAAATAATCAGGCATGAAATTTACATCAGATCTCCTTTTGGCACTGTGGAAAGAATTTAAAGACAAATGTGCCTCTTCGCTCAATGTGAAGACCACCTGCTGAGTTGTGAACAATGTCTTCCTCATTGCACTTCCTTAAAATCCTGATGAACTGATTTAACCCAGTGGAATACACGTGGAATCTCCATATCATTTGCTCATTACAGTGACTCATTACTTTACTTCATTCCATACCCACTTTACACTTCAAATAATAGAGTTATGAGAAACCCTATAACAGCAATATATACAAATTTAGATCACATTAACAACTATTTGAGCATGTGTCCCTCCATAAAAAAAGTACCTATTTGTACATTCTATACATGTTCTTGTATATTAATATGTTGGTTATATCATAAAACACACAAGTGAAACTTTAAAAATGAAATAAATGTGAGATAAATTAGCTTTTTAATTTTTAAAATTTCATTTATTAACATTACACAAATATTTTTGCCATTGAAACAATATAATTGGATGTTATTTTATTTTCTTAAAAATTGTGGTGTTTTTCCAGGGCAATGTAAGGCAGTTGTAAATAACAAATTTTCACTTAATAATTAATTATCTCATGAATTTGATCAATGGGACTAGAAAAATAGATGCATATTCTTTTAGATTTTTTTTTTAATATAAAGATACACAGTACAGATGTAAGCAAAAATGCAGTAGGAGTTAACAGCATAGACCAGCCCTTCCAAACAACTTCTCTAACGAAGTCCTAGAAAGAACACTAGGTTATATAATTATAAGGAAATCCAAGGAATGATCACACTGAATATTTTGTTTTCTGGCTGGGTCCACATATGGGGATAGACAGGTTTGTAGGCAGTCTATTGTATTTATATTTGTACAGAGTCTATTGTGCAGGGCGCTGCAGTAAGCTTTCCAATTCAAGGACCAAACTGATTAAATTGGATTTTAGAGAGGTTTATTAGACCACGAAGTGACACTGGATCCAGCAGAGCTTGGCCTAGCTCTGTACAGGGAGCAAGATACTTCTATCTCTCTTGTCCCAGAGCTGGGTTGTAGTCTCAGTGTTGTTGCTATTTAAAAGGCAGAACTTGGACTCGGGTAAATCCATTATGCCTCCAGCTCATGCTAAATGTTGAACTTAAGTGAATTAAGTTTTATTTTTACATATACCATCTCATTTGATCTTAATCCCAGTAGGTAGAAAGTACAAGCATCATTCACTTTATTTTACAGGTGAGGAATCTGACCCACTGAGATGAACACTAATTATTTCAAAGTGTTTTCTTAGGCAATCAGTTAATTAAGTGCTAACCATATGTGAAGTGCTCTGAAAAGTGCAGTGATTAAAAGAAAAATAAAAGACAATTTCTTACAAGAAGTAGCATAGATTCTAATAGAGGGGATAAGACAAAATAACTATATACAATGAAATAGAAGGAAATCTTGGAAGGAAGGCAAGGAAGGAGAGGATTAGGAAAGGTCTTCTTCAGAAGGTGAGATGTGAGTTGAGCCTTAAAGTTAAGCCTGTGGAGAAGGTAGAAGTAAAGAGGGAGAGAGAGCATTCCATCTGCTTAGTTTCAACTCCATCGAACAAGATGTCTTTCCCAGGATATTTCTCATCATTATGCTGCTAACTCAAGCTTAGACAGTATCCTCTTCTCCTGATTGTAGGGCTGAAGGGTGATGTACCAAACTCCTCCCAATACCTTCCTTTATGGAAGACAGAAACTGATCCTTCTGACTTACTCTATTTTCCATCTGCCACTTGGCCTGCTTTCAGCTCCATAGAATAAGATACCCCATCCATGGGTCTCCTTTCCCTTCTTTCCCTCCTTCCTGCTTCCATTTGTGTATTATAGCTTCTCTTTAGATTATATGCTCCTTAAAAGACAGGAGTTTTTTCTTTTTATTAATTGTATCCCTGGTGCTTAGTGCAGTAGCTTGCACATAGTAGGTGATTAATAAATGTTTATTAGATTGGATTGAGTGGAGGAATGGAATGTAACATGTGAGAAACCAGCAATAAGGCAGGTTGCTGTATCTTAAGGTATGCGAAGGGCAGTAAAGTAAAAGAAGACTGGAAAGATAGGAAGGGGCCAGGAGATGAAAGGCCTTAAATTTCCAAGAGAACATTTTGTGTTTGGTCTTGAAGGTAATCAAGAACTACTGGAGTTTATTAAGTATTGTGGTAGTGTGGTGAGACTTAAGTTTTAGAAAAAGTATTTTAGAATCTGAGTAGAATATCAAACTGGGGAGAGATATGACAAGTGCACCAGCCAGGTAATGAGAACTGGTAACTGTATGGGGGTAAAGGAGACCTTACATGAGAGATACTGCAAATGGAGAAATGATGACTTCATAATTGATTGGATATGTGGAATGAGTGTAGGTCTACCCCAGGAGAACAGAAAAACAATACATATTTGGAAGCCTATATATGCTTTATTATAGATCTCATTACCTTATATCTTATATACTATACACACATATATAATACACATTACAGATAGCTTACACTTTATATACATATATGAATACATGTATATCATACATATATACATATATGAATACATATACATATCTTATACATTATACACATATATTATATGTCTACATTATATATGTTATATATTATACAAGTATGTTATACATATATATTATACATATATATACTATATATCTTACACATTTTGAGTGAGTTATTAAAAAAAGATTATGAAAGTGATACAACAGTCATTTGAGCAGTGAGAATGAGAAAAACAATGAAAGTAGATAGCTTTGTAAAACTGGCACAACTTTAATAGAAATAAAGAAGTGAATTTATTAGGAACTAGTTGGGATTAAATCAAAATAGAAGCTAAGGGTATGAATTATAAACTATTTAAATGCTATCAGAGAATGAGAAATAAAGTGGAAAATATGATTCTTTATGGGGAAGAAGGAAGGAGTAGACCTAGGAAAGTACTAGGGAGGTCAATGATGGAAATGAAAGTTTAAAAAGTTAACAGATCCAGAGAAAATAAATATAAAATGATAAAATAAAATGAATTAATAAAAAATAAATATTTTCTAGGCCTTAGATTTATGAAAATTAAAAAAATTGTATATTAGGAAGAAATTTGACATCATTTGTAAGAAAGACAATTACTTAAATGTAAGTGGTTAACTGAGAAAAATTGACTAGGAATAGAGAATATGGGTGAAACAGATGGAGATATTAGAACAATTTGGTCCAAATGTGTAGGACAAAATGAATTCTTAATAATGTCAAATAACACTAAAACCCACTGATTTTCTACAAATTGGAAAATAACTAAAGGTAGCTCAATAAAATGACATATGGAAATATTTGTGCAAATGCTCTCACAAGGATAAAATATTTTAGGAAAACTGTACTGATTAACACCACATATGCATGCCTTGTTGAGGCAAAAGGGCATGACACATGTCACCATGCTATTTCTTTTAGTGTGAAAAAGTGGTTGCCAGAGAAATTTGATTTGCAATGTTTTTTCCTTCGAAAGAGAAATGCAAATGGTGATATAGTGGGACAAGAAATCAAAGAAAGAAATAGTTTGGTACCAAAGCAGACTCCTTAAGGACTTAGAATGATGTACTTGGATCTACTGGTTGACATTGGATAAGGAGGTAACAGAGAGGAAGTCTTTATGATACATAAGGGAAAGTAATGCCCCCTTCAACATATAATTTCAGGAAAAAAAATCCCCTTCTCCTTCAATGGTGCCAAACTCAAATTTATTTCTCTTGAATAAAATTCTGTAGCCCATGTGCTCTGAATTTTAGGTAGAATTGAATTTAATTCAGTGACATTGCAAATAGACCAATAATAACACCATTGACACAAATATAAACAAAAAAAATTCTTCCAGATGCAATGTAACCTTTCTTCTGTAATTCAAGGACAATTTATGTATTTTAGTATAATAACTTAAATGGTAAGAAATGCAAGTTAACAAAAAGCTCTTCAAATATGTCATTTTAAAAAATAACTTTTTATGAAAGGTATGCAAATCAACAATCTTATTGAAGTAAACTACGTCCCTAATAGTAAAAAAGATGCATTGCTGATCTAACTGACCCTCTCTACAATAGTCATTTTCTTTTGTATTTATTTTTCATTTTAACAGAAGCATCATAGTCAGTCCATGTTCTGTTATATGACACAATATTCCCTTGGCTCTTAATAAAAATAATTTCTTCTATTCTGAAGAAAAAAAATCTTTTAACATGGGAGCCAGGTGTTTAAAGGACGGGAAGTGTTCTTTAAAAACTGAATCCTTTCAGTTTTTATACACTGGCTTTCTTTTTTTCCCCTTAAAAATGTAAATTATGGAATAAACAAGCATTTCTGTAACATGGCATAATAAACAAAGATGATTTCACATGAAACTGGAAATCTAACATGTACAACCACCTATTCTTTTAAATTATAAAACAAAGTTATCATGTAGATTTATTTTTCCTTTTTTTCTCCCTCCCCAAGATGCCCACCATTGAGCGCGCACACACACACACACACACACAAACACACACACAGAGAAAGAAAGTAAAAATTTTCTATACCCATTTCTATTTATCAATTCTTTCTCTGGATGCAGATAGCATCTTTCTTCATATGTCCTTTATAGTTAATTTGAGGATTTATAAGAGCAAAAAATTCACTAAAAGTCAATATTAAAAATATTGCTGTTACTGTACACCATGTTCTCTTGGTTGTGCTCATTTTGCTCTTTATTATTTCATGCAAATCTTTCCAAGTTTTTCTAAGAAAATTGAGCTTATATTTCTTATAGTCTGAAAATGTTCCATTACAATCAAATACCATGACTTGTTCAGCCATTCCTTATCAATCCACTTCACTTTGCGTATATAGCAAACACATACATAAAGTAATGTTTATGCAAGTTACAGAATGTATTAAAATGCAATAATAAAGTATATATAGTTCAGTATACTAAAGTAAATATAGGTGTACAGTATGATGCTCCTTCCCCACCCACTGTACCTAACCTTTATCATTGGTGGTTGGCTACATAACATTTTTTTTATGAAACTATCAAGAGATGTTTGGACAGTGGCTCTTTTTCTCCTCTTATATGTGATGATACCAGATGATATTACCCTCAACTCATCTTTGAACTTTTAAAACTTTTGAAACTTTTTTTAAACTTTGAACTTTCAAAAATCTTGAAGCATTTAGATCCATCTTTCAATTCAAGGAAGAGATTTACTCAAATCATGACATGCTTCTGTCAACTGAACTTCTTGGTTTCACCTCAGTTCCAAAGCTTCCCTTTCTTTTGCAATTTTTGCAAATAGCAGCTCAATCAACAATTCTCTGAGACTCAATCAGTTACTCCATCACATTCTCATCCACTTCTAGTTTCAATTGTTGTGCTAATTTTACAATCTTGTCACTCACTTCTTTGAATGTTTCATTTTTGTCAAATCTGAAATAAACTGCAGGCACACGTCTCCCCAACTCTTTTTATACATATTATTTTTGTTACGTCTCACTATGCCTCACCAATATTTGAGGCAGCAAAGTAAATTTATGGGACTTCCAGAAATCTCTCAATGTCAAAGCACTTATCTGAACCCCAAACTGCAATTGCCTGGGCAAATGTAGTTATAAATAATAAACCATGAAATTTGCAATCAATTCCTGATTCATAGATTGTAATAATGAGCTAGTGTAAGTGGAAAGAGGCCACTTTTGCATTTTATTAGAATCATCCAGATGGGGTGTGTGTATATGTGTATATATGTATATACGTTTGTAAGTATATATATGTGTATACACACATCTTGTTATATGTTGATATATCCATGCTTAATTGTACCTTCTTGGGGGAGGGGGGGAAGTTAAAAAAAACAAAGTGAAAAATGTAGAGCAGAGAACAAAAGAAAACTTATAAGGAAGTAAAGATGGACAGCTCTGAACACAATGAATAGTATTTATTATACAGGCTTTCTTGAAATGGAAAGGATTCAATATTTTGAATCCTCTCAAGTTCTGCCATGCACATGACAATGCTTTTTTTTCTTATTTTGCATTTAAGTTTTAATATTTATGTTTATAATATATTTCTCTTTTTCTTTTTTATTGCATTATTAGGTTTTTGTATTTGTTTAAAATAAATTAAATTTTTAAAAAATAAAATAAAAAATAATTAAAAATGGAACACTATTCTCATTGGGAAGGAGTTAAAGAGGGAACTATATATATATATATATATATATATATATATATACATATATATATATATGTATATATATATATATATATATATATATATAGGCATAAAAGTCTTCTAAATTCAGAAAGAAATAAATGGCTTAGGGGATGAGGGGGAGAATAAGGTGGGTATTTTAGGGTGGGAGGAAGAGGATAAAGGAGGGATCTTTGCTACAGGGTATGTTAGGTAATAGTAGGGTAAGGGAGTGGGTAGAATTAAAGTAGGGGAGTCAGGAATGATAGGAAATAAGAGATACACACAAACATAAAATATAGATGGGGAACAAAATTTATTAGAGGGAAAAAGCAGGGGTAGTAAACATGGTCTCAGACAAAGTTAAAGTTAAAATAGAATCAATCAAAAGAGAAAAATAAGGAAAATACCCTATATGTCATATTAATAAATATTGTTGTAGGCTATTTAAAATAACTAGACAGTACAAAGTTGGAATATTGATGTGGTGTAGGAAATGATGAGTTGGTGGACTTAAAAAGTAGGGAAAGACTTGGACCTGTGAAGGAAGATGTTATTCATCCTCTGAGAAACAGAGGACAAACAAGTGTAGTACTGTCTTACAAAGATGCATATAAATGCATATGTTTATATGAGTGTGATTATAGATATCTAAGTATAACTATGTGTATGTAAGTGTAGGTATGTCTGTGTATACACACATATTTATGTGTATATATATGTGTGTGTATGTATATGTGTGTGTGTGTGTGTGTGTGTGTATATATATATAAGCATATACACTCGTACACCCGAGTTTATTTGTAGCCGTCTTGAGGTGGGGGAAGAAGGAGGAGAAAAGAACAAAGTGAAAAATATACAGCACAGAACAAAAGAAAATTTATAAGGAAGTAATGAAAAGATGAATAGCTCAGAGCATGTGTAGTGTTCTGAGTAGTTTATTATATAGGATTTCTTGAAATGGAAATTTGTTGGTGTATAATCTCAGTCCTCTCTTATAATCTGCTGCGCACATGACACTTCTATTATTTTTCCTTTCTTATTTTCTATTCGTTAGTTTATAATATTTTTCTTATTGTGTATTTAAGTTTTAGTATTTACATTTAAAATAAATTAATAAAAATACAACATGAAATTTGTAATCACATCATGATCCATAGTTTGCAATAATGAGATAATGTAAGGGGGGAAAGGTAGACCACTTGAACATTTTTATTAGAATCATCCAGATGGGGAAGGTCATCTGGGACATTGTCCAAAGTAAGTAGAATTTTGTAACATTATTAATTTTTGTAACATTAATGTAACATAATTGCATAAACCTTCCCTCATAACCAGTCACCAAGTTCTGCTGCCATTTTTTTCCCCTTCTTTGCACATTCTCTCATCACTAAGTCTATCTTTCCCGTTCTATTAATATGACTCAACTTCATTCCTCTATTATCCCTTCATGGATTTTTTTTTTTTACAATAGTAGCTTAACATGTTTTCCCACTTGTATTTCTTCTTTCTTTAAATTTATCTTGCACATTCCTACCAGATGGTATCTCCCTAAAGCACAGTTTTGATAGAGTTATTCAAATACTCAAAACCCCTTCTAGGTCGCCACTGCTTTCTGAACAAAAACCTCATTCACTGTTTGAAGGGAATTGTTGAAGAGGAAAGAAGACAAATCTGGTTGACAGAAGAACTGTATTCTAGTCCTATATACACCCTTAACTTGCAGTCATGTTAGTGTAAGCAACTTGCTCCAGTCAGGCAGTACACAAATATTTAGTAAATACTTAACGTCTGCTAGATACTGTATTAAGTATCGAGATACAAATAAAAGTAAGAATGAAATAAAATAAAAGGACTATTCCTATCTTCAAGGACCTTATATTCCAATGGAAAAGAAAACATATACAAGGAAAGTGAAAATGGGTGGGGAGAGAAAGTTCCTGGCACAGGACATGATGCAGAAACCTAGAAGGATGAGGCTCGGAATGAAGAGATGGGTGGTCTGGCCTTCTTTCTTAAATGGGGCTTTGGAGAGGGGCCACTCAATCAGAGGTAGGTACTCCAGTGGTGCAGGGCACTCCTTGGGCTATTTATTCCATTGCTGAAGTGCTCTATTAGGGTGAAGAGTTTTCTGGGACATAATAGAGAAATTTGAAGGAGTTTATCTTATATCCTTATCTATAAAATGGAAATGGATGGGAGATCGGGGGTTTCCAAGATTTCTTCCAGACCTATAGTTCTGTGATTACATATTCCTTAGTGTGACATTCACAGCCACCAACAACCCCATGAGCTGACCTTTGTATTCTTATCTTCCTCGATTAGCTTTCAAATCAAGATCAACAAAAATTCCTACTACATTTTTCCCTTTCTTTGTTTTTGTTTACTGTGTTGTTGTCACCTGAAGCATCTTTCCTTCTCATTGCTACGTATTAATACTGTTACCTATCCTTCATGAACCAGCTCATACATGACCTTTTAAATCGAGCTTTCCCCTGTTCACTCCAGTCATAAGTACCATTCTAACCATAGTGACAAATAGCCATTTGTTTCTGTGTTACTCATGAATTTTGTCAAATATTGAGATTGTTCAGCTGTTTTCAGTCATGTCTGACTCTTCGTGACCCCATTTGAGGTTGTCTTGGCAAAGGTATTGGAAGGGTTTGTTATTTCTTTCTCTAATTTACTTTATAGATGAAGAAACTGAGGAAAATAGGTTTATAAGACCTAGGATCAAACGTAAATGTATGAGACCAGATGTGAACTCAGGTAGATCAGTTTTCCTGACTCCAGGGCTAGCGATCACTGTGTCTGGAGGCTGCCCTAGTCTGAGATTGTAGGATCATAAATTAAGAGCTTTAAGTGATTTAGAGGTTGATTCGCTCTACCTGGACTTTGGCCATTATACTAGTATGAGCTTAGATTGTACACGCA
This sequence comes from Potorous gilbertii, assembly GCA_028658325.1. NCBI lineage: Eukaryota > Metazoa > Chordata > Mammalia > Diprotodontia > Potoroidae > Potorous > Potorous gilbertii. The sequence continues at coordinate 483,206,512 of CM053771.1, read as the reverse complement.
CTAGCAAAACTGGCATGAGAATAGGATGATAGGTTTAAATTAGAAATGACTTCAGAAGGCATCTGGTCCATTTTATAAATGAAAAAACTGATGCCCAGAGCATTGAAGAGACTTCCACAAGTAATGATAGGCAAAATTTGAGCACAGGACTTTTGACTCTAAAGCCAGTTCTCTTTGTAATGCACTGTGTTCATTAGGCTTCCATGGGTATATTTTAAGGAACTGTCTTTCAATTTGTGAGTGATGTGAAATTCTCCTGGAATAGCTGATATAAAATGCATTATATTGTTATCCTTTCTTACAATAAGATGGCTACCAATCATATCACCTGTTGCTTTTCATTGTGGGGATGTTGTGAAGATGAAAGAGGATATATAGAAGGAAAAAATATTCTGAGAACTCAGGGTAGAAATAACAATATAAATTAAAAAATGAGAGTTGAAAATTGATTTACTGCAGAATATTTCCTGAGAAATCCATCTCTTTAAGGCGAGTTGGGTCAGAGAAGATTTTATGAACTGGACCTTAATCATTGGACTGGATTTCCATAAATCATCTGGTTAATAGTTAAAAAGAAATACCCCTGAGGGTCCCATACACAATGAGGTTTTCATTTCAGAGAACACATAATAGATGCACACAATAATGTAAAGCTTACCTTCAGAAGCATACTCTTAGGAGATGTGTCAGAATAGGAAGGATGCTATGTTTGTTACAGTGGTTCATTCTTTCATTTTTTAACTCCTTAGGGAATAAATATTAATTTTTGAAGTAGTATTTCATAATTCTAAGGTGTTAAAGGGTTTTATAATGAAGATTAGGTCTACATGATGCAACTATTCTGAGGAATATTATCTGATACTGTTATGTTGAAACCTCAGTATAATAGGTTCACCTTTCAAAGCCCTCCACAGTCTCACTCCAAAGCACCTTTCCAGTCTTATTTTATACAACTCACATTCAGGCACAGTACACTCAATTAATTAATTACCAAGTACCTCGAGAGGGGAGAATCAATGCAATATATACAACAGAAGCTCCAGGTTTCTGATTCTGTCAGTTAATCAATCAATACACAGTTATTAAGCCCCTGTGTTCCAGGCACAGGGCTAAACACTAGGGATAGGCCAAAAATCCTTCCTTGATCCCCAGGAACTCACAGTCTAAATGGAGAAGACAACATGAAAACAACTATGTTCAAAATACAGACTGAATTCAATTTAATAAATATTTATTAATGTGTATACACAATATATACCTATAATGTGCCAGGCACTGGAGTAAACTGGCTCTACCCAGAATTTTCACACACTGATCCACCATGGGCCATGGAAGATTGGGGAGATAGTGCACATTGTTTTCACTTGTCTATTGCTTGAAGTTTTTCCATTACTTAATAGCCCAATTTAGGGGCCATCATCTCCATGAAGCTTAATGCCTCCAGCTAGAAGTGATTCCCACTTCCCCAGGTAGAATGTCCCAGAACTATTTGGTTATCTCCTATAAACATTTGGTCTTCTGATTTGTATCTCCAATAGATTTATTGTTTTTGAATTTCTAACAAAATGGGAAAAACCATATACAATACATACGCGTACATTTATGAATCTATGACTTCCTCTTTTCTCTTTCCTCCTTCTTTCTACCCTCTACTCAACTATAACTTATGAAAGGCAAGAACTTTCCTGTTTTGAATCTTTTCATCCCCAGTGTCTAGCACATTGTAGACACTTAATAAAGCCTTGTTGAATAATTAAATAAACCCTCTGTTGTTTGTTGCTCATTCTTTGGATCTGCCTAAGAGAATCTTTAGGTACCGAGTCATAGCTCAGTATCAAAATTTCCTTGGAGAGGATTCAAGATAGAATAATATATCTTGTATTCTATTCCATAGGAAGCAAGTTACAATGAGATCTATCTCTTCTCATTCCAGTTAAATTGACTAGTTAATATGAAGTGAAATTTCATGAAGTGTTCCACTAACTCCTTTCGTATACCTTAATATATTCCCATGTCTAAGACTGTGCCATCATTTTTCCCTCTAGGATATAGGAATGTGTACTTCCGTTTCTCAGGAGATGGTTTCTCCACTCCTGCATTATACCACATCTCTTCAAGTCTCTTTTCTTGTCATCTATAAACTTGTGCTCTCTGGTTCTCCTTCTCCCTCTCTGATCACTCCTTTTTTTTTTCTTCTGTGGCCACTCTTACTTCCAAACTCAGCCTCTGCTTACGTAATGATAACTCACATTTCTGCAGTACTTACAAGGTCCCCAATCCACAATTCCCTTCTAAGATAGGTAGATTAGATTTAATATCTCCAATTTATAGATAAGAAAACTGATCCTTACAAGTGTCAGATGATTTGATCCAGATCACACAATAAATATATAGCAGAGCTCAATCCTAGGACTTCCTATTAACTCAGTTATTCAGTCAACACATATTTGTTAAGCTCCTACTATGTGCCAGGAATTGTGGCAAACTCTGGGAATACAAAAAAAGGCCAAAAATTTCCTTGCTTTCCAGGAACTCATAGTGTAATTGGAGAGACAATATGAAAACAACTATGTCCAAATGAAATACATATTCATCTCAATTCAATAAACACATATTAAGCACCTGCCATGTGCCAGGCACTATACTAAGTGCTGGAGATACAAAAAGAGGCAAAAGACAGTCTCTACCCTCAGAGAGCTTACTATCTAATGAGAAAGGCAACATGCAAGTATATATATACAAAACAAGCTATATTTAAGATAAATAGGAAATAACAAAGGAAAGGCACTGGAATTAAGAGGGGTTAGGAAAGGCTTCCCATAGGAGGTAGGATTTTAGTTGGAACTTAACAGAGGTCAGGGAGGTCAGTAGCTGAAATAGAGGAGGGAGAGGATCCCAGACATGAGTGACATCCAAAGAGAATGCATATTTTTATTAAGGGGGTTCAGGAAAGGCTTCTTAAAAAAGGTGAAATTTTAGTTAGGACTTGAATGAAGCCAAGGAGTACAAGACAGAGATATGAGGAGGGAGAGTACTGGGAACAGTTAATGTTAATCTTCAGTCAAGAGATGCAGTGTCATGTGCAAGGGACAGCAAGGAGGTCAGAGGGCTAGAATCTCTGGATCATAAGGTACGATGTTCATAGGTGTAGTAAAGGTATAAAATGATTGGAAAGGTAGGGCCAGGTTATGGATGGGTTTAAAAGATAAATAGAGGATTTTATAACTGATTCTGGAGGTCATGGGGAAACACTGATATTGATTGAATAAGAGAATGACATTGTGAGACTTGTGCTATAGAATTTGATTGCTAACTTTAAGATATAGGGCAGTGGGGAGAGACTTGAGTCAGAAAGACCAACCAGAAGGCCACTGTAAGAGTCTAAACTTGAAAGGATGAAAGCTTGCTCTAGGGTGTTGTCAATATCAGAAAAGAAAAGGAAGCACATAAGATATAAATAACATGTCTTGACAATTTATTGAATACAGAGAATGATCAATAGTGAGGAGTCAAGACTGACACCTAGGTTAAAAGTCTGAATGACTTAGTCTTGGTGGGATCAGATCCATAAATGAAATATAGTTTTGGAAGCATGCATTTTATTTAAAAGAATTATATAATTAAAAGGGGACATAAAAAGGAGGGGTTCTCCTGTGAATTAAGAGTGTATATTTATGTGAAGAATTCTAGGAACCTGAAAGGGAAAAAAAGCATTTGGGTAAAGTTCAATGAAGGAAGAAACAGAAGCAATAGTGTCATCAGAGTATAGTACACATCACTTTGGACAGACTGCCAAAAGGGTCTCTGACACAAAAATATCTTAAGAACCTTGTGCTAGAGTTTAGTTATTTCTTTTCAAATGGAATAGATTTATTTTAATTTTATTTTATTCTGAACTTAAAGACCAAAAAAAGCATTTTCATTTATATACAATGGAACACAAAAAGAGGGCTTCAATGGTGAATCTTCCTTTCATAACTTTTGGGATTTTTTAAAGTAATATTTCCACATTACATTCAAGACTATCTTGATTATCTGTGCTTCCTTCCAAAGTTCCTTCTATTCCCTTCTGTGCATTTGAAAATAAAAAATGTCCATGGCCTTCTTCTGTTCCCCCCACCTTCCTCTTACCAAATGCTCTCATTTAAAAACAGAGGGAGGGACAGAGGGACAGAAGCAGAGACAAAGACAGACTCTTGTAACAAATAAACATTGCAAACAAAGTGAAATCAAGGTCATGTGAAAAAGTTCAGATCTCTTTCTGTATGTTTCTTTTTCCAATACCCCACTGAAAAGGAGTTAGTAATATCTATTTTCCAGAGACAAGGTTTGTCATTGCATTGATCAGAGTTTTTAATGGCAAAGAATTTTTTGAAGTGCCATTCTGCAATGGTGAATGGTCAAATGATATAAATAGACCATTTGTAAAGAAAGAAATCCAAACTTTCAACAACCACATTTAAAAAATGCTTCAAATCAATATGTAGAGAATTTGAAATTAATGCAACTATTCTGCTTTACAATCCTTAGATTGGAAAACATGACAAAAAAAAGAAAAATATCAGATGTTTGAAGGGGCTATAGGAAAACAGACATGCCAATGTATTGTTGATGGAGTTGTGAATTGCTCCAATTGTTGTAGAAAGCAATTTGGAACTATGCCTGAAATGCTACTAATCTTTTCATGACCCAGAAATACATACCACTAGTCTTCTACCCTAAAGAAATTGAAGAATAAATAAAAGAATCCCTATATACAAATGTCTTTATAGTTTTTTTGCACTGTAAAAATCTTTTGAACTATGGGGATGCCAGTCTATTGAGAAATGGCTAAACAAATTATGGTACATGACATAATGGAATACTATTATACTATAAGTTTCATAGACATCTGAAAAAACTTTTATGAACCAATTCGGAGTGAACGGAATCAAAGACTGATAACAATATTATAAAGACAAATAACTTTGAAAGACATAAGAACTGTGATCAATACAAAGAAAATCTAGTATTCCAAAGGACCAAAGTTTAAACATGCTACTTACTTCCTGATGGAGAGGTAATGAATTTTAAAAGTAAAAATTTACATGGTTAATGAGGGAATTTGCTTTACTTGACTATGAATATTTGCTTTATTTTTATTTTTGTTTAGTCAGGTAGGGAGTGAAAGAGAAAATAAATTATTGTTAAGTTGAAAAATAATGCTACTTTTAAAAATAGTTGTTTTTCTTCATAATGTTATTGCCCTTATCTTCATTAATCTCCTGAGTTTGCTTATTCTACTGTACATCATTGAACATCATTCAGGACTCTCTGAACCATCTCTTTCATCATTTGTAGTGGTGAAATAATAACCCATTACATTCATGTGCCAAATTTGTTTAATCACTCTTCATTTAATGGGTATGGACTTCAGTTTCTTGTTCTATTTTAACTTTGCCCACCCTTTTTAATGCCCTCTTCAGGATGAGAAATTATATTTTCTTTGTGACTATTTTCTCCTTCTTAACATTTTTCCCCCTCTCCCATACTTTCTTGTTTCCTGGTTAAATTTAATATTTTTCTATGACAGTGTGTGTGTGTGTGTGTGTGTGTGTGTGTGTGCGCACGTGTATGTCTGAATATGTATGTGTAATCCTGTTCTATTCATTTCACAGAAGAGTGGAATTCATCTAATGCCTGCCACCTCATCCCTATCTTCATGTTCTTATTCTCTTTCTTTTATACATAAAAGTTATGAATATTAACAAATTCAACTGCCTTCTTCCTCCTTTCTACATTAGTTAATTTCTCCTTTTACCTATTCTTCTCTTTTCCTTCTTTAAACATTCAGAGCAGAATCAGTCTACCCCTACGTCCTCTGCTTTTCTTATTTAATTTTCTCAATATCCTTTTAATACATTAAAATTTGGAAGGAAAATTTTTCTTATCCTTTATTAGAATGTTAGCACTACATCACACAGTCCTTTCCAATTGTTCAAATTAATTTACCTTTCTAGTTTTTCTCTAAACTTTTGTTTATACTTCAAAGTTCCTATTTGACTCAAGTCTTTTGGTTTCTTTTTAAATCAGAAATGTTAAGTCCTTTGATTGTAGGCACTATTCTCAAGGCAATTAAGTCAAAAAAGGAGCTGAGATACGTAATGAAAGCTAATGGGAAATGCTCAGATCAAGTGAGGATTTTTAAAGGATGAAGAAGGTGTGAGCATGTCTGTAGATAGCAAGTAAATAACTAGTAAACAGGCAGATATTAAAAATTAGTGAGTGAGTGGGGATTATAGAGGGGGAAATCTTCTTGAGAAGATAGATGGGATCATATCAAGGGTACACGTAGAAGATTTTGTTTTGGCAAGGAAAATTGAGAGCTCTTCATGTTAAACAGTGAAAAGGAGTACTTAATGAGGGAAAACATCTGAGTGACAAGAAATGAAGAAAAAGAAAAATATTAGCTTTTAGTGATGGCCTTAATTTTCTCAGAGGATTTTTTAAAAATATCTAAATATTTATATTAACCAAATAGAAAAAAGAAAGATTAGAAGTTTGAATATATCATTACAAAAATTAAACAACAAATTAACAAACTGAATACAAAAGAAGAAATTATGAAAATGGAAGGCAATTTAAACATAGTTGAAAACAAAAACTATAATTAATAAAAGTGATTTTTCAGAGATTCAGAATGCTAAAAGCCAATTTGGTAATGAAAATGTGAAAAGCAAATTATGAAAATTGAAAAGGGAAATCACAAGAAATGGAAGGAAAATAAAGGAAATCAGAATTAATCACACAATTATATTACAGCAAAAATTTGAATTACAATTTAGATGAGGCCTATTTATAAAAATATATAAAATCTAAATTAATAAGTAGAAAACTAATATAATCCAAATAACCCAGAGAAATTAAGCAAACCACAAATGAACTTGCATGGAAATACTAGGAACAGAAGGAATCACAAGTGAATTTTACCAAATGTTTAATAAATAATTATTCAGTGACATAAACCTTTTAAAATTAGAGAAAGATGACACTATTCCCAATGCTTTCTTTGAGATCCATATTATCCTGATATCCAAACTAGAGAAAAGTAAAGCAGAGAAAAATGACTAATGCCATTAATGACATTTTTTTGCCAAAATATTGAATGAAACACTAGGAAACAGAATAATGCAATATAGCCAACAAATTATTTATTATAACCAAACTACATTTCTACAAGGAGTGTGAGACAGTTCAATACTAGAAAAATAATTTGCATAATAGTGCTAATAATAAAACTACAAAATCAAATTATTAATAGATTTAGAAAAAAATCTTTTACAAAATACAGCCTTCATTTATATTATTTTTTAGCTGTGCCCAACTCTTCATGGCTCAGGTTGGGGTTTGGCTAAGATGAGTGGTTTGCCATTTCTTTCTCCAGCTCATTGTACAAATGAGGAACCGAGTCAAATAGGGTTAAATGACTTGCCCAGGGTCACACAGTCAATAAATATCTAAGGTCAAATGTGAATTCAGATCCTACTGAATCCTGATCTGATGCTCTATCCATGTTCCATCTAGCTGCCTGCATTCATTAGTGTTAAAAAAAATACTTAAAAGCACAAGAATTGAAGATTTCTTTTTGTTTAACAGCAATAAAAATATTAATTCAAAACCAAGAGTTATAATTTTTTGTAATAGAGATTCATTCAAAGCTTTCTTCTAAAAACTACAGTGACACTAAGTTGTCCACAATCATCATAATTATTTGACAGTCACAGAAATGAAAGATATAATGTGACTGAGACAGTCAAAGAAACTAAAAGAAAGAGAAATATCATCTGAAATTAAAACAAAGTAATTAAATATCTTGAATTCTTCCTACAATGAAATTGTGGTTCAATCAATAAATATTTCTGAAGTACCTACTATGTTCCAGACACTATGCTAAATACTAGGGATACACAAAAAGTCTAAAGATTGCCCCTGCCCTCAAGGAGTTCACAATCTAATGAGGGAGGCAACTGGTAAATAATATATGCAAATTATATAATTCTGGATAAAAAGGAATCCATTGATGGGAGTAAGACACCAGAATTAAGAAGAGTTATAGTAAAGTATATAGGAAAAGACTTTCTATAGAAGATGGAATTTTGGTTGGATTTAAAGAAAGACAATGGGTGTAGATGAGGAAGGAGAGGATTATGGGCATGGCAGGCAGTCAGAAATAAGGTCTAGAACCAAGACATTGAGTATCTCATTCATGCAACAGCAGAAAGGCCAATTATACAATATCCATGCCTTCTCTTCCTATGGGAGGGGTTTTTTTTTTAGATGCAGTAAAATATAAGTTCCTTGAGATCAGAAACTTTTATTTAGATCTTTGTTTTTCCAATGCCTTGCTCAAAAGAGGTTCTTAATAAATGCCTATTGATTGATGGATACAATTGATGGTTTAGAAGGCATTTTCTAGATCCTTATTTATAATCATTTAATCAAGAAAGTATTTATTAAGCATTTTCTATATGCTAGACTTTGGGTATGCATACGAAATTAATAAAAAATTCCCTACATATAAGGAGTTTACATGCTAACAGCAGAGGCAAGTAAACAATAAACATGTTTTAGAGATATACATAAAGAAAATATAAATAAAAATACAAGGTAGTTAAGTATAAGATAGAAGTTAAATGGTGGATTCTAGCAGAGGAGCACTTAGATCATCATTTGCTTATCCTTTGTTTTTCCCCCATGGCTGGTCCACTTCTTTTTCTAATTATTTGTTTCCTGGTGATATCCTTTTATAATTCTGCCACTGTAATGGTAATGTAAATGGGAAGATCTTTCCCATCCATTAATAGACCCATGTGACCTGCTTAAGTCAAATGGAAGCCTAAGTCACTTGAAGCCTGTGGTGGGAGGAGCTTGCTGAACAGGTGGAACAGGGAGAGTAGAGCAGAATTGAGAGGAAGTTGGTCACAGTAGTTAGAGTTGAGGGAGAGAGAGGAAGCAGGCAGGTAGCTGTGAGTGTTTGTTTGTGGAAAGACTCTAGCCAAGGGAAGGCTTGGGGATGGTGGTGCCCTCTACATTGTTATCATATATAGATTTCTTTGTTGCTATGATGGATTTGGCTTTCTGGTGTTGGAATAAACACTTTGGTTCTTTCTTCTGTGTGGAGAGTCTGTTACATTTTGTGATTCAGAATTACGCTGACATATTCATAGCTGCCATAGGTGCCATGAAAATTGCATTGGCCCTATAGCGCCTCAGAGGCCCACCACTTTACTGGTGAGGAAAACAAGGCTGGTGAGTACTAATTTTCTTCCCCAAGGTCACAAGGGCAGCAAGCATTCAAGGGCAGATTTTAATCCAGGTCCTTTGACTCTATCAGTGTTCTTTCCATTTATCCATACTGGCTATGTATTCCTATTTCCAAGACCAGATTTATTTAATTTGCTGGTATTACTTAAAATAGAAATTTATTCTCCAAGAAAAGCAATTGTACTCACATATTAATGGAATGTGGCATGAAATTGCTATGTATTATCAGATACCCATCATGTATTACATTCTACCACTCCATAATATTACTAAGAAAATTTTTTTTTTACAAAAAGATAGATTTTTGTGAAAGATGGTAATTTTGGATCATAAAAATCAGTTTCCCAAATACTGTCTAGCCTGATTTCTTCCTCTTACTTAATTCTGGACCCAAATTCTTTTCATCTGTTTTTCTTGTCCTCTCTCTCTATATGCATGATATATATATATATATATATATATATATATATATATATATAGAGAGAGAGAGAGAGAGAGAGAGAGAGATAAATATATATATAGATAGATATATATAAATAGATATATAGATATATACACATCCAATTAAAAAAAATAACCATAGATCTTATTGAGAAGGCTTTGAAATATTCTAGGACTTGGTATATTACATATAATACAATTTTATCATTTTATCTGTGGATACAGGATTTTGAACAATAGGCAGAAAGGCCTATTCTCTCAAGGAATAGATGCTTAATTGTGGAGATCACATCTATCACTAGCAGGCTGGCAACCACACTATGATTATGTTTCCGTCCACAATCATACATGAAAATTATTATCTAAGGTGAGCATACGTAACTTTTATGTGTGTCATGGGTTCTTTGCTAATTTGTTGAAGATGATAGATTCCTCCTCAGAACAATGTTTTTTTTTTAAAAAGCATTAAATAAAATGCATGAGCTTACAAAAAAATCACATTCATACACAAGTACTTAAATGTGTGTGTGGCGAGGGGTGAGTTCATGGATTACAGGGTCAGAACCCCCAGGATAAAATATGGAGGAATGTTAATCTGTATCAGTGGAGGGAGCATACGTACATCTTTGAAATCTTGAAGTGTAAATGCATACATATGTATTTATTATTTACATATGGAAGTCCCACACAGACAGCAAAAAAAGAAAATTTCCTTCAACTTTCCTTCACATTGGGATGAGCTAAACATGCTACATGCAGCATCTATGATATGCTTTTTTGTTATTTCTTTAGCACATGAATTAATCAAAGAGAGGGCTTTGGGATTACTGAACACAGTTTGCAACCAAGAAATATGTCTGATTGACCTACATTTGTCTAGTGATAGGGAAAGAAAATAATGGGAAAATTATAAACAAGAAATTTTTTTTCTTGTTTTTGTTTTATCTTTTTTTCCCCTGAGGAATTTCTTCTGAAAATAAAAATTTATCATGATTTTAATGGTACTGCTGCAAATATTCATGAAAACAAGAAAAAAAAGATGTAGTACTAGGGGGTACTTGTATAAGTAATACTGGTTGGGAATACTAGGGATTTTTATTTCATTTGTTTTGATTTTTTTAGTTTATCATTTTTTTTAACTTTTTTTTTTAATTTTGAGTTCTAGATTTTCTGCTTCCCTTCCTTCTCTCCTCTCCTGCTCTGAGAAGAGAAACAATAGGATATCAATTAAACATGTGAAATCATGAAAAACATTTCCATGTTAGCCACATCACACATAAAAAAGCAAACACATAAAGTAAGAAAATTGCACTTTGATTTACACTTTGAGTTCATGAGTTTTCTCTCTGGAGGTGGTCTCTTTGGAGTACAGACATAGTAGTGATATTACTGGCTCAAGGTGTACATTGATTTTAAAGCCTTTTAGGCATAGTTCAAGATTTTCTCCAGAATGATTGGACAGTTCACAACTCACCAACAATTCATTAATGTACCTATTTTCCCTCATTCTTTCCAGGATATGTCATTTCTGATAGGTATGACATGGTACCTCAGAGTTGTTTTGATTTGCCTTTCTCTAATCAATAGTGATTTAGAGCATTTTTTCATATAACTATAGATAACTTTCATCTCTTCTGAAAAATGCCAGTTCATATCCTTTGACTATTTGTCAATTAGGGAATAGCTCTTACTTCTAGAATTTGACTTAGAATGAGAAATGAGACCTTTAGCTAGGTGGCATAATGGTGCAGTGGATAGAGTACCAGTGCAGGAGTCAGGAAGACCTGAGTTCAAATCTCACCTCAGACACTTGACACTCACTGTGTGACCTTGGGCAAGTCACTTAACCCCAATTGCTTCATCCTAGGTTATCTCCAGTTATTCTGATGAATATATTTGGTCACTGCATTCAGATGACTCTGGAGAAGAAGTGAGGCTAGTGACCTTGCACAGCCCTCCCTCACTCAAAACAAAGTCAAATGCAAGTCATGTCATTATTTCTCTGATGGCATGGTCTTCTTTGGCAATGCAGGACAAAGACACATGTATTTATGAAGAGAAGAGAAGAGAAGAGAAGGAAAGGGAAGGGAAGGGAAGGGAAGGGAAGGGAAATCTTAGCTGGTCACATTCAACAAAGCTCTCTATCAGCTTGCAAGGAGCCATAGGATGCATGAAGGTCAGAGTCAAGCTTTTCTCCTCTTTGGTGAATAAGGGAGGTGAAAAGGAGGTGACATACTGATGAAGATAGTATGCACAATCATTGTTTTTCTTGTTTTTGTTGAGTCATTTTTCAGTTGTGCCTGACTCTTTGTGACGCTACTTGGGGTTCTTGGCAGAGATACTGTGATGGTTTGTCATTTCCTTCTCTAGTTCATTTTACAGTTGAGGAAACTGAGACAAATTGTTAAGTGCCTTGCCCAGGGTCACACAGCTTAAGTGTCCGAGACTAGATTTGAAATCAGGAAGATGAGTCGTCCTGACTCGAGGCTTGGCACTCTATCCACTGTGCCACCTAAATTCCCTAAGAACTCAAAAAGTATGCAACAAACAAATCTCCAAAAATTTATCAACTGGGAACAGATTATATTTTAATAACTACACAAGGAAAGAGATGTGATCTATCTTAATGGTATGATTTTAATTACTGGCTTTCAGCTTCAATTTATTGCCAAATTTCTCATTCTTATTTCTATTAGGTTGATTAAATAAGGTAGATAAAACAATCTTGCTTTATCTTTCTTTCTGATAAATATTTCCTTGAGATTCTTTTTTGTTACATGATGGTTTTTAATTTGCTTTACTTGGTATGAAAAACACTTTTCTTCTGATAGAAGATTCTTTTTCATTTTGAATAATTCCATTTTCTAATATATTCAGGTAATTTTTATCTTTACATCAGTCTCCTGCTACAGTAATCATGCTGGAAATGAAGAAATGCTCTTCATAGGTTTTCATAGAGGAAATTGTTCTCACAAGATTTTCATATAGCAAAGAATCCTCCACCCTCTCCTACCCTCACAATGGTATTTGCTTTTCTCAGATGTGGGGCATTTTATATTAAAGAGCTAGACCTCTCAATGGTAAGTCTTCTTGGTTTGTGAGGCTTCATAACTTTTTTGGCCCATGAAATGAAGATGCATGTAGCCATATGACTGAATTCAACATGAGACAGTAAGAATGCAGTTGGGACAAAAAGTTAGAAAACTTTGATACAATAGCATGTGATATCTTGATTTTTGGTGCTACTTCCACCAGGGTTCATCTTATAAAATTCCTTGGAAGTGTTCAGATGGTTGACATGACTAGAGAGAAATGGAAAGGTCTTCTAGAGAGAATCATGTGTATTTCTTATTAAAGTTCTTCATTCTTTCCTCATTATTGTTAATATTAAAAGATATTTCATATCAATTACAATGGATGTTCTATAAAAGAAAACTGTCAAACTACCTAGGGGAGTAAAGGTTATTTTGACAAATAGTCATGAAAGGGTTATGATGATGCCTGCTTAATTTCACCATCTATCACAACAGCAGAAAGTTTCATATAATTGCAAATAACTTTTTTCAAAACAAATAGCCAAGAATAAAAACAGTTCAATTAAAACGTGGGCTTGCAATCTTTAAGAAGCTGCAATAAGTATAACCTCCATTGCTGAGCAACATGATTTTTTATTTAAAGGGAAAATGGCCACAAGAAAATGCTGCTATTATTTTCACCATGGGTAAAGATGCTCTTCTGTAAGGTCCTTCACGGTTCCACCATCCTGACTCTATCATTCTCTGATGATACCAGGATAACAGAAGCAGCCCCACTCGGAGTGAATATGGGATGTTACTTTAAAGACGGTTTGTAGGTTGGGAGTTGAGAGGCGTTGGAAATGATCTAAATGGGCCCCATCCATTAAGATAAACAGTTTCTCTCATCATGCAAATTCTAAAAGATTAAAAGAACCCTCCTGATTACTCAGCTTTTCTTTTTAGGTTTAATTATATTTTTATATTAGTTTCTTTTCTAATAAAAAATGAAGAGGTAGCAGAAGGAAAAATTTTACTTAACCATATTCTTGAAAAAAGGCCCTTTAAAAATAGAATATTTCAACTGATGTTTCTCTGGTGATTAAATGAAATGTTTATTAAACCACAAAAAGGAAAACTAAGTACATCCAATTTGATAACATCATATTCTCTTTGGGGCCTTCTACGGAACAAAACAAGAGCTTCAGAAACTCTCAGAACTAACATGAAGTTAATTGTGCATGTCTCAATAGGTGGGTCCCATTCATATTCAATAATATACTCACAGTAATTTTTAATAGAACATCTGCATTCAATAGGACTTCTGATATCTCATAAGAAAATATTTCTTTCCCAATTCTTGCAGATATCATTTGAAATAAATATTTATTTTATAGTCACTTTATTAGGAGTAAGCTAATTTGACTTCTTGTAAGAGTTAACAGGAGCTAAAAGGTACATAAATAGAATTACAGGGAGGGGAGGTCTCTTCTCTTTGTATTGGACTATGCTTTATTCTATTCAATTTCATTTATTCATTCAGTAAAAAACTTATTTTTAATCCTGCAGATGTATTTATTTGTTTTCATTTCAACAATCACTTCTATAAGTTTCAAACTTTCTCTCCCTCCCTACCCTCCCTCTCCCCAAGACTACATGAAGTCTTATATGGACTCTACACGTACATTCTTATTAAACACATTTTTGCATTAATGATGTTACATAGAAAAATTAAAACAAATTAGAGAAAGCATGAGTAAAACTAAACAAAATCAAACATAAAAAAATGGAAAATAGTCTGCTTCATTCTACATTCTGATTCCATAGTTCTTTCTCTGGATATGGATGGCATTTTGCATCATGGGTCTTTTGGAAATGTTTTAGGTTCTTGCATTTTCATGAAGAACTAAGTCTATCAAAAAGGACTAGTCTGCCTAATTTACTTCAATTACCTACTTAAATAAAACTTACCTAAATTAATTTACTTACTCAGTGCCATACCAATCAGCAAATACTTAGTAGGAAATTATGGAGGGAGGCAGAGTCAAGATGGCAGAGTGAAGGCTAGTACTCCTTTGAGCTCCCCTCAACCCCCTTAAATAATGACTTTAAACAAATTCTAGAGTTGCAGGACCCACAAAAAGACAAACTGAAACAAATTTCCAGCCCAAGATAACTTAAAAGGCTGACAGGAAAGGTCTGTTGTACCAGGTTGAGAGAGGAGCACTACAGACCACATCAGCGCAAACTGGACCCCAGCAAACCAGGAACAGGCTTCAGGAGAGCTGAATCAGTGGTAGCTGTGGCAGTTTCCAAACCTCTCAGTCCACAGATGGTAAGGGAATCAGACAAAAGGTCAGAAGGAGATTGACAGGAGTCCTTTTGCTGGCACCACAGCCATGAGTCTGTTGCATTGCCTATAGTGGGATCTGGGTCACAGACCTGGGTCTTATGCAATGAGGAGAACTAGCACAATAGAGCTTGTGGAGTAGGGAAGCAAGGACCCTGGTTGCAATTCCAGGGTCGGAAAGAGTGTTTGTGGTTGCTTACAAATCAGTGTACAATACAGTAGAGTAGTAAACACACCTCTCCCTAGATCACACCACCTTGGAAGCACCAAAAACCTCTGAGAACAGCTGCACAAAAACTTTGAGGCTTGGACATTTCCCCCTCCACTTGGGAAGCAGAGCCCCACTTTAGCATAGAGTTAAAAGTCAATAAATGGCCTGGAAAATGAGCAAACAACAGAAAGAAATTCTGACCATAGAAAGTTACTGTGGTGTCAAAGAAGATCAAAACACACACTCCAAAGAAAATAACAAAATTGTCTTCCTGTATATGATATTCTGGAGGGCAAAAGATCTGGGATTACAATCAAGAATCACCTACTATGCAAAAATGGACATAGTCCTTCAGGAGGGAAATGGACATTAAATAGATGATTTTCAAACATTCCTGATGAAAAGATCTGAATTGAACAGAAAATTTGACTTTCAAATACAAGATGCAGAAAAAACATGAAAAGGAAAACAGGAAAGAGAAACCACAAGGGATTTGATAAGGTTAAATTATTTATATCCCTACATGGGGAAATGATATTTACAACTCTTAAAAGCTTTCTCATTATTAGGGAAATTAGAAGGAGCATACACAGAAAGGAGAAATCTAAGGGATGATAAAAATTACAACCATGAAAAAGAAGAATGAAAGAAGGGGAAAGGGAGAGGTAGAATGGGATGAATTATCTGATGTAAAAGAAGCCTCAAAGAGATTTTACAGTGAAGGGGAAAATGGGTGAAGCAGGGACAGGCACACATGAACCTTACTTTCATCAGAACCGGTTCAAACAGGGAATAACATACACACTCAGTTGGGTGTAGAAATCTGTCTTACTACACAGGAAAGTAGGACCGGAAGGGAATAAGAGAAAGGGGGAGCTAGATAGAATGGAGGGTAGTTTGGGGAGGTAAAAATCAGAAGCAAAATACTTTTAAGAATGAACAGAGTAAAATGAAAGAGAAAGAGTAAACTGAGAAAAATAGGATGGAGTGAAATACATAGTTGGTTTTAATTACTGTGAAATAATTTTTTTTACTGTAAGTTTCTCTGATAAAGATTGCATTTCTCAAACATATAGAAAACTGAGTCAAATTTATAGAAATAAGAGTCGTTATTCCACTGATAAATAGTCAAAGGATATGAACAGACAGTTTTCAGGCAATGTAATCAAAGCAATCTATGGTCATATGAAAATAATTCTCTAAATTGATGAGAGAAATGCAAATTGAAACAACTCTGAGCTACTACCTCACATTTGTCAGATTGGCTAATATGGCAGAAAAAGAAAATGAAAAATGTTGGAGAAGATATGGGAAAATTAAAACAGTAAGGTACTATTTGTGAAGCTGTATTGAACCATTCAGAAGAGCAATTTGGAACTATGCCCAAAAGACTTTAAAACCATGTATACCTTTAACCAAGTAATGCCATCATAGGTATGCATCTGAAAGAGAGAAAAATAAAAAGGAAAATGACCTGAAAAATAAAAAGGAAAATGACCTGTGTGTAAAAAATATTTGTAGCAGCTCTTTTAGTGGTGGCAAAGAATTAGAAACTGAGGGGATGTCCATCAATTTGGGGATGGCTGAACAAATTGTTGTATATGATATGTGATGGAATAATATTATTCTTTAAGAAATAAGTGAGATGACCTCAGAAAAACATGAAAAGGTTTACATTAACTGATGAAATGTGAAATTAGCAGAACCAGAAGAACACTGTGCATAGTAATAGCAATATTGTATGACAATCTACTATGAATAACTTAGCTTTTCTCAACAATACAATGATCCAAGACGGTTCTGGATGACTTAATGATGAAATACGCTCTCCATCTCCAGAGGAAGAACTGGAAGATCCTGAATGCACATCAAAAATATTTTTTCTTCCATTTATTTTTCTTGGGGTTTTTTGGTCTGTGTTTTCTTTTATAAAATGACTCACATGGAAATATGTTTTGCATGACTATATACCTATAACCTATACCTATAAACCAAATTGTTTGCCTTCTCAATGAGGTGAGAGTGGAAGGGGGAGAGTATTTGGAACTTGAAGTTTGAAAAAAATGTTAAAATTGTTTTTACATGTAATTGGAAAAAATAAAATATTAAATTAGATCTTTTTTAAAAGAAAAATGAACAACTAAGGCAATCAATTTAAGGCTGCTAAAGCTAGGGCCACTTATACACACACACACACACACACACATATATGAAAGGGGTTGGCATACACCAATCATTCTTAAAATTTGATACAGTTCTCATCTTTAGCATTTCTTGGGATACTACAGGAGCTTTGGGGTCCTGTGGGAACAGTTATTGTCTCAGGTCTTGGGGGCCATGCCTACCCTGTGGGACACAGATTTATAGTTCTGTGAAGGGAACAGGAGTGCAATATGTGTCAGTGAGAAGAAACATGGATTATGAATATGTGATGGATAGTCCTGAGAAACAGAGGGAGCTAAATGCCTCAGTGAATACCTGGTTCTGGTCCAAGCAATATACTTTGTCAGAGAGTAATATAATCTTGAGCACAAAGATTTATTGTTATTCCAAGCTCAGGACAATCTTCTTGCTGGACCTTTGCTCTGGGAAATTGTATCTTCAAAATGTTTTGACAATTCTGAATTTGTCAAAGGATGGTTATCATCCTTAGAGCTTTTTTTCACATGAAAAGAAATAAATAGGCATCAATTTAAATTATATTTAATTTAACGATGAATTTTTAAATTCTCAAAAAGATTTTAACAGCATCAAGATGGAATGAAACATTTAAAAGAATGCCAAAATAATTAGGCTAGGGAATTAAAGTAAATACAAGAGCAATTTATCAAATAAATGTCATTTTGGCAAAAAGGAAAAGAAAAGAAGTTACAGTGTGCAGAACATTGTGCTAGTTGTTGGAGATAGAAATTTTAGAGCTTATAGTACATTAAAGGTTAAGGCACCAACATGGATGATTAAAATGACTCATGTGATGAGATAAGTATAGTGTTGTCCAGTCATTTTTCAGTCATATCTGACTATGACTTCATTTGGAGTTTTCTTGGAAAAAATACTGGAGTTGTTTGCCATTTCCTCCTCCAATTCATTTTGCAGATGAAGAAACGGAGACAAAGGGAATTAAGTAATTTGCCTAGGACCCACAGTAAGTATTTAAAGCCAAATTTGAACTCACAAAGAGGAGTCTTCCTGACTCCAAACCTGGTACTTTATAGCCACCCTGTTAAGTGTGAAAGAGAGTTATCATGTATTATATGAGAGGCAACATGGTAGAGAAGATAGAGGACTGCCCTTCGGGAACTGAAGACTTGAGTTCAAGGCCTGCCACCAACAAACACTATTTTTTTCAAATTTTAGCTAAAATCCCACTTTCTCTAAGAAGCCTTTGCTGGTCCCACTTAACGTTATTTTTTTTCCTTCTAAGATTATCATGTAACTTGTTTGTACATAGTTTGCTTGCTGACTCCCCCAATTAGACAATGAGCTCCTTGGTGGCAGGCTACTCTTCTGTGTATACTCAGTCCTTATCAAAGTACCTGGCACATAAAGCTACAAACAAGGAATGCTTGTCTACTTGGATGTCAAATCATTTTATTCTCTTATTGCCCTATTCAACTATCTAGGACTATGTGTTTCACTAATGTTATTGCTTACATCTGTGGAGAGAGTTTTTCCACAGTAGTACTTCTCTATATTGGCAAAATAACAGGTCAGCCAGATTACATAGTGGTTAGAGTGCTGGCACTAGAGTCAAGAAGATTTGCGTTCAGATGCAGTCTCAAACACTTACTAATTGTATGACCCTGGGCAAGTCACTTAACCTTGTTAGTCTCAACTTCCTTATTTGTAAAATGAGCTGGAGAAAGAAATGGCAAATCATTTCAGTGTCTTTGTGAAGAAAACCACAAATAGGGTCACACAGAGTTGGACATGACTGAAAAACGACTGAACTATAAAAACCAAAAAAAGGTGAGGGAGAGAAGGTTGGTCATGGACATGGGTATCTGGAAGTGGTACGGGGAGAAGCATGTGGCAATTGAAGTGCAGTCTACAGTACTTTAAAATCTTTTTTTGTGAACTTAACACATTAATAAACATGACTGTTTCCACATACAAAGAACAGAAAAAAAACATTTGGGCTCTGTTTGGTTTCTTATAATTTTGGTCATTACCTTAGCTTGCATTTTCTTCAAAGCTGAGCCTTTTCAAAGCTTCAAGAGTAAAAACTGGTAGTGCACACCATAGGATTTTGTATATTTCTAGCAATGGATGTTATAAATGTTGTTTCCTTCATCTTCACAGTAAGGCCAATGACAAAAAAGAGGAACTTCAGAGGGATTTCCCTTTTATAAATGGAAAAATCAAATTGGAGATGGTTGCCTTAATTTAGAAAGATGACAGTTATAGAAAGTAATCCTTGTCTTCTACTTGACTTGAGAATCAAATTCATTTGTGATAATCATCTCCAGATCTATCTATGGAAGCACAATATCTCATGTTGCACTCCTTGCGATCTTCTAACCACATAATGATGTTCCCCTTTTCAATGACTCTCTCTTCCTCCTAATGCTGTTTAACCTAGAATTGTCCTATTCACTCTGACTGATCATTGCATAACTATCCACAATGTCATGTTCTTACACACAGTATCATAAAACCAGCATATGAAGATTCTAAGACATTGACTCAGAAGAACTTGAGCTGAGAGTATTGACTTTAGTATTATAGTAGTAGTGCCAACCTTAGGTTCCATTATCTAATCACATAACACCATAAGTTAGCATTTATATTAGCCTCTAATGTTTGTAACATGTTTTATATATGTAAATTCATTTGATCCTCACAAAAACCTTCTGAGGTAGGTACTTTTTTTTTTCCCCTTTCACACATGAGGAAATTGAACCTAAGAGGGAGAAGGTAAGGGATTTGGCCAGGGTCTCATACCTAATAAGTAATTTAAGCAGGATTTGAAGTCACGGACACCTGAGTTGGAATAATTCCTCTCCTACTTATTAGCTGCATATACCCTGGGCAAACCCACATAATCTTTAAGCCTATTTCAGTTTCCTTCATCTTTAGGAGATCATACTAGCACTCTTTTTCTGTTTCTCATACTCAATGCTCCATCTTCGTTCCGTGGTTCGTTGTTGCCCGTGACTGAATGCTTTCTCTCTTTACCTACATCTTCTAGCTTCCATTAAGTCCTAGTTATAAACCTACTTTTTATAAGAGGCTCCCTCAGCCTCATTCTCTGCCATTGCTGGTAATTTCCCCGTGAGATTACTTCCCAGTTACACTCTGTGTTACAAACACACACATAGACACATATGCATACATATATATAGAACACACATGCAAAATACATGCATACATACACATATGCATAACTATACAAATATGTATTTATGTATGTATATGCATATGCATATGTATATATAATTTTGTTGTCAGTGTGAACTTCCTGGGAGCAAAGACGATTTTTTTTTTGTATTTCTTGAACTTGGCATAATTCCTGGAATATAATAAGCCCTTAATAAATGCTCGCTGTTATTGTTATTGATGGTGGTGATGATGAAATGAGTCACTGGTAGTCTAAAATAATCAGGTAAACTGAAAGATACTGGATGTAGTCTTCATTGTCTACTGGAAATATGCTAGTGCACATATTTCCACCAAATACTTGTGGGGACTGACTTTTTATATCCAGAAGTTCCTGTAAACCCTTCTCTCTGGAATTGTTTGCTCCTCTGTAAAATAAAGAGGTTAGATTAGATGTCTTCTAAGCTTCCTTCTGGCTCTGAAGCTATGATCCTATGGTTTCCTTGCCAATTTTTCCCCATTTCAGCAACTCATTCAAAGGCACACTAGGGACCTTTTTATTTTAAATTGTGCAAGGGCTGAAAAGAGCTTGAAAACAATGTATATTTTAAAATAAATGATGTGAAAGTGCTAACCAAAAGACATCATTAGGTGGCTTGTAGCTTCTTGCTACTTCTTTACTTGGCCTACCCACTCACTGAATGTCTTTTTAGGCCATTGTCTGAAAGTTTTGAAAAGGGTAAAGTCTTCTTTTGCATTTCCATTCATCAACTTTCCAAACTCTGCCACTTAGGCAGCTTTTTGTCCACAGGCTCAAATACTTTTCACTGGATGACGCACCAGACTTTGTAATAATAGGGCACATGTGAAACAAACTTATTTCCAAGGTAATAATTCCCACAGATAACCCCATTTAACAAGGACTCAAGATATGCAAAAGTGACTTCATTTCTAGGAGAAAAGAATTGGTCTTACATAAATTTTGAGATTATAACTATTCCTACTAGTTCACTGCTATGCCTTTCCAAGCAGGTGGCAAACTACAAATGAATACACATGGGGCATTTTGTTCAGAGCACACTTATAATACCTTTTCATATTTCTTATTAGTATTATTACTATTGAAGAAAAAGAGGCTGGAAGTTTTGCAAATGGCCCTAGTAGCCCTTTAGAAGTGGCCTGACTCATTAGATTGAGCACCAGAAAACCTACTGTGTGAACCAGCTGAAGTGTTTGCCTTTTCTTTACCAAACAACAGCTTTCAAATTTCATTTGAAATCTTCATATTTAAAGACATCCCATAACTAAATTCTTAGACACAATAGAGAAAATATATAAAACAGACACATTGAAGTCAGATGTCACTAAAACAGAACTAGAGAGCAATTCCCCTATCCCCAAATAATTTTCAATGGATGCTTGTCACATATATCACTTATGGAAAGGGGGCTTGCTCTTTAGATATGAATCCCAACCTCCTCAGTGCATTAGGAATTGGTCCTTATGAGTCACTGTGACTGAAATAATCCCATCACCAAGTAACTAAGTTTCTGGTGATAAGAACATTATGAAACATCAAATTAAATTACTGATGTTCCCTTCTTTTCATCAATGAACTTCAAATAGCTTGATCAACCAGTTTTAAAGCACTATAAATGTAAGTGCCAGAAAAATAGTGAAAACTAAGGAGATGATAATGAATTTATCTTAGTTATTATGGTTTTCTGTTGAAGGAACTGAAATCCATTGCACCATCCTCTTAATCAGAACTCATCAACTTTCTTCAAATGTCACGAGTCATCCACCGTATAGTGGTTTCTCAGAACAAGTTCATGTCTTCAAATGATTGGCCAGTTATTCTCTTTTGTCCCATAGCTTAAAGAAACATGTTTTAATTGCATCACATGGGACATAAATATATTGAAAGATTCCCTGACTCTCAGGATTATTAAACATTGTAGAGAGCCTTCCAAGAAGACTGTAGAGACTCTTTCCCTCAGGATTTTTTATGAAATAAATAGCTGGTTTTGATGCAACATGAATAAATTTATCCTTTTAGATGCTGGTCAAAAACCTTTCTTTCCTAGAAATCTTTTATGCACTTTCTTTTACTTGCTCAATAGTCAATTCCTTGAAGGCATTAGCTTTATCATCACTATGTTTTAGAAATTCAGTATAGTATCCACTTAAATGATAGCATGGTATATCAGATAGCATGCTGGACTTGGAGTTCAGGAAGATTTGTCTTTAAATCTCACTTCTGAGAAGTACTGTCTGTGTGACCCTAGGTAACCTTAAGTACTTCCGTCTCCTTTAGATTTATCTATTGAGTCATAAGTTGGCTGATCTACATGGGTGGAAGAATTTCCCTATGCTGGAGAAATTACATGTTCCCCATATGCAGCATCCAAGAGAATAAAATATATTTAATAAATATTAATTAATTGATTTTTACATAACTTTGAATGCAAGCCAAAAATTTCTGAAAGCAAAATTTCTAACTACAACCTAGTTCTTAGAAAATACAACCCTACGCCATTGCCGATATTACTTCTACCCTTCTCTTGACAGTTGTGCCTGGAATTGAACAGCTTTATGTATTAAAGACTTTCATATCAAATTTGAAATTAACAAATTAAAAGCTTGGTGCTGTCTACAGAGTCTGGCAATAACATGAGTGAAGCGGAATCAAGTCCTTGGAAGAAAGTATCTAACCCTGTTTTATTCTCTTTTACCACCATGTGATCCATATTTGATGTAGCCCCCAAATTGGCAAAACTTAATCTGATATCCCAATAAGGGAATGAGGCATGTGACATAGTATGGATATGGAATATTCTCCATCATTACCACGTCCAATGCAAGTCTCATGTAGAGACAAAGTAGCTCTGAACATCATTTTAGAACTTGGGTTGGTAGGGCCTGGGAAGAAAGAGTCAAAGCACTACAAGAACACATTTCTGATGTAATGTTTTTCAGCTATCCCTACAATATCCTAGAAGAGTACATTATTTCTTTTGCCTTTCATCTCCATTGGAATGCACTTTCCCAACAAGACCTTAAAAATCTCCTAATGAAAAGTAATTATTACATCTCAGAATTAATCTGCTTAATTGTCAGTATGGGTTTTCAAAAACATAGCAGTAAAATTTTAAGGAAAGCATTTTCTTTTATCAATGGGAGGTTATAGAAAATAAAAAACATCTTGACATTTTGTCTTGCCTTAAAATAAAGGTGGCTTTGCACAAGTGAAAATTTTAAGGGTCATTTGTTTAGCAGTATTACTCCCTTAGCTTGTTAGCAATCATTGAAAGGATTTGTGGAATACCAAATATCTGGATGAAGACTGAAAATGTAAAAAATAAAAATGGAATTATTTCCATTATCCTGCAAAACTGAGGTACTTAAGAGTTTTGGCTAATTTTTCTTCACATAATAGTGGTACTTGCCAGTATTTTAAATGAGCAAAGTGACAGACGGCTGAAACTATGACTGCATAAGCTAGAATAACACAGAGTTTGAACGATCTCTGCAATCTGTTTAATCTAGTCTGTACTTGATTGTTCTATCAAAGTGGTCTTCCAGCTTTGTCCGTAAAGCCCTCCAATGAGGAGGGAGCTCATCACCTCCTGAGTATCCCATTCTATATTGGATAGAGTTAATTAATAAGCAGTTTTTCTGTCCATCAAGCCTAGATTTTTATCTTTGCAACTTCTATCTAGTTTTCCTGGTTCTGAACTCTGGGGTCTAAAAGAATAAGGTTAATCCATCTTTCTTTTAATCCACATCTAAATAAGCACAACGGGATCATATTCTCTATAAGCTGCATTAAGTAGCATGACTGAAGAAAATGTTGTTTGTTCTGGACCACTGTCAGTAAAAGTCTACCTTTTCATATAAAGATGAAAAAGTAGATATCTGGGTATGTAATAATGTTATTTTGCAATTGTCTTTTCTTTAAGATATCTTAAAATGCAAACCCTGTGTGCTTTAAAAATCTCCAACTTCATATACCTTCACAGTATCCGGTCAAGTTCAGTTTCTCTTCCTGACTTTATTTTTCTCCACTGTTATTTTCACCCTATAATATATTTGGTTCTACGGTGATGGTGCCCAAATGGGGTGGTTCCATTGACATCCATGATGAGAAAATAAATTATGGAGGGGGTGGAACCAAGATGGTAGAGTAGCATCCCCTCATAGCCCATAAAATACCTGCAAAAAAGACTCTAAATAAATTCTAGAGCAGCAGACTCACAAAATAACAGAGTGAAAGAGATTTCTAGTCCCAGGCAATCTGAAAGGCCAACAGGAAAGATGTGTTGCACCTGGCCCAGAGCTGAGTGCAGCCCACAGAGCACAGCCCAGACTTGGTTGCAGGGCATGGCAGGGACAGAACTACAGCTGGCTTCAGGGTGCAGAATCCCAGGTAGCAGCTGTGGTTACCAGATTATTCAACCCACAAATGCCAGAGACAGCTTCAAAAGTCAGTGAGAAAGTTCTTTCACCTGGGTAAGAAAGGAGCAGGGTCCAGCCCTAGCTCAGGCCTGGTTGAGGAAGTCACTGCCCCAGTGTCCCCTTTTGGAACCCTCAGCCTAAAGACCCTAGGGGAATCAAGCAGCTGCTCTGAATCTCAGCTCTGAGTGGCAGCGTTGGAGTGAGGAGGAACTCTGGTGTGGTGGAGCTAGAGGCAATTGTGGAAAGGAAATTCTACTCCCATATGCTGGGCAGAAAAGCATGTGGTTGTTCAAAGAGCAGAGCACAGGCCAAGAGAGACGTTTACTCCTCTCCCTTGACTGTGCCACCTTGGAGGGAATGAGAACTTACAGGTCCCTGGAATATACTCTCCACTTGAAGTAACTGCCTGAGAAAATGCCCAAAAAGGGAAAAAATTATACCATAGAAGATTACTTTCTTGGTGAACAGGTATTTTCCTCCATCCTGTTAGATGAAGAAGAACAAAGCATACCATTAGAAGATGACATCAAAGTCAAGGCTTTTACATCCAAAACCTCCAAAATAAATTTGCAATGCTCTCAGGCCATATAAGAGCTCAAAAACATTTTGAAAATCAAGTAAAAGAGGTGGAGGAGAAATTTGGAAGAGAAATGAGAGCAATGCAAGAAAATCATGAAAAGCAAGTGAACAGCCTGCTAAAGGAGACCAAAAAAAATGCTGAAAAAATACCCTTTAAAAATAGACTAACCCAAATGGCAGGTTCAAAAAGCCAATGAGGAGAAAAATTCTTTAAAAAGCAGAATTAGCTAAATGGAAAGGGAGGTTCAATTGTTCACTGAAGAAAATAGTTCTTTAAAAATTAGAATGGAGCAGATGAAAGCTAAAGACTTCATGAGAAATCAAGAAATTACAAACCAAAACCAAAAGAATGAGCAAATTGAAGACAATATGAAATATCTCATTGGAAAAGCAACTGACCTGGAAAATAGATCTAGGAGGGACAATTTAAAAATTATGGGATTACCTGAAAACCATGATGAAAAAAAAAGAGATATCATCTTTCATGAAATTATCAAGGAAAACTGCCCTGATATTCTACCAGAGGGTAAAATAAATATTGAAAGAATCTACCAATCATCTCCTGAAAGAGATCCAAAAAGAAAAACTTCTAAGAATATTGTAACCAGATTCCAGAGTTCCCAGATCAAGGAGAAAATATTTCAAACAGCCAGAAAGAAACAATCCGAGTATTGTGGAAATACACTCAGGATAACACAAGACATAGAAGCTTCTACGTTAAGGGATTGAAGGACTTGGAATATGAAATTCCATAAGTCAAAGCAACTTGTATTAAAACCAAGAATCACCTACCCAGCAAAACTGAGTACAATACTTCAGGGAAAAGATGGTTATTCAATGAAATAGAGGACTTTCAAGCATTCTTCATGAAAATACCAGTGCTGAATAGAAAATTTGACTTTCAAACACAAGACTCAAGAGAAGTATGAAAAGGTAAATATGAAAAAGAAATCGTAAGAGACTTACTGAAGTTGAACTATTTACATTCCTATATAGGAAGATAATATTTGTAACTCCTGAGATTTTTCTCAGTATTTGGGTAGTTGGAGGGATTATATACATCTAGAAAGGGAGCACAGAGTGAGTTGAATGGGAAGGGGTGATACCAAAAAAAAAAGTAAAATTAAGGAGTGAGAGGGGAATATATTGAGAGGAGAAAGGGAGAAATGGAATGAGGCAAATTATCTCTCATAAAATAGGCAATACAAGTTTTATTGCTTCCTTTGCAAAAAAAAGTTTTCTAATTATTCAAATGTAACAGCTAGTTTCAGAATTAGTTTGTAGTAAATATTACTTTAGTAATAAAGTACCTTTTTCAATGGAGGGGAAAAGCAGGGGAGGTGAGAGAGAAAAAAGTGAAGCTTACTCTGATCACATTTGACTTAAGGAAAGAATAACAGTACACTCAATTTGATATAAAAATCTATCTTACACTACAGGAAAGTATGTGAGGAGGGGAGAAATAGGGTGTGTAGGGGGATGATAGAACAGAGAGCAAATGGGATTAGGGAGTCATTAGAAGTAAATACTTTTGGGAAGGGAAAAGGACAAGAGACAGTAGAATAAATGGGGGACAGCATAGGATGGAGGAAAATATAGTTAATCTTTCACAACATGAGTATTACAGAAGTCTTTTGCATAACTACACATGTATAGCCTATATTGAATTGTTTGCCTTCACAGTGGGGATGTGTGGGGAGGGAGGAAAGGAGAGAAGTCGGAACTCAAAGTTTTAGAAACAAATGTTGAGAATTGTTTTTGCATACACTGGGAAATAAGAAATATAGGTAATGGGGTATAGAAATTTCTCTTGCCCTACAAGAAAAGAAAGAAGATGGGGATAAAGGAAGGGAGGGCAGCTTGGGGGAAAGGGTAATCAGAATGCACAATATCTTGGGGTAGGGGGTGGGGAGAGATGGAGAGAAAATTTGAAACTCAAAATTTTGTGGAAATGAATGTTGCAAACTAAAAATAAATAAATAAATTTTAAAGGAAAGTAAATTATGCCAAATCTATTCCATTTCACATTTATTATTTGTTGTTCTGCTATTCTAATTTCACCCATAAATACTTAGGAATAATCCAGCTTAGATCTCAAAGGAAGTTTCTCATGAACTTGTTTTCTCTTTAACCACTTTGTTTCATTCTCCTGAGGTCAATATCATCCAAAATCTTTAATATTTCTTTCTAAAAATCTTTTAAAAATTCTCAAATTGAGTTGCTTTGATTATTATGTCTCTGAAAAGATGATAAAGTGTTTGCTGGCAAGGCAATTTGGGAGTTCTTTTGATTCCTTCATTGTGATGACATCCGTTGTTTCTCCATTTCTCTAAGAAATGGAAATATTAATGGCTTTGTTTTTATCTGTTTTTTGTTATATAGTCATTATCTTATTTAGACATGAGAGATTAGAGCTATTATAATAGAATACAATGTTTTATTTTCATCCTAAGTCTTCCTTATAATTTGGCATTATTTTTGACCTGTGTTTATCCACTTTTTGGTTTGATTGCATAATTGAAATGACACTGATTTCATTACCTAACATTGCTTGTCTATTATAATGTAGTCAATGATATTTTTGTAATGCTTTGTGCTAATCATGTATAGCAATTCTTACTATACTTCTTTTTAAAAAGACTCTTCTGAACACGTATTTATTTCAATAATAAAACTCAAACTTCATATGTGGTTAAGAGAGTGCAGATGATGGTTGTTTCTCATATTAAATCACAACACAGGACAACAAAATGAATGGGATAGTTGAGGATAAAAATAAATTTGAGAGGAGGAGTGATATGAGCTTTCGAGTGTCTGAATATCAAAGAAAAAGGGTATATTGAAACTGTGATGACCAGTATTAATTACTTTTATAGAGAATATCATTTGTTGGAATTTAATAATGGGCTTTAATTGTGGCAAAATGTTCTACAAAGAGTACCCTTGATTTAACCATTGACTCAAATTCTTGCGCTATCAACAGTATTAGATGGCTACTAGAGATTTAAGAAGTTCTCAGAGTATATTTGAAGACTATTAGATGGATGAAAAGAGAGGAATTTAGGAGACAAAGTAGTTATAAGTTGAAATTTACTTGTTCTGTAGATAAGACATTAAGTGTCCTCTCAAACATAAATTATCCCCCCCCCCCACACACACACATCAAAAAGCAAGGATTGAGTATTGAGTGAAGGAGAAGGAGGGTTAGGTGGTTAAAACAAGTTTTCTTATCAATATTCATTTTAGATAGGGTTAATTATACCACTCATAGGTATCATGGAGAATCTTCCAGCCCTTAATATTTTCCTTGCACTACTATGAATTTACTGCAATAGTACTTTTTTCCCCCAAACTCCACTTTTTTTCTTTATTAAAATTTCTGTTTCTACACCTAAATCCAATAAATAGCTCCTCACATTCTTTCCTCTATGAATTCTTCCCTTCATCTATCTCACCTTTATATGAATATGGGAAGGGAGCAAAGTTGAATGACTTATTGACTAACTATAAGGGAGAAGTCCCCTTTCATAAATACAAATATAGAGATTCAAAATACAAAAGTAGATCAATGAATTGTCCATTCAGAGGTTCCATTTCATACAGCACGCTGAGGAGGAACATCATCTGATGCAGTTTTCTGGTCTGGATGCTCATTCAAACCATCTTCAGCACAGCATCTTAGCATCTTCTTCCCTTTTTCTTCTTGTAGAAATCCAGATGTCCACTCTCCTACCAAACTGAACTTACTATCATTTTACATGACCATTCCTAAGCTTTGTACACTTATCAGTCTTACAAAATCAAAATTAGAACTTTGGCCAATTGTCATGTTGAAAAAATTCACATTAAAACCCAGTTTTTTTATTTTATATTAATTTACTATTCATTTCCCCCCTCAGGAAGATGAGATTTCACTAAGGAGTCAATAATAGACTCCAGCACTTACATAAATAGAATAGTCATTTTTAACATGTACATATCACCTCATAAAACAATTCCAACTTCTGGTTATGTGATGCTTTTCTAAAGCATTTACAATATAGACCACAAGTCATTTTTCTTTTAACATTAACCAACTGAGACAAAAATAATAACAACTATGTATGCTAACCCCACAAGTCTTTGACCTGATTTGTCTCCACACTATTTCTAAGAATTAAAGAGCCCTAACCTATTATTGTTGGTCTAAAGTTCTAAGCCTAATAGCTTAATTTTTGGACTTAAACTCAAATGTTTCCCTACCAACAATCTATTGTTTAATAGATCTAGTATTAAGCTTACAAAACTTTTGATTACAGGAAACTGCCACTAAGAGTAAGGATATTTCAGAGAAAAACATCTCTCTAACTTCATGTCAGTTCTAGGTAGGAGTAAATTGTCAACTGGCATTCAGTCAGGCTTGAAGTCTGCCAGTTGTCAGTGGGGAAATTGAGTCAGGGAATCCTACCTCAGTTCAGGCTGAATAGCTGCTCTCCTAACTTTCCCATGAGATCACCTTTTTGTTATTCATACCAACATCTCACAGGTTCACTGGCACCATGGATCAGTGACCCAGATTGCCTTTTTTGCTATCCATACCTGGAGTTAGACTCAGAAGAACAGTCAATTAATAGTCCCCAAAAATCTTAAAATAGCAAGCTCGAATAATCTGTTTCAGATATAACTATAACTTCACATTGGCTAAGGAACATCTTTTGAAGCAAGTCTTATATAGGTTACATGCCTTTTTATACATGTTCTAGTTCCTGATTAAATAACAATCATCATAAGTTATTGCTCTAATAGATTTACACCTGTTTCTCAAACTACACTATACCCTTCTAACCCTGTTCAATCTAAAAGATTGAGCTAGACATATGATAAATTCAAATACTAACTTCAACTTATGTTCATGAAATGAATTCAAATCAAAACAAACATTTAACTTTTCCGTTAATACAAAATATTACCAGAGGTTACCCACCTCTAATGAAATTCTTTCCACCAAACTAAAGATATCTCTGGTTTAGTCTTAGTAATTAATTCAGTCAATTGTTTTAATACCAATTGTTTTTACATCATTTTGTTACAGGTAAAGATGGTATTCCAAGCTGGGACCTTTGTCCCTCACCCCAAAAGAATTTTAGTCCTATTTGTCTAAAAAGGCCCTGGAAAATCTCATCTTGAAAACTCCTTGGCTTTCTCCACATGAACTGGTTCTGCTGAGGTCCATGAGCTCTTCTCTATCACTATGCCCCATCCATCCAAATCTCCATTCCTGGAACCCCAGACCGGCTGAGGTCACCCAGGACCCCTTTCTCAGTCCCTCTGTAGCTAAGATAACAAACTTTGTCTTTCTTTAGCTGAAAGAAGGCTTGGGTTGAATTCATTTGAGCAGGACCTAGTGTGTTATTTTGGGGTCCAAAATACCCCTAATTTCAAAAATTCATATAATTACAGTTAACTTTAGGTACCAATCTTGTTCTATGGAACAATGATACAACATCACATTTATACTTTGGTTTCCTTTCCTTTATCTAATTATCATTTTCCCAAGTCTTTCAATACCATTACTCAGATTATTCAGTTCCTCCACATTTTAACTATAACTGTCTGCATTGAAATCCCTTTCTAGCTTAAACAAAACAAAAGAAGTTAACTCTATCACTATGTAGCTAACATCAGCATTTTCACTGCTTATTTATAATCAAACAGAAGTTTCAAATATCAAATTTCTATTATATCCTTTTAAAACCCCAATCTATATATAACAAACTCCAAATTTAAAAATTGTGTAAAGTTGCATCTAACATATACCCATGCTTATGTTAAGTACTTTGCAATCATAAATGCCAAATAACAATATCTTTTCTGCTTAATCCTGATAGGAAGAGCATTCTCAGATGCTGCTTGCTTTTCCTTCAGGACAGGAGGAGGGGATAAGTTCCCCGAGCACATGGTCTAGGCACATGGATACTGCTATCTCATCCATATCCTTCTGCCTTGGGAATTTCAGGCTCTAGAAAGAGTTGAAATTTCACCTGCTCTCCTTAGGTTAGCATAAAATACAGGCAGATACCCAAGGAACCTCCATACTCTTACCCTCTTTGTCTTCATCCTTGAGAATCTGAGGAGAGTTAATGCCTCCAAAGAAATCACTGAAATTCCAAAGTGAACTTGCAATTTTAAACACATTGCCCGATATCAGATACATTGACCCCATTCAAACCTAAAGCACAGATTTTAGCTCTGAGATCTTATCAAATCAAAACTTAACTTTCCACTGCAGACTGCCTGAGGTTCATTTTCCCTTATCTTTCTTTTCACATTCAAAAATGTAATCAGCCAGGGTCTGGAATGCAGAAAGAAAGATTTTTTTAAACAACTTTCAAAAAGTTTTCAAACTCTTTCATGGAACAGATCAAGCCAAAGAGTTTACCACAAATTGGCCTGCCTCTGGCAGCCATAGAGGTGCGTAAGAGCTTTCTTCCTTATTAAGAGCTTTTTGGCATTCACCATCAGATTTAACTGCTGGCACATCCAGCCAGTTTACATTTCCTCCCAGTGGTATCCGTGCCCAAACAAAACAACAATACTTTATCATTTTCTTCTTATCTTTCCCTTTATATTTTGTTATTTCATCCCAATTGCTCAGTCTGTTCCCTAAGGGGCCATCCTCCAGAATGTCCAGAAATCAATTTTTGGGACCAGCTACCTTTGATTTTCACTTTCCCATGGCTCATGAGATCTTAAAAAATCTCACTCGATCTTGCTATGAGAAGTCCAGAGGGGATGGTGAAATTTACAACCTACCCCTACTTCGCCAGTCACCCAGGGGTACTCACTTATCTTGCCTGAGTTATCTGCTCAAGCTCACAAGCTCTTGCTTGCCTGAGTTGTGTGCACAACTCACGTGACCAATATTCTGGCTGGTTTTTCTGGCCAAATTAATCAGCCCTGTTTTCCCTCCAGTCTCTTTATTTTCCTCTTTATTTTCGTTTTTGCCTCCTCTGAGTTCCTCTCCTTGAGTGGTTATCTGATTGGAGTAGGATCTTGCAAACCCATTTCAAGGACCTCCGAGAAAACCTTGGTTGGCGCCTGGTCCCTGTTAATAATCTGGGAGACCCCTCACGAAGGGGAATAATCCCGGATGAGTTCCCCCAAACCATATGGGATACAGCAACCCTTACTCAAATTAAACTCAGAGGATTCTCAAAGTAGAAGACAAAAAGGAGTTTATTAGAATCTCATGAGAAGCAGAACTTCTCATGGGCAATGTCAGCAAGGGAGTGCCCAATAGTACTTTCTAAAAAAAATACAAAGTAGACAAAAATTCATCAAGAAGAGATAAAGATTTAACCAATCTGGAAAGCAATTTGGAACTATACTCAAGAATTTTACTAAGATGTGTGTACTGTTGGGCTAAACACTATCAGTACTAGTCCTATGCCTCAAAGAGATATATAAGAAAGAAGAATATATATACACAAACATATATATAGTATACATATATACATATAGTATACATATATACATATATAGTAGCCTTTTTCATAGTAGAAAAGAATTGAAAACTCAAGGGGTGCCTATAAAATAAAAAAATAGTTGAATGAATTATAACATACTAATGCAACGAAATATTATTATTTCAAAAGAATGGTGACAAACTTGAAGACGTGCATGGAAGTGGGCAAATCTAGAGAACAATGTATATAATAACCTTCTTGTAAACAAAAACAACTAAGAAAAATGCAAGAAATTTGATCAATCTAAGGACCAATCACAATCTCAGGACACCAGGGGTACATTGTGCTACTGACTTCCTGATAGAGTGGTGATGAATTCATGATGCAGAATAAGACACATTTTCAGACATGGTCAGTGTTGGACTTTACTTTTAAAAGTGCATAGTTGATAGAATGATTTTATTTTCCTTTCTTCAATTTTAGGTGGAAGAAGTTATCGCCAGGGTTACCAGAAGTTAAAAAAAGTAATGAAAGAGAATAACTGGAGTATTTTAAAATGCATAAAAGAGAACAGAAGGAAAGAAAAATAGGATAGCTTTGAAAATAACAGACATCAAATGAGTGAGATTTGCAGTTTTGTGTAAAATTCTTCTCTTGTCCACTTTGTAGATGGAAATGTTCATCTTATGTAGCAGGACAAAAAAGGACACTTTTTCTTGTCTAAAAGATTCACATTCTTAGGTCAAACTGTTAGTGTCTATAAATATATTTTTATTTAAAAATAGACTCCAAAAAAACTAAAAAATTAAATAAGATGAATGACTTGACAAGTTGGGGGTTAATAGCATGTAACTGAAAGCCAATACAAAGAAAGAGGAAAATCTGGAAGGAAAGTTCAATGATATTGCTCAAAGTATATAGTAGATCCAATTGGGCAATCTCTGTAAGATTTGATGTGATTTTTTCTTAGAGCTAAGACTAAGGATTTTTCTACATGTCCAATTCAGGAAAGGAGAGTACAATGGGAGAAATCATTCCTGCAATTCCAATTTTATAAGTGCCACAGCAAAGATGAGAGTGACATTTGGTGGAATGATGCCTAATGACCAGGGGAACCCTAAGCATGTTGAAACAGTCATTTTCACTAAGTCAGCACACTCATCTGAGCAACTCCTTCCCAGTCTGATATTGCTTCCTGCTTTATCATTACAAACTTGAGATACTTATTTCTGTAACAGGAGACATCAAACTTTTCCCCCATTTTAAGTATTCTGATGTTTAAAAGTATGTAGCTTCTGTTACACATAGGAAAGGTGAGCTTATCTGAAGGGATGGGAAGATTTTTTTTCCCAAAACAGTATTTTATTTCTTAAAATTACATATAAAGATAGTTTTCAACATTCATTTTTATAAGATTTCAAGTTCCAAATTTTTCTCCCTCCCTTCTCTTTCCCTGTATTAAAATACAGCAAGAGATCTATATAGGCTGTACATTTACAATCCTATTAAATACATTTACACTACAGTCACATTGTTAAAGAAGAATCAGAACAAAAAGGAAAAACTATGTGAAATAAAAAAGTGAAAAACAATAAAAAAGTGAAAATCGTAGACTTCAATATACATTCAGACTCCATAGTTATTTCTCTGGATGTGGACAGAATTTTTTATCATGGTTTTTTTTGGAAGTGTTTGTATTGTTGAGAGGAGCTAAATCTATCATAGGTGATCATCATACATTGTTGCTGTTTCTGTGTACTATGTTCTCCTGGTTCTGTTCATTTCAGTCAGCATCAGTTCATGTAAGCCCAGGTTTTTCTGAAATCTGTCCACTCATCATTTCTTTTAGCATTGTAGTATTCTATTACATTCACATAACACAACTTGCTCAACCATTCCCCAAATGATGGGCATCCCCCCAATTTTTGATTCTTTGTTGCCACAAAAAGAGCTGCTATTTATTTTTACATGTGAGTCCTTATACTTTTTTTGTGATCTCTTTGGGGCATAGACCTAGGAGCAGTATAGCTGGATCAAAGGGTATGCACAGTTTTATAGCCTCTTGGGCATAGGGGAAAATGGTTTTCACCTTTCAATTTGCTTTAGGGAATTGAGGGGAGTTGGGCACATGGGGTCAGGTGAATTTAAGTTGTTCAATTTCCCCAACATGTCCCTTCTCTCCCCTCCCCACAAATGAGTACTATAGCCCTTTCTACTTCTTAGTTACAAATCGTATGTTCTAAAATATTTTTCCTTTTTCTCTCTCACCTTCACATTGAAGTCACTAAATTTCATGTTTTGGAGTGACATGTGGCAATGTTAGATTTGGAGTTGACATATTCTGGCTGGGCCACTGAATAGAAGATACTAAATGGTCATGAGCAAGTTGCTTCATCTCTCTAGGACTCAGTTTCCTCATTTGTATACTGGTGGCATAAGACAAGTTTACCATGAAGGTACCTTCCATATCTGAATCTAGGGTCCTATGATTTTGCCTAGCTCTTTGTAGAATTTTTATACTCTCCATCTTCTGCACCAGATGTTCATATCTGATAACTGAAACTATCTTTGAGGTTGTTCCTTAATGTTTACTCATCACAAGTAAAATCCTCCAAAAAACATTTCTTGTTGACATCAGAGGCGTAATGAAATCAATACAACAATTTAAATATTTTTCATAGAATAATGTAGGAATCAACTTCCCCTTGGCCCACAATTTCTTCACAATTTCTTGCAATTTCTGGATCTATTTATGTTGAGAACATGGGTGTTCTAAAACTCAAGTCAGCCAATTGATCAATAAGCATTAATTGCATGCCTAGCATGTGCCAGGCACTGTGTGGTGTTGGGGGAAACAAAGGAAGGCAAAAGACAACCCTTGCCCTTGAAGAGTCTAATGGGAGAGAGAAAATGCAAATGACCACCAAACAAGTTATATTCAGGCTAAATGGGGAAATAATCAGCAAATAGAAGGTACTGGAATCAAGAGGAAAACAATGGGAAAGGCTACCCATAGGGGAAAAAATGGAATTTCACCTGGAACTTGAAGGAAGCTAGGAAACAAAAATGAAGAGGGAAGAGCATTATAGGTATGGGAAGAAGCCAGGGAAAATACCTTGTCATTGGCTCCCTGTCCTCCATTTATCATTGCTCTCATGGGACAAAGGGTCACACATCATGGTGGATAGAATGCTAGACCTTCAGACCTCAGTTTAAATCCTGCTTTAGACAGTCAATAGTTGTGTTATCATGGGTACATCATTTCTCATTGCTTCAGTTTTCTTATCTATAAAATGGGTAAAATCATATTTGTACCACAATCTTTGTAAGATTGCTGTGAATTTGTAAACCTTAGAGTGATACACATGTGAGTGATTTTTATTTGGTTTCTGTATGGCTATCCATGGCCAATTAATTCACCACCTTATTGATAACTTTCTCTTCATCACCCTCACTACACAGAGTTAGGCTGGTTTGCTGCTGGAACCATACTAGTGATGACAGTTAATTTGTTATTTAAATCACAATCTAAATCACTGTGCAAGAGGAACCAACTAAATTAGTTATTGTTGCTGTTGTAGTTTTCTATTTTAAAGTTTTACTGCATTGTCATTTCTCTTCTTCCTAATCAGTTTTAGTGAGGCACTAAAACATAGAATATAAATTTGGGTATGTTGTTTACCATAGCTAATTGACATCAATATTTTTAAATTATTGGGGAATGAATCATCTCCAAATCAATGGGCTGATCATGGATGTTTCTGTCATGCTTGAGCAGGTAGGCAAAATTCATTATCTAAAACAACACTTAAATTGTTTTTTTTTTAATGGAAACAACAAGCTTATGCATTCTGCCTTTATTTTAATGACAGTTTAAATATTTAAACAAAATATTGATGTTTATATTTTAACTAGTTTTCTTATACACATAAAATGAATTTTTAAAGCAACAAAATTAAATAGACTTTCAGTCACGTTGACAAGAGGAAAATAAGCTGGATGTATAATAAATGTGCACATTTTCTAAAATATATTATAATCAGATGCCATAGTCATTGGTCCATAATAATGCCCTTGACTTTTTAAAATTTATAACATTGAGATGATTTTTATGTAAGGAACATATAAAGATAACTCAAATCAATAATCCAATTATTTTTTATGTATGTCATTACCCTGGTACCTAAATCTCAGATTAATGACCCTGTGAAGATAGGTAGAAATGCTGTACCAGCTTTATTGCCTATCATATTTTTGAGTTGGCTAATATATAGTTTTCATTCCAATAAAGTCCCCAGATCTTTTTCAAGTTACTGTTATCATAGAAGATGGAATGGTAGATACAGAGTCAGGCACTTAACAGCTAAGTGACTTTGGCAAATCATTTAGCTCCTCTTGGTCTCAGTTTCTTTATCTGTAAAGTTGAGGTCATAAGAGCCCCTATTTTACTAACTTGTTGTGAGAATAAAATGAGATAATATAAATTTGTAAAGTACTTTGCAAGCCCTAAGATACTTGATATTTATCACTATTTAAATGTTTTCTTGTTCAATTCATCCCAATATTCAAAGGATCATCAGAATTAGTGGTTTAGAACTAAACAGTATATTAGTCTCTACAATCCTACAACCTCATTTGGCATATAAAGAACTTGAGGCCTACAGAAATTTGTCTAAGAAAACAAAGAAAAGGGGCAAAGCTGGAATTTGAACAAAAGGCCTGTGACTCTAAAAGTAAAATTCTTTTCAATATTTCATATTATTTCCTTAGGTTTATTATTTTTTTTAATCCTGTCTTTATCACAGTGTTAGCTATTTCCTAACTTTGAATTACCTGAAAATTTAATAAGCATGATATCTGTAAAAATCAAACTGTTGATAGAAATGTTAAGCCACAGAGGAATGACAATGGAGCCCTGAGGCACTCTATGGGAAATCTTCAAATTTACATTGAGCCACTATTTTCTACGTCCACTGATTTAACCAACTCTGATTTCATTTCATTGTACTCTCGTATAATCCATGCATCTCTTCATCTTTGGCACATTCCAAAAAAGGGACTAAAATTTTTCAGAAACCTAAACAGCCTAATAGAGAAATATGGTGGACAATGGAAACAACAGTTTAGAATGTAACTTGATCTGCAAACATTATTGAGGAAGATAAGGTAATGAATAGTACATTGCATCAAAGATAGTATAAGCAATTAAAAAAAAAAGAATGAGCATATAGAGAAACTGGTGTAAAACCCAACAATGAAATGGCATGGATCCTCCAGTGTTTCCATCATGATCATTTCACAAGAAATGATAGGCAGAAACATCACAGATGGATTTTACCACCCTAGTACTTGATGTACGGTATGAAAAAATCTCACTTGAACTTTAGAAGATGATGTCAGGAAGAGGGGCAGAAAGAGACCATGGACATAAATGAGAAAACTTCGTAATAGACAACACTTTAAAAAGCAAAGATTGATGTCTTAAGGGCAAAGTTTTTGACAATATAGAAAATATATGGATGATATTTTTACTCAAAAAGGTGACTGAGAAGACATCAACAATTATTGTCATATTCTTACTTTCTCAACTCTGTAAAACCTTTTTGAGAATGATGTATGTTCTTGCTAAGAGTTCCACTGGGATGGGAGAAAAGAGGAAATATAAGCAGACAACAAAGAATTTCATAAATGGCTTTTTATCAGTGCCACACAACTGACAAAAAGTTTCAAGGACATAAACCCCCAAACGTCAAGTATTATTATTTTTTTGTAACTCTTGAAACTTTTCAGTATCTGGGTAGTTGGTGGGATCACACACACACATGCACACTTGTACACGCGTGCATGCACACATACACACATGCACGCACACACAGAGACAGAGAGCACAGAGTGAATTGAATAGGATAGGATCATATCTTAAAAGAAATCAAGGTAAATGGTGAGAGAGAAATGTAGTGGGAGGAGAGAGGGAGAAATGGAATGGGGTAAATTATCTCTCAGAAGAGGCAAGCAGGAGACTTTCTAGTGGAGGAAAAAGAGGGGAGCTGAGAGAAAAACATGAAGTTTACTCCTCACATTCGACTAAAGGAAGGAATAAAATGCACACCCATTTTGGTATGAAAACCTATCTTACAATACAGGAAAGTGGGGGAGAAGGAGATAAGCAGGGTGGGGGTGGGGATGATGGAAGGGA
>CM053771.1:483083618-483166696 GCA_028658325.1 Potorous gilbertii | reverse complement strand
GGAGGGATGATAGAAGAGAGGGCAGATTGGTGATAGGGGAAATTAGAATGCTCAGTGTACTGGGGTGGGGGGAGGGATCAAATGGGGAGAAAATTTTGGAACCCAAAATCTTGTGAAAACGAAAGTGAAAAGTTAAATAAATAAATTCACTAAAGAAAAGGAATTTCCAATCTCTTTGTCCTAGCATTTGATTTTGGTTATATTCAATATTGTAATATTCATTCCAGATAACAAAAGCAGCTAAAAACAAAATAAAATAACCAGCATTTATGTAGGGCTTCAAGGTTTATTAAACCACTATATGTGTATATGGGTGTGATCCCTTTCCAAGATAGTAATCACTGATCCCTTTTACGTTTACATTTATAGAATAAAGAAATAACATAGAAAAAAGCTATCATAAAAATTAATAAGCATTATTTAAATGATTCTTTAGACTGTTAAAGAAAATCTTCTGTAAACCATTAAATGAAAGAAACCGGGTCCGAGAAAGGGGACATGGAATGAACCAGAGGCTGACCACAGTTGACATAAATTATAAATATATTTTTATTGTCTGAGAAAGAAAAATTTTCAAAATGGAACAAGGTCTGCTCTGAGATTTTCAAGACCTAATTGGAGAATCTCAGATATTTATATAGTTTGAACAAAGGGAGGCAAGGAATTTGGGGGAAATGGTGGGAAATAATCAGTCTCTGTTCTCAAGGAAGGGGAGATATAGGAGGGGGGTAAGGAATTCCAGGAGTCAGATATGTGACCCTTTGATGTACAAATAAACCTGACAGTTCTAGCTTACGCACAAAAAATAAGATAAAATAAGATAAAAGGGAGTCTGTGCAGATGAGGTTGTCTCTTGAGGATCCATTAACCACCAAATGACTCAGGATCTGCTTCAAAGCTGGCAGGAGTTTAATTGGCTTCAGAGTTGCTGATTTTCTGCGTGTCTAGCTAGGTTTACTCTAGCTCACCACAAAAGATCATAGGATCAAGCCAAAACAACCAGTCCTCATACAGTTCTAATGAGGGTGCTCAAGCAAATCAAGGTAGCCATTTCCACAAGATTAAATGAGGTAAAGTAAAATTTCCCTTAAAACATATATATATACATATATATGTATATATGCGTATGTGTGTCTATCTACTTATATGTGTATATATATGCACATACATATTCACATATACATACATACATACACACATATATACATACATACACATACATACATACACATATGTTGTTTTTATTATGCTAAAAGTTGGAACTCCTCTCTACTTCATATTCTTAGTCTTACAAAAAATTCTACCTATTGGGGTAAACACACACACACACACACACACACACACACACACATAGACATGCACGCACACAAACACACCTTGCAAAGAGTACTTGGATTTGTATGTCTATCTCAACAGACAGGAAGGGTTGCAAGGTCAAGGGAGCACAGAATCAAATGTCTCATGCCTCTACTTGTTGTGAATTAGCCTCTCCATTACTCATTCTGCCAGCAACCATAAGAACTATAATGTGGCTAAAATGTAATTCAAGTGGGAATCAATTGCAGCAAATTGTTTTGGAGAATTTCAAAAATATCCTATTACTTTCAGGTATTTTGCCAAAGCAAGTATGATTAGCTGGCTAAACATCTGGCCAAATTCATCACCCTCCATTAATGAGCACATCGAAGGAGAAAACTACTCTACGTGAAGACTTCCATGGGCAAACAAAATACTAACTATGTAATTTTTAGAAAGAATGAGCAGTGATGCTGCTTGGGGACTTTCCAGAATGTGAATTCCTTGAAGTCAGAGACTGATTTCCTTTCAATTTGTCTTTGTATTTCCAGTTTCTAGTGCCTGACCCAAAGTAGATAACTAAATAATTTAAAAATATTGTTATATTGTATAACATTTAATATGGAATGCTAATATTGTGAAGAGATTCGGTGCTTTCTGTAAGGAAAATTCTTCACATCTGTCTTATTTAAAAATAAAGATCTATAGTCAATATGGGAAAAAATTGAGAGATCAAAGGAGAAAGATGCTTATTTTAATGACTCTACTTTGCAGTTTTTGAAATGAATGCTCACATTCTTTTAACACCTCAATGAACTTCCCCAAAATTACAGCCAATTTGAGATCAAAAAGTATATTTTAAGTTTTTAAAGAAACAGAAAACAATTATTCTCATGACTAGACTTGTTTCTGGAAAACTGATGTCTTCCCATTAGATTTGGGTATATTTCTAGAAAATTTTTCTGCATTGACTTACTGTTATACAGAATTGTCCCATCATATAATATTCAAAATTTTTAATACTGCAAGAATTGTTTTCTTTTTTGAATATTAAGAGTAATAAAGTAAATGTCTGCTACTTTTTCCCATTTATATGAACACTATAACAAATAGAAAAAAAACAGAAAAATAAGAAAACGTAATCGACACTCATATAGATTTCAGCTACTATCTCCAAATTAATAAATGTACAAACACCCAATTTCAAAGCCATTTTCCATTTCAACATTTCCCCAGACTTAAGACTTTCATTTCTGGCTACATCATTAAACACAAAAATTTTGCTCACAGTGATCCCTGTTGTATGGTTTTGATTTACACAAGTATCAATGAATGTGGGCTGAACCAGATTAAAACATAATTGAGAAATATCTAACAAAATAAATAAGAATGTAATACAACATAGCTAATGTTATTTTGTGGATTTTTAATTCAATATTCATCCCAAGAATCTTCTATGCGTGTTTGATACTACCAGTTTAGAAGACTATTGAAAAAATTATCTCTAAAGTTGAAATGATAATTTTTTTTTGTTTTTTTTTTTGAGGGGGAGAGATTTTTCTCAAGGTACAAAATAAGGTTTATTAGATGTCTTAGAATAATCGCAATTACCATATTGATTTGTGATCTTTAAAATTTATCAAAGGTTTTAGGTTTCTGAAGTAGAAGAGTAGAGAACATGTTTTCTGTAATTCCTTCAAGAATTCACTTAACAAATAATTATTGAGCAGCTCCTAGGTGTAGGGCCCTTTGCTGAGTATAGGGGGTAGGGCTTTGTGATAGACAAAGATGCGTAAGGAATTACCATCACTAATATTTTGGCAGAGCTATGACAAGAGGGCAACTAGAGATTTTTTCCAGAGCACCAAAATATAGAGGATACAAAATTTTACAAGTGAGTTTAACATCTATTTAACAAGAAAAACTAGTTAAAATGCAAATCTACCAGATAGCACACAGTTAAAAATGAATATCTGTAAACCACCAAAGTAATTAATTCCTTTTTCTATTTTGTCTTAATTACTTTTTATTTTCACATCATAAATTATAAAGTTGATTTGAGGACCTATATCTTGCTGCTTGTCTTAGACACCAAAAGTTCTTTTCATGACTGTGACTTACAAAATAGCAGAGAAAGCAAGTTTAGTACATAAATCGTTTTTAAAATGAAGAATCATCTCTAAATGGCACAAGAAAGTCCTTCCAATCAATTAAAATTGTACAGAGGTAAAATTGGTTATCATGACAGATAGTGGGATCCCAGCTACTTCAAGTATTCAACTGGAGACTAGATGATCACTTGGCATATATGTTGTACAGGGGATTCCTGGTACAGGTTGAACTAAATGATTTCTGATCTCTCCAACTCTGAGGTTCTCTGGATGTGAAAACTACTTTAAAAGACTGCATTTTTTTTTCCAAGTCAGTCAACCTAAAGGTTTTTCTAAAGCAAATTTAAGCTGTTTAAGTCAATTCTCATAATATCAGGGTTTCCAGAGTTAGTAGGGCATTACTCTTCTCTCTCGAACCTCAAAAATATTTGTAAATAATAACTAAAATCAAAACATTAAGTGTAGCTAGAAAGACAGATTGTACATACGTAGCCAATCAGTCCCCTCACATCAGGTATTACAAACTTTGGAAGCAGGATACCTGAGGCAATCAGATATACTTTGTGTTAAGCTGTATTTTCTGGGAATTCACAGAAGGGGGATTCATAGAGGAAATATTAGTCAAAGAGAAATGCTCCCTTGGCATTTAAAGTTATTATGTTAGCCTTTTACCCAAAGTACTTTTCAGCTGCAAATGCTTGAATAGTTGATTTTGAAGCTCTACCTTTAAATCTTTAACTTCATTTAATAAGAATGTTGGTAACCAAGGGATATAATTCTAGTAATTTCAGTTTCAGAAATGCCTTCATTGGGCAGCCCTTGGCTATCTCTAGAGTTAGCAGTGAATAGTTTATAAGAAATTGGCAATGGGGGCAGGAGTGGGGGGAGAATCTGATTCATTTTGTCATTAGTACGAATGATTTGGGGACATGTGTGTTTTGCTGTAGAAAGGAGATTCCCTAAATCTAATGAATCCATTCTGTTTTCCTCTTTGTACAGCTGGCTAGACAAAAGAGAACTTAGAACTCAGAGTGTTTAGCATATTGACAGTAAATGTACAGGCAGGAATGATGATTAATGTCTAATGATTAGTTAGATGTCATAGGGGAAAGTAGAAAAATGGGATATAATACATAGGCTGAAAAAACCCACTCAAATCCCAGGATTCATAGAAAATGACCATAGTATACAAGTAAAAGTTAACAACATCTTTATAATTTAATGTCTTGCTGAAATTCATATCAAGAGACTTTTTCCCCTAGCAATCAGAAAGACCCAATATACAGATGATGTATTTAAATTTTGTCTAGAAAGTGAAGGGTATTGGAAGCAATATCTAGGGAATGTTTATTAGTGTCTGTCCTTTGGATGTTCCTCAATGAGAGTCATTTCTATATTGACTAGGTTTTCTTCATTTTTCAGATTAAAGTCCAATAAGTCTTTATCTGGCACAATGTGGGAATTACGTTAGCTAAAAAATATTCCCATGGTACATTTTCAGGTTTTCATAGATCATGTTCTACAGTTTGAGTGTTACCATTACATAAGGGCCGGCCTTGTATCCCATTGGTAG
The DNA here is from genome assembly GCA_028658325.1 of Potorous gilbertii. NCBI lineage: Eukaryota > Metazoa > Chordata > Mammalia > Diprotodontia > Potoroidae > Potorous > Potorous gilbertii. The sequence goes on along the minus strand of CM053771.1, from coordinate 483,161,716 downwards.
ATATGACCCTTTTCCAAACTTTCCTAATTTTTCCAAGAGGTCCTTATTTTTCCAGTCTCTCAGGCATAAAACCTGGCTTCTCTCAATTCTTAACTCTCCCTCATCCCACACATTAGATCAGTTGTCAAGCTTTGCAGTTTCTGCCTCCATAATAACTCTCACATCTACCCCTCTTTTGTAGTCACACAGCCACTCTCACCTAGATGATCTCAACAATTTCTTAACTGATCTCCTTGCCACTCTTCTCTCCCCACACAGTCACTAAAGTACTTTTTTAAATCAAGTGCTACTCCCTTCCTCAACAAACTCCAGTGACTTTATAAGAAGAGAAAGAAAACCTTATATGAAAACAGGAATTTCTGTTATGCATTGTTTTTTTTAAATTTTTACAAATTCAATACAATTAGTTTTCTAAATAATCTTTCAGAATCCATTATTTATTTTCCCTTATGGTTGGACTGCTTGTCTAGTCTCCTGTTCCTGATTCCCCTGCCTGTGTTCTTAACTCCATTGTTTGGCATCAGAGGATACATTGAATCAAATCATTAAAGATCATAGCTTTAATTTTTAATGAATTAAAATAGTACTGAGTCATCAGAATAGCTGTCCATTTCTACTATAGGTGCTGATGTGACAAGACCTAATTTCTCTGCCTCTTGATATCCCATGTGACAGGAAAACCCACAAGCAAGAACACAGTGATTTACCTATCCAACTCCATGCCATTATTTTGATTACCTTTCTTGTTTAAAAAGGGATATCTGAGCTGGAATGGAAAATATTGGTCAACTTGTGAAATGGTAATGTGGTCTAGTAAAGCATGTCCTATACTGGGAAATTCCCATCTCTAGTCAAGTTTGTTTTCTGTATGACCATGGGCAGGTAATTTTGTTTGAATAAAAAATTCCACAATCAATTAACAAATCAAACAACAATTATTTGTTAAGCACTTATTATGTGGTAAGTGCTATATTAGGTGCTGAGTATACAAGTTCAAACAATGAAATAAACAATGAAATAAACCCTACTCACAAGGAGCTTGCACTCTAATGAGGAAGACATTTATCTGTAAAATAAGCATACTAGAGTACATAATCTTTAACATCTTTTCCTTCTTGAATAATCTTTGACTCTTCTACTCTCTATTTCTCCATGAAGAATGTGGAGTAACCTCATCTCATATGTGGAAAAGCTATTCCAGATCAAAATACTCTGTGCCTCTCCATATTCACTCAAAAATATATTTTTGATAACCCATTTTTTGTTCTTTTAATAGTATTTTATTTTTTCCCCATTACATATCAAGACAATTTTTAGCATTCATTTTTACAAGATTCTGAGTCATCCTGATATTTCCTGGGTAATCCTGTTTGTGGCTCCCTGATATTTGAATTATTTCTTTCTGACCACTTACCAGTGTTTTTCCCTTTACCTCATAGTTCTGTAATTTGTCTATAATATTCCTTTTTGTTTTTATTTTTGGATCTCTTTCCTGAGGTGATCAGTGGATTCTTTCAATTCCTATTTTGCCCTCTGGTTCCTGGATATCAGGACAATTTTCCAATTTCTTAAAAGATGCTGTCCAGGTCCTTTTTTGGATTATGACTTTCAGGTAGTCTGATGATTCTGACATTGTCTTTTCTGGATCTATTTTCCAGATCAGTTGTTTTTCCAAAGATTTTCTTCTATTTTGTTATTCTTTTAAATTTGTTTTATTGATTGTTAATATCTCATAAAGTCATTAGTTTCCACTTGCCCAATTCTATCTTTTAAGGAGTTGTTTTCCTCAGTTAGCTTTTATGCTTCCTTTTCCATTTAGGCAATTTATACTTTTTAAGGAGTTTTTTTCAGTGTATTTTTTTTTTAATCACCTTTTTGATTTGATCAATTCTACTTTTTAGGCAGTTTTTTTCCCCAAGCTGTTGAGTCTTTTATCATAATTCTCTTGCATCACTCTAATTTTTCCCCACTTTGTCTCCTACTTCTTATATGATTTTTAAGCTCTTCCATGAGTTCTTTCTGGGCTTGAGACCATTTCCCGTTTTTCCCATAGGTGTTTTGACATTGTTGTCCTCTTCTGAGTCTGTGTCTTGGTCTTTCCTGTCACTTTCTATGACCAAATTTTTTGTGGTTGTTTTTTGCTCATATTTTCTAGCTTTTTCCCTTTTTTTCAAATTTGAACTTTGCTCCTGAGGTGGCAGGGGCACTGTCTCAGGCTTTTTGTGCCATGTGCTGCACGGATGCTTCCCTGAGGACCACTGGGGATGCTTTAGTCTGATGCTGCACTGAAGGGTTGAAGAGGGGGTGGCTGTCACTCCTGGAGGCTATAGGGGTCTAGAAGCTTTCCCTGTTTGTAAAGCAAGGGTCCTAGGACTGGTGACTGGCACATGCTGAGGCCGGTGGGGTGTTTCTGCATTTCTTGGGGCTACACTAAAACAGAGATAGGGGACCGTGCCCTGGCAGCTGCATTTTTGCTTAGGCATTCATAGGGTTACTGTAAAACTATTTGCCTGGGGCTATGCGATGCATGTGATGGTTTTCAGAGCTGAAGTCTGCCCATTCTCCTAGTTGAGGTATGCTGGAGGAACCTGCCGTTGATGTTTGCTGCTCCACCACACGGGGGCTCAGGATATCTCTCTTGTTTGCTGATGTGGGACTTGCAGCTGGCATGCTGGGACAACTTCTTCTCCTGGTCTGGGTTCCCCTTTTACCCAAATGAGACTAATTTTTCTTGAGGATATTCCAAGTTTCTTGAACTGAAAGATTGTCTCATCCCATACTTTGACAGATTCTGTTTTTTCTAGGATTTTAAGGGGTGCTATTTCATGGTTGTTTGGAAGGGAATTTGGGAGAGTGATGGCAATTTCTGTTTATTCTGCCATCATGGCTCCCAGAAGTGACAACCAACTTTAAAAAAATTACTCAAATCACTGGCTATCACTGAGCAAAGGGCTTTGGGAAAAATCACTTTGGAAACTGAGCAGAGAGTGGAAAAAAGTGGGACAAGAGTTGATGCAGGGAGATGCCACAGCAGTCTAGATGATGAGGACCTTCACTAGGCTGGTGATTGTGTGAGTAGATGGGAGAGGACATATAAGAGACATGCCTCAAAGGCAGAAGAATAAAAAGTTAGATCAATAGACTACTCTATAGAGGAAACATGTAGGAAACATGAATAACCAGGACAAACTGAAGGGGTATGCACAAAAGCAACTTATGTGGTCAAGCATAGGAGTGGAGGGGAGGGGCCGCTCAAGACTTTTGATGTAAGACAGCCACCACTCTCTTCTGGTGACGTTATCACATTGCTCTAGATGATTCTACTCCTGGACATTATGCCGTGGTTTTATTGCCTCAAAATTTCTGGCTCTCTCCCATCCCCTTTTCTTTTCATCTCTCTCTTGTTTGTATTGTTTTTCTTCACTTGTTTCTCCCTCCCCATGCTCTTTCTTTAACCTTATATGAGGAGTGAAGAAGGATAGATTTTGTCTCAAGGTAAGAAAAAGAATCCTATTTTCAAACTAGAGGTAACCTAACACACCTGCTTAGCAGACCAAAAAGTAAAGCTCACTTTTTTTTCTCTATATAATCAGAGGGTTTGATTAGTTTGACATAAAAAAAAATTTTTTACACCCTGACTCCTCCAGACTTTTACAGTTTTACACTTTACTTCCCTCTACACATTCTACAATCTAGTAACAATGACATACCTACTGTTCCTCATAGAATAATACACCCTCTACTTTCCCTCTGCCTTTGCACTGCACCCATGCCTTTTTTCTCTTTCATCTTTGCCTTAGTTTCTCTTACTTTCTTTAGACATAAATGCATATTTCACTTTCTGCAAGAGACTGTTTCTTGGTCCTTTCCCAAATTGCCAGAGCTACTCACTCTGAGATTACCTTTTGTGCTCTATTCTATATTGATTTTGCTCTACAAAGATGTTATGTATACATATACATATACGTGTATATATTATAAATAGTTTGTGTGTCTGTATACATACATACATATACACACAAGATATTTTTTATATGTCTATATATCTATATGTAGCTTGTACATACCTAGTTATTTACATGTTGTTCTGATCATTCAAAAGTAAATACATGCACAAATGCATGTGTATGTACATATAAATGTATGTATGTATCCAGTATTAAGGTTCCCAGGCTTTGAATATTTGTGTATTCAGCTATTTAATGTACCTCTCCATTACAGGATAGAAAAGTTAATTAAAATGTGAATGAATATTAATTAAGCATAATTGTTTGTAGTGATGTCCAATATTAATCTTCCAATGAAGTATTTAACTTTTAAAATAAATTAATGGCTTATCTATAATTCTTTTAAAGGTGATAAGCATTTGCTAAATAATAGCCATAGTGGATTTCTTCTGAGATTTTTTTCTGCTTGTCCCTCATAATCCAAAGCATTCAAACAAATAAAAAACTTTTGAATAATAAAGTTGAAACATTTTGAAGGATGTAGCATGTTATGGGAATGTCTTGCAGGAAAAAAAATTTTCCCAGGAGTCTTCCTTACCTCTGGTAGATATAGATAGTATGGTATAAATGTTTATTTGTCACAACCATGGAAACACAGAAGTCTGTAAATTATTTTTCCAGTACTTTAAATATTCAGTTTAATCTCAGCTATGGTGGAGACCAACAATCCTGGGGTAAAGACCAGTATCCCTAGGTACAAATTCCTAACTAGATATTTTTTACTGTTAGTTTTCAATAAATATTAATGATCCCAAGCTTCTCTCAAACAGAAGCCCATCTTTTTTCAACCCTAATGTATTTCCAGTGACACTGAGGAGCAGTAATGCTGGAGTCTCTGAAAAATTGAAGGAAAAGTTCATGGTGGATGTGAGCATTCTGCAACACATTATGAACAAGTAAATAGTGAGATGTATTTTAAAGGACATTATTAAAGAAAACATCTGAATGCTGAGTGACATGAGTCCATATGGTGAACTTCTGGAAGGATCTGGATGGACATCAGATGGGAAAGCCTGGATGGGATGTAATAAATAGCATTCAAGGGAACACTCAAATGGAGGAAATCACAGACCCCATTGGAGCACTGGAGCATATTCAACATGTATATAAATGAGCACTAGAAAGTATTTTTTTTCTTAGAGAATATGTTAAAAAACTAAACAATTCCTCAGTTTCTATGTGTTGGTTTATTTTTTTTAAATCTTACATGGCAGTGATTAATCATGCAGAGGTATATCACAGGAGCCAGAGAAAAGTTGCATATTATTGGAGTAAAATAGAGTTTAAGTGGATTAGTGCTAGTCTCTTTTTTCTGCATTAAAATGCTTGAAAAGCTCCCCTGCTGGGAGGCTTTAAGCCAGCACTTCTTCAACCTGCATTTAGAATATTCATGTGCCTTAAACATAATTTTGTGTTTGTCATTTTTTGCACTAAGAAATATCCCCATTTCCTTGCTCCTTCTGCTCCTATGCTGACTTCCTACATATTTCTTCTCTTTATGCAAAACAGCAGTTTCGAGGAGGGTCTGTGCCAAGTTGGCTGGACTCCCTCTCTCCATAATTTCATGTACTGATATTCTGGTCAAAGATATTCTGGTCAAAGAATGTTCTTGTGAAAATGTCTTATGGAAAGAGAAAGGAGAATACTTTCAAATTATTTGTTAAAATGTTGGCAGAAATCTACACACTGGTTAGAATAAGTTAAAAACTAATTAGAGAAAATGCAGTTTTTGAAAGAAAGCACCAGCTCCAGAAATCAATGCCAAAATAATGGGCATAAAACATGAGTCATTTGACTTAAAGAAAACTTGTAAAGCAGAAACAACTATGCGTGTGTTTCCACAGGTATCTGGATAATTTTTCATCTTCTTTTGGTCCTTTTTAGAGCATTAAAGGAAGTGGTTACTTTGTGCTTGAAGTAAGTCTTCAGAAAGTACCTGGAAACCTTTTCTTTATGCAAAAGATTGAGAATTATAGGATCTTTTCAGGATCATGATGTTAGAAGGACTTTAAAATCCAAAAAAAGTAAAATCCCAGTTTTCAGAAGAGGAAAGTGAGATCATAAGAGGGAAGGCAACTAAACTTTGTGCAAGTTTTGTGATTTGTACCATATTTAGGGGATGCCATCTTGTCGTCCCTACCTCACAGGGATGATTCTAACATCAAATGAAATAGACATAAATACACATTAAACATGTTAAAAAAATCATCATCATTTGCTAGTGATTTATCATCCTTTTCAGGGTTTTCACAAACAGCTCATTTAAAAAATTTGTTTTGTGTTTGGCAACATTACCTACTACTGCCCATGACAAGGTTCATAGACTTCTAAAACTATGCACACAATTATCTGAGCTATCTCTATTGTCTAAGAATTTCATCAATTAATAAACATATAAAGCTACATGGAAGATCTCAAATTACTACTAGACATCTATATAGCACCTACTATGTAAAAGGTAGTCATTGTGTTAGGTGCTGTGTTGGTCAAAAAATTTATTAGGCATTTGCTATGTGACAGGTACTGTTCTAAGCATTAGGGACACCAAAAAAAAAGTCTCTGCCATCTAGTATAATTTTAATCTAATCTAATGGAGAAGATAGTATCCAAATAAATATGCATATACAAGATATATAATGTCACTGAAACAATATCATCTCTCATAAAGAGAAGATACTGAGATGGGGTGGAGGGGCAGGAATAGGGCTGTTATAGAAGGTAGAATTGGTGTTGAGGATAGAAAGAATAAAAAAAAATTCCAAAGAACCATTCCATCTATAAACTTAGAGATTTCACTTCAATTTTCCCTTACTCTTCCCAATGATTCATTAAAATATTCAAAAAATATTCATTAAAATATATCAAGATTTGGTGTTAGATGATAGGGGTTTAGATTCTGGTCATGTCATCCTCTGTCTGTCCTTAAGAAAATCACTTTACCTTTTGAGAAATCAGTTCCCAATCTTTAAAGTGAGGCACATTCAGCTAAATGACCTCTACGATCTCCTTAGTCCTAGCATCCTTTAACTTTTATAATCCTTGCACTTCACTATCCATAAAAAGTGTCCCATTAGGCCACCCATGTATCTTTCCTTCAAGTTGGCATCCTTTCTATAATAAAACTTTTCACCACTAATATAAGTCTGTGTTTTCATAGTCCTTGTGGAATGTTGCCAGGCTCTTAGAACGCCTAAAAGTTTTTCAATCACCCCTGCTTGTCCATAACATTATTGATACATTTAGAAAATCTCTAAAGATTTGTGAAGTGTGATTGTACCTTAAAGAAAACCAGTTATCCTTCCCCCAATAAATTATTTTTGCTTATTCGTTTTTGGTTCTTTATTTTAGATTCTACAAGCTTTCCAGAGATGGATGTGAGACTCATTAATTTAGTGTCATGAAGCAATGTGATGTGCAAAAAAGAGAACTGATCTTAGATCAGAAAGAACTCTCTGTCAGTAGGATTTGTGTCCCTGATAGACTCTAAAGAAAAAAAAAACAGTGGCACACCTGTGGTGAAACTGGTTATAGTTGTCAATTAATCTTACCCCAGACTACAAAGGAACAACAGGATATGATCTTGAGTCTGGTCGGCATGAGCGAAAGCCAGTCCCTATGTGATTGTGACTAAAGGTTTTGAGAACTACAGAACATGGAGTCTGGATAATAGAATATAAAGAATATTAGTGTTGAGTTTAGAGGGATCTATTTCACAAGTTGTAAGGAAACAGCAGTTAGTTAATAACTGAATGAAACAGTGTATGGAATTGTGTGGATCCCTGGTAATTTGTTGGTCTTTGAGTTAGGTAAAAAGTCATGGAAATTGGTGATTGACTGAAAAATGGATTTAATGGAAGAATAACAGAGCTTTGTCAAGTTACTGGACTTAGGAAAATCCCACCATAAACTTGGGAAAGGGATAATAAGGATACAGATGTCCTGAATCAGATATTCCATTCATGTTAGTGGAAACTTTCCAATATATAGAACAGTGAAGTTGCAGAAATGCAACCAAAGCATTTTGGGAAAAGAAATCAAATTCATCAGCAAGGGTGTGTAAGTATTACTTCACTAAACGGTACTGGGTACGCCTTCCTACTCAACCTTTACATGCGGTCGATAAATCTGTTCTGTTTATTGTTTTGGAGACCTGGTGGTTAAAGGGAGCTGAATAACCTAAGATATGTGATAGATTCTAATTTTTAAAGAAGAAACTTCTGGGTGGACACATTGATATTATTATTTTAGATATTAATATTATACTGTTTCTTCCAGGAATAGGAATTCCATACCTCAAATTATATGATGAAACAGTCATCGTCAAAGCTATCTGCTATTATTTAAAATATATAGACCAGTGAATGAGACTGGATTAGAAATAACTGAACTCAGGAACCAAGGGTTCTATAAAACCAAGAGCATAAATTTCCACTAAAAGTACACTATACTTCAGGTGGCTAGACTTTATTCAACATCACAGTAATAAATTTTAACCTATTATAGCCATCGACTATATTAATATCTGTGTAGTGTTTTAAGGTTTGCAACGCACTCTACGTTTATTTTCTCATTTGATCCTCACAAGAAGCCTAGGGGGGGAGGTACCATTATTACCAAAACATTAATTAATCAACAAGTGCTCCAGAGGCAGAATCTTAAGTGAGTTTTTATCACTTTCTAGGAATCAAGAAAATACAAATAAACATAAAAAATTTGGGGGTAAATGTTATGCCTCTTTTGCCCATCATTACATTTTAAAATCGTTGAAATATTGTACTGGAAGAAAAGATGCCTAAGATATTATCTAAACTTAGAATCATAGACTTAGAGCTGAAAGGCACCTAAGAGGTCATCTAGTCTAATCCTTTCATTTTATAGAAGAGAAGATTTGAGGCCTAGGGAAATGATGTTACTTGCCCAAGTTCATATATTTTCCAAGAGACAGGAGTAGGATTTGAACCCTAGACTTTTAAACTTTAAATCCAATGCATCTCTCACCATATTGTACTTATTAGAAGTGAAAGGGACCTTATATTACCTAAGTATATTTTTCATTCCACTAATAAGGTAACTGAAGCCTACAGAAGAAAAATGTCTATTTTCCTTTAAAACTTAGCTTGCATGCATCCTCTTACAGAAAGCTTTTCCTCATCCCTCCAACCACTAGTTGGCAGCTAAGTAGTGCAGTGGATAGAGCACCAGTACAGGAGTCAGGAGGACATGAGTTCAAATCTCACCTCAGACACTTGACACTCACTAGCTGTGTGACCTTGGACAAGTCACTTAACCCCAATTGCCTCATTCTGGGTCATTTCCAGTCATCCTGATGAATATCTGGTCACTGGATTCAGATGGCTCTGGAGGAGAAGTGAGGCTGCTGACCTGCACAGCCCTCCCTCACTCAAAATAAAATCAAGTGCAAGTCATGTCATCATTTCTCTTATGGCATGGTCTTTTTCGGCAACGAAGGAGGAACACACACATACAGTCATCACCTCAAATATTATAGACAGACAGATAGATAAATAGATGCACTTATCTCTCTCACGAAAACATAAACTCTTTTAAAGGCCAGCACTATTTTACTTTTGTCTTTGTAACCACCGTACTTACTAAGGTAAGTCTTTTTACAGCATCATAGATATTTCAGTGTTCTTCTCCCTCCCCCTTCCGAAAAACCATCCCACATCTTTTTTTAATTAAATTATTTTGTTTTCAGTGTTCAAAAATCACTTCTATATATCTTGGACTTTCCCCCCTCTCCTCTTCATTCCCCCTTCCCTCCCCACTCCATCCCTGAGATGGCATACAATCTCCGATAGGTTCTACACCTACATTCCTATTAAATATATATTTCATAGAAGAATTAAAATGAATGGGAGAAACTATAAAACAAAAAAAATAGAACAAAATATAATACAAAAAAAATGGTTTGCTTCTATCTGCAATCAAATTCCATAGTTCTTTCTCTGGATGTAGAAGGCATTTTGCCTCGAGTCCATTGGAAATTTTTTAAGTCCATGCATTGAAATGATGTACTAAGTCTACCAGAAATATTCCTTGCACACTGTGGTTGTTGCTGTGTACAAAGTTCTCCTGGTTCTGCTCCTTTCACTCAGCATCAGTTCTTATAAGTCTTTCCAGGCCTCTCTGAAGTCTTCCTGTTTATCGCTTCTCATAATGCAATAATATTCTATTACATTCATATACCACAACTTGCTCAGTCATTCCCCAATTGATGGGCATCCCCATGATTTCCAGGTTTTGGCCACCACAAAGAGAACTGCTTTAAATAATTTTGTACATGTAGTACCCTTTCCCATTTCTATGATCTCTTTGGGATAGAGTCCCAGAAGTGATATTGCTGGGTCAAAGGGTATGCACATTTTTGTAGCCCTTTGGGCATAGTTCCACATTGCTCTCTAGAATGGTTGGATCAGTTCACAACTCCACCAACAATGAATTAGTGTTCCAACTCTCCCACATCTTGTCTTTTTTTTTTTTTTAAGAAAAAACCCAGCACAATTGATCAATGCATTGAAAGTCTAAAAACATGTTCAAGGTGACTTTCACTTTCCCATTTACGTGAAGAGATGGGTTGGGTTGATTTATTGAATCTCTTCATTCAAGACATATTGGAACTTTATATTTTTATTGCATTTCCTCTAGTTTTTTGGATATGTGGTTATTCTTTCCATTTATATGGTTGTTGATTCTATGTATATTGTTTCCTTGGCTCTGCTTACTTCATTTTACATCAGTTCATGCTTCTCTATTTATCATGTAAATAATTTCTTACTACACAGTATTATTCTATTATGTTAAAATACTAAAATTTGTTTAGCCCTTTCCCAAACAATAGATGTTTGCTTTGTTTCTAATTCACTGCTATGACAAAAAGTGCAGCTACTCACTTTATTTGCATAATTTCAAATTAACTTTCTGAAAGATTTCACCATTTCACAAGTTCACCAAAAATGTATAAGTATGCCATCATTCCAGAACTTTGCCAATATTAACTCTTTCCATTTTTGTCATCTTTGCTATTTCACAAGGTGTGAAACTTCAAGCTTGCTTTGATGTGCATATCTCTTATTAGTAGTAATTTGGAATTTCCTTTCATGTAGTTGTCAATACTTCACATTTATTTTGAGAATTTTTGTTCATGTCTTTTGATTACTTATATATATTATATGTGTGTATGTATATATGTGTGAGTATATAAATGTGGATCATTTACATAGCTTAAATTCCAAACCCTTATTAGAAAATACAAAAGATACAAAGTTTTTTTCCTCATTCCCCATCCCTATTCCACCCCTTTTCCTTTTTTATCCTACATGCATTAATTTGTCTGAGCATAAATTTTCCAGTTTTATGTCATCCAAGTTGTTAATTATCTATGTTTTTGTAACTACTTCTATGTGAAGTTCTCTTGTATTTTTTCTTGCATTATTGTCTTGAAATGTTTTGTCCTATCATGCTCTTCTGGGAGAGCTGTTATCCTGGGGTTGTCTCTATATATCTCATCTCAGAGATCAGTATGTTTTGCTTGCATGGTGAACATATTTTCTTTCAATGTTTTCTTTTGTTCACTTCTAGATGGTCATTTACTCTGTGCAGTTGCATTTTCAATCTATAGTCCTCTCTTTTGTTTCTGTGGTGATGCATGTCATTGCAGATGCTAGTTTTTCTATTATGCCCATTATTTTTGCTGTGAAGACCATAAATTCTGCTCTCATGATTTTCATTCCCCTTTAAAACTACTTACAAACAGTGTTCTGCAGTTTCATGTTCTATTCAAATTCCACAGGGTCTTCTGTCTCAAGTGTTGGATCATTTTCCTTTGTCAGTATTTATCCATAACTGTCTGAATTTATTTACTAGATCTGAAAGCCATATTTCTTTTTGCTATTTTTTCCCTCTGTCAATTTATGAACTTATGTTTGAGCCATTTGAGTTTTCTTCTTCCTGAGATTTTTGGTAATTCCAGTCTGCCGCCCAACCTTTATTCATTTTCTGACTCTGATTTCTACCCCCTTTAGGGCTAGATCTCAAAACATCTCAGTGTTTTCCCACACTAGGCAATTTCTGGTACACCAGCCTAGGTCCTGTCCCTCAAGTGAGTTTTGGGTAGACAATATTGGCCCCATTTGGATGCTGAGTACTTTCCTTAGGCTTAAAAGAGTCCTACGCAGCTTACAAACACACTAGGTTCTGTTCCAGTGTCCCATCAAACTAGCTCCCTCTGTTTCTTAGTACTCTGGTCCAACTTGTCAAGTCAAAAGAACTGGTACATGGTGCTAAGGTTGATTTTGCAGTTTGGCCCTCTCAGGCTCTAATAGAATATAGTGTAAAACTCTATTTTAAGCCCAGAGACACTTTTCATTCCATCTCCCCCTCTTTTTCACTCATCTGCCTAGATCTTTTGCAGCACAGAATGTCTCCTGCTATAGTACTAGCTATTTAGCTCCAACAAAATTCCATAGCCTGGATTGCGGAAAAAGTACAATGACTACATTTGAGACTTCCACAGCCTTGGGGTAGATTTCCATAGGCACTAGAGAAGGAAGACTGAGGTTTGGGGTTGGATTTTCTTGTGAGTTGGTGAGGGCTCGGCTGCTGATCATGCGAGGTGTTGAGACTGGGGATCTGAGTAATCTTAATGTAGAAGTCAGTTCATGGATTTATTTGTTTTTCACCTTTTTGGATTCTGAGGGTCCTAAAACATCAAAGCAGCTAAAGTTTCTTTATCTCTGGAACCTAATTTCAATATTGGGGAGATTTTAAGGTTGAGATCTGGGAAAATGGAGAGAGTCCTCCATCTCATTTGTGGAGTGACCTAGAACTCCCTTATTGATTGATTATTGATAGAAAAGTGATTCACTTAAGGTCCCACAATTAGTATCAGAACCACAGGTAGAACTCAATGAGTTCCAGGCCCGTATTCTTTCCACTATAATATATAGCAAGTCTTTTTTGACTACTGGGGAGAATGGATGTGAAGGTCAGACCTGAATTCCATATCTTGCAGAAACTTTGTTACCAGCATGGTGGATTAATGAATAAATAAACAGAAACTATACTTACAAAGTCCAAGGCACTTTGCCAAGTACTGGGGATAGAAATATAAATGAACCATCTTTTCCATCAAGTAACTTACATGCTTCTTATAAAAAACCCTTCCTTTTCTCTTTTTTAAATTCTTTATTTTCAGGGGTAATACTTTGGGAGGGGGTAGAAGGAATACAAATAGGGAAAGGGGTTACTTAGGGAACTAAGGGAAGGAAAGGCAATTTTAGTCTGATAGCTCCCTGTGAGAGATCTCACTGATTCTCTAGGCAATGCTAGGAAACGGGACCTCCTCTGCATCGATCCGACCCAACTCTCATCTTTGAATTCCCAAAGCAATCAGACAACACTTGAATGGCTTTCTGGCAAAATTATTGTAAAGTTATTTTGAAATGCTCATGACAGTAACTAAAGAGTTCTTATTCATATCTAGATACATTTGCATCTAGGCGATAAATACCTTTCCTAATAAATTATAAGTTGACCCCCACCCATTCCAACCGTAGGTTTTAACCTTCTACCTGTGTTCTGATTACCATATGTTCAAATCTCAATTCTACAAATTACTATGTGACTGACCTTAAGAGTCATTCAACCTTTGATCATAAATGCGAAGAATGTCATAAAACAGGGAGGCAACTCATTTAGCCTCTATTTGACTTATTCAGTTTTCTATTAAATGATAGATTGTGACCATCATTTGTGAAAGGAGGTCTTAAATAGATTCTCATTAAATAGATTCTGTGTTTTTGAATATTCCTACTAGCTAAAATTTATTTGTAACTCTAAATTTAATACTTACAGCACTTTCATGGTCATTCATGGATGGACATGTGCAGAGTAGTGGATAATTTGAGTCACCTGAAAATTTGAGCCACCTGATCAGCATATTCTCAGCTAAAGTAGAGTAAGGCAATGCTCTGCCTTCTGGTTTCAACTATCATACTGTAAATAAGTAATATCAAAAAATTTTACAGGAAGTTTATGTGAAAAAAGCCTCACTTCCAAAATGTATAAGGAAGTAAGTAAAAAAAATGACAACTATTCCTCAATTGATAAATGATTAAAGATATAAACAGGAAGTTTTCAGAAGAAGAAATCAAAGCTCTTTGTAGTAATACAAAATTCTCTAAATCACTATTACAGAAATTAAAATTAAAACAAAACTGAGGTTCCACCTAATATTTATCAGAAATGACAAATGAAATGCTGGATGGGGATGAGGGAAAACAGGTATATTAATAATCTGTTGGTGGAGTTGTGAACTGGTCCAAATGTTCTGGAAAATAGTTTGGAACTACACCCAAAGAACTATAAAACTGTATATACTCTTTGATCTAGCCATATCAGTACTAGGTCTATATCTTGAAGAGATAAAAGGAAAAGTATCTCTATGTACAAAAATATTTATAACAGCTCTTTTTTTATTTTATTTTATTTTATTTATTTATTTATTTATTTATTTTTTGTGGCAAAGAATTACAGATTTAAGGGATGTTCATCATTTGGGGAATAGCTGAACAAGTTGTGGCATATAATTTTAATGGATTACCATTGGGCTTTAAGAAATGATAAGGGGTTCTTTAGCGAGCAGATATATGGCAAGAACTGTATGAACTGATACAAAATGAAGTGAGAAGAACCAGGAGATCATTGTGAACCATAACAACATTATTATAATGTTTAAGAGGCATGAAAAACTTGGTAACATTAAATAAAATGATCCAAGACAATTCCCAAGGACTCATGATGAAAAATGTCATTCACCTCCAAAGAAAAACAGATAAAGTCTGAGCTCAGATTGAAATATAATTTTCTTACTTTCATTTTTTTCTTATAGCATAGCTAACAAGGAAATCTGTTTTGCTTGATTTCACATGTATAATTGACATAATTTTTGCTCACCTCAGTGGGTAGGGAAGGAGTAGGAGGAAGGGATGGAATTTGAAACTTAAAATTTTTAAAAAACACCCCAAAATCATAAATTAATTTAAAAAAAAGTTAAAATCACTTAAGCCTAAAGATAGTTGCTAAATGGGGAAGCTCTGTCTTCCAAACAGG
Source organism: Potorous gilbertii (assembly GCA_028658325.1). Taxonomy (NCBI): domain Eukaryota; kingdom Metazoa; phylum Chordata; class Mammalia; order Diprotodontia; family Potoroidae; genus Potorous; species Potorous gilbertii. The sequence goes on along the minus strand of CM053771.1, from coordinate 483,146,576 downwards.
TTGGCACTTTGGGCAGAAAAAATTTGTTCTGGGGAGGAAATGCCTATTCTAGACATGGCCTGAGAAGCAGAGAGGCCCTGCTTTATGGGAAGGGATTCCTGGGAGTATTGTAGTTACGCTTTTTGAAAAGAGTTATATCAAAAAGTTTCTGTAATTTAAGGTCAAAGATCATTAAATCATAAATTGACAGCTGAAATGGACCTTGTGTGGTTGTGGTTTGTCCTTCATTCTCGAAAAGGACCAGGATATCAGAGACATGATATTACTTGCAGTGGTCTTTGATTTGAGTGAGGGAGGGCTGTGCATTTACCAGCCTCACTTTCTCTTCGAGAGCCATCTGGGTTCAGTGGCCATATATCTACTAGGATAACTGGAGATGGCCCAGTAAAATGGGCCTATAGGTCACAGTTTATAACCCTCTCAGATTAGGAAACTGAGGCCCAGAGAAGTTGTGCCCTCTTGCCCAGTCTTATCCAGGGTCATACAGCTAGTATCTGAAGTAGGATTTGAATTCAAGTATTCTAACCCCAAGTCCAGAACTCCATACATACTGTAGTAGATACCACTCTCTCCCTTTGGCTAAGTTCTCTAGCTGAAGCCAGAAAGTGAAAATAGAAATTTTCACCAGCTTTCTGTCCAGTAGAACTGCTCATGTCAGGAACCATGAAACCAATGGAGCACCATCAAGCAAAGGACATAGAGTATCAGTGGAAAACAGCACCTGGCAAAGACTTGCAATGATGTCTGCATGTCTGGAAGAGATTGCATGACATAAAAGATCATTTTGTGGAGAGGTCCAGTGGGAACAGAAGTGTGATGATTTCACCAGAAGTTACTGGTGTTTTCCTACATGCTAGAATAGAAGTATGAGTTTCTATTCCACTTGAATATTCACACCACACACATTCACTATATATGTGTCCCTCCATGCTCACCCTCCTCACTTGGGTCTCCTGGATTACATGGTTTACTTTAGAACTCAGCTCAAACCCCAGTTTCTGTAAGAGGCCTTTCTCAGTGTTTTGCCTCTGAGATTACCTCCCATTTACAATGTGTGTACATGTATTATTGCCAGCATTAATACTGTGCCTGGCACATATAGCTCAATCATTTTTTCAGTTGTGTCCAACTCTTTGTGACCCTATTTAGGATTTTCATGGCAAAGATAGTGGAATTGTTTTCCATTTCCTTCACCAGTTCATTTTGAGGATGAGGAAGCTGAAGTAAACAGGGTTAAGTGACTTGTCCAGGGTCACTTAGCTAATAAGTATCAGAAACCATATCTGAACTCAGGAAGATGAGTCTTCCTCACTCCAAGACCAGCACTCTATGTACTGTATCACCTACCTGCCTGCCTAGCATATAGGAAGTACCTAATATATTGACTCACTCTAGAGTGACACTTCATCAATGACATGAATTTTGGGAAAGTGTATTAGATTTATGGAAGAAATATTTCATTATTATACCCCCTGCTGTACAATTTCATTAAATGCTCTATTAACTTAAATCCCAGATATTTAATGGATTTTGTAATTATTTTAAATGGAATTTCTATTTCTACTTGCTGATATCACTAGTAATATAGAAAGTCAGATAATTTTCATGGATTTATTTTGTAACCTTCTACTTTTAATGCTATGTTATTTCTGTTAACATTTTAAGGTTGGTTCTTGTAAAAAAGAACAAATTGTTGGGGCTTGTTTTTCAAATACATTCTGCCACTCTCTCCAACAACTTCACTCCATTAATATTTATCTACCCATCTTATTTTTTTTCTGCCATATCCTATTAATTATTTCTTTTCTATCTCCTTTCTATAGGAGAAAAATAAAGGTAAAATATAACGAAATTAGCACTATATATCTTTAATTTATATTGTTTAAAATAATGTGAAACTAATATCACATGTCCAGTCTGTTTGATTGACAATGAGTTCCAATTTTTAGCGTAGGAAAGTACTGTTCCTTAGATTAACAAGGCAGTATTGTTCCTTGATTTCCTATGAATTACTGATATAATGTTGCAGCATTGTAGTATGTCAAATGAGATAATAGATGCAAAGCATTTTTTTTCTCAACCTGACTTCTCTCATTGGATTTTACCCTTTTTCTACCTTCTTTTCTTCCATTCATAGGGGTAGAGAAACTTATTTTTGCAGTCAAAAGCATAAGATCATTGAACAAAGTTATTTTTTTCATCTTCCAAGACTTTTGTCCAAATCAGAGAGTCAAAATATCAGTACTAAAAAACACAGCCAAGTCCCACTTGCACCAAGACAGGAAATACCTTTATGACCATAAAGACAAGTCATTTTCCAATCTCTACTCAAAGACCTCCAGGAAGGAGAAGCCTATAATCACCTGAGGTTTATCTTACTTTTGACAGCTCTAATTATGTAGGAAGATTTTCTTACATCAAGTCTAAATTCACATAATTTATGTAAGAGAGGAAAACCTGTTGCTCCTTCAAAGTCATCATCACTACAACCACCGCTACCATTACCTAGAAGCATTTAGTATATACATACATACATATATATATATATACATACATACATATATATACATATATATATATATATATATATGCTAAGTTCTAGAGTCCATATGAACAGGGGTGGGGAACCTGAGGCCTGGAGGCCACATGTGGTCTTCAAGATCCTTGAATATTACCTTTTGTCTAAGTCCAAATTTTACAAGACAAATCTTTTTATTAAGGAGATTTGTTTTATGAAGTTTGAATTCAATCAAAGGGCTGCACTTGAGGACCTAGAGGGCCACTTGTGGGCTCAAGGTCACAGGTTCACCCACCCCTGAACTAGATCTTCTTTCTGTCTTTTTATCCTGTCCCTCCTCTATAGTCTTTTATTTCTGACCACTGCTTTCCTTTATCAGCCCTTCTTTTTATTACTTTTACTTTCCCTTCCTAATTTCTTATTGGGTAAGATAGATTTCTATGTACAACTGAGTCTGCATGTGTATTTCCCCTCTTTGAACTAATTTATATGGGAGTGAGGTTCAATGTGGCATGCTTCCTCATCAGTTCCCCCTGCATTGTAAAAGTTCTTCTTTGTATGCCTTTTATATAATTTTCCATATTCTTCCTCTCCTTTCCCCTTTTTCCCTTTGCATATCTCTCATTCATCCATTTTTTAGATCATCTCAATATAATTTGCTCACTCTCATGCCCTGTATCTATGTAAAATCTAATTGCCCTAGTAATTTTGAAGTTCTTAGGAGTTACATGTGTCAATCTTTCTGTATAGGAATGTAAACAGTTTAACCTTAATCTCTTATGATTTCTTTTTCATGGTTTTTTTTTATGTTTCTCTTGAGTTTTGTATTTGAAAACGAAATTTTCTATTCCGTTCTGGTCTTTTCATCAGCAATATTTGAAAGTGCTTCATTAAGTGTCTACTTTTCCTGCTGAAGGCTTATTCTCAGTTTTGCTGTGTAGGTTATTCTTGACTGTAATTACATATTTATCCCATCACCTTTAAGGTGGAAGCTGCTAAAACTTCTGTGATCCTGACTGCGGCTCCATGATATCTGAGTGATTTTTTCCTGCCTGTTTGAAATATTTCGTGTTTGACTATGGAGTTCTGGAATTTGGCTATAATATTCTGGGGAGTTTTTATTTGGGATCTCTTTCAGGTGGTGATCAGTGAATTCTTTCCATTTTTATTTTGCCATCCAGTTCTAGGACCTTGGCATGTTTTTCCTTAATAATTTCTTGAAATATGATGTCCATGCCCTTTCTTTGATCGTGGTTTTTAGGTACTCCAACAATTCTCAAATTATCTCTCCTTGATCTATTTTCCAGGTCAATTGTTTCTCCATGAAATATTTCATATTTTCTTTTATTTTGTGCTTTTGACTATGTCTCATTGTTTATTAATGTCTCATGGAGTCATTACCTTCCATTAGCCAAAATCCATTTTTAAGGCATTATTTTCTTCCTTTGTATAAGAAGTGATACTGAGGGCTCCTGCTTCCTCATGACAGAGACTTCCCTTCTCTACCCTTGAATTGTGAACTGAAAATAGGTATAGGCAATGGGGTGCTGCACCCAGTGTTAGTACAGGGATCCCCTGTAATCTCTTTTGGACCAGTTGCCTTATTCCTTTGTCTCTTACCTTGAGAGCTCCTGAAACTGCTGATGCTATTGCTACCACCAATTTTCAGTGCTAAAGTTGCATTCACATGAGTTCTAGACCAATCTCCAGCCCCACGTCACAGACCTCCCCTTTCAACCTCCTAAGTTGTCTTGGACTGGAAGAATGTCTCACCCTGATGTGTTGGCTCTGAGACTCTAGAATTTGATTGGAGATGTTATTTTACAGTTGTTTAGAGGGGAATGTTGGCAGAGTTTGGCTGAGTGCTCCCTCTACCACCTGTAACAGCAAGGCCCCCAGCATACGCAGGAGCTCCTGCTCTATAGGTTCTTAGAATCTACTTTTTATTTTAAGGAAAGCAACTTATGAGGGATCAGCAATCACTTTAATCAAGCACATACAATCATTCACTTAGTTCAGGGGGAAAAGTTAGAACTCTGAACTTCAGAGAAAATGCAAACAGAGAAATAAAGATTAACACATAGGGCTTCCAACTGTCTGACCATTACCTATATATCTAGTTACCAGAGAGAGAAGCACCAACATCTGGGTTTTCAAACCAGGGGCTCCTTAGTGGCTTCCCAGAATCTTGTCAGGCCAAACACTTCTAATAAGTAAGCTCCAAAATCAAACCTCACCTCAGAGTACTGATACATTTTTCAGAGCAAAAGGGCAGGACCCTCTGACCCAAAGCCTTAATAGAAAGTAACAAGGGGTATTGAGGTCTATTAATGGATGGGGAAGACCTTTAACTCTTTCCCCCACCCACCATTAACCTTAAATTACCGTTACACCACCTTAGCTCTACCATTCTATATTCCTTTAAGAAGTGTCAATCCTGTATCCCTCCAAACTGATTGGGCCATGTCCAGTGTGCTTGATTGACAGTGGGTTCCATTCATAGAATAGGAAAGCACTGTTCCTTCTATTACCAAGGGAACCATTGATTCTTGATTTCTTACGACCTATTAATGGGATGTGCAGCTTTGTATTGCCTTGAATTAATAATAAATGTAAAGTACTTTTTAATCCTTAAAGTGCTATTTATATTCTTATCATTGTTCATGTTGTTGTTATCCTATAGGAACTAGGCAGCCAACCTGCGATGACTTATTTCCTTGAGTCTTCTTTTTTACTCCTGCTGAGATCAAGGAATGCTTATAGATCAAAAGAGTGGCATATTGATCATTGTTTAACAACCAGGCTCTCTTAGGGGGTGAGAAGTATATGTATATATAAATATATATATATGTTGAAATTTGTCTGCATTATTAATGCTTCCTTAATTTTGGATAATCAATATAACAATAAATAAATCAAAATGATTGCTGATTTCTGAGGTGTAAAATGATCATACTGAAAATTTAACAATCAGCTCTCAGTTATAGCTGGATCCAACATAATTCTGGACATGGCAGCATGTAATAAAGGAGAAAAATAGAAATCAAAATGATCCTAAGGCCTACAGCGAAAACATACTAAAATGATTTTCCTTGGACATTCCTATATGATAGTCATTCAACTCAATATACCATTTTATTACACAACCTACTCTTTAAAAAAGGAAAGAAATATAGGGAACAGTATTCCACAGTCCAAGAGGGTTAAAAAGGTAATCTTAAATAAAATAGCTATTACAAGGGAAAAAAGGAACAAATGCTGCATTTGTTATATATAGAAAATGGGTCTAATTTTATCTTAAATATGAATCATCTGTGCTTTGACATTTAACTTTTTTGGCGTGATAATATTTCCCACTGATTGTGTAGGAAGCTTGCTAAATCTATTTTTTTTCACATTTAACAATTGCTGTTTTATGTCTCAGACTGTACAAACTAATATAGTCTCTAAGTGTTCTTCTCTAGTTCAAAACACTTTCTTCAGAATTTTTTGGAGAATGTTGTAATGACTCTCCATAAAAATATTTAATCCAAATACCTGAAAAGAGTGGAAGAGCAAGTACAATTGGAATCTGCAAGTAACAAGAAAACCAAATATCTAATGACAATTTCAGGTGTGATGATCAAAAATTTCCAGAGAATCAGAGTTTCTGGGTAAATAATAATCAATTTTAGTAACTATGACCAGAAGGTAGTCAACAAAATAAGAGTCATTGTTCCCCTCGGTAAGTAAAGAGGCAAAGCTTGTCAAACCTTCAATATGCATAAAGTCTTTTGGAAAGGGAGTGCACCTGAGAATGGAAATCAACTCTGATTAGTTAAGAGAATTAATAAGAGAATGGATATTATGAGAGATGGATTTATTCCAATGAGGGTCTAGGGGTATGTGACACTGGGCATCCAGTTTTGGTCAAAAAGACTCCTATACTCCATATCAACCATCTGATAACAGGGAGAACCCATATTTCTCCAGCCCTGTCTGAGCAAAGGAAATGATCAGGAATCCACCAATTCAACTAAACTTGGAATTTCTATGCTCTCTTTGTTTTGATCTTAACCTTCCTGGCCCAAGGGTTGATTTCTGGATGAGGAAGTGAAAAACCCTTTAATTTGAATTCAAGAACTGGCTATTAATATATGACACAAAGAACCATTTCTCTTATAGACCACCTGTCTAAATTTAAATAAAAGGTAATATAATAGAAAGAGCATTGAATTTGGAATCAGAAACATAGAACCAGTTTTAGAACTGAAAGAGATCTTAGAGGAAATCTAGTCCAAATGCTCTTAATTAAAACATGAAGAAACCGAAGTCCAGAAAGGTTACATAATTTGTCTGAGATCACACTAGCTATAAACAGCAGAATCTGGATATGAATGTATGTTCTCTCTTCTCATATTTAACCCTCTTTCCACTGTTCCCTGTTGACCTTCAAATCACAGTGTTACTAAATGATCTTGGGCAAGACACTTCAACTTTGTGTACTTCAGTTTGATGATTAGTAAAATAGGGATGGTAATCACTTTACAAAATACCTCATCAAGATGTTTAAAGGAAAATACACTGTAACCTTAAAGCATCAATTGTTAGTAATGCTCCTAATAAGTAACAATATGTGTAGGTTTGAATTTAATGTTCTTTTCATATGCTTGCCAATACTATAGTTGTGACACTGGTCACTAGGGAAATGATCAGGAAGAGTGGCTAGAGAGAATTACTTACACAAAAGGGGAAAAGTTAGTAATAGAGTAATAGCTTTCCCGACTGTGTGCACAGAAATGATAATTGATAAGTTTACATAGTTAAAGCCTACACTTAAATGCTTATTATGACTTAAAGGGCTCCATAAAATAACTCTTGGTCCTAACACATTAGGTCAGTAGTGTGCTGCTGCTCAATCACTATGTTTTATATGGGGTGTGTGTGTATGTACATATATACACACATATAAATACATGTGTGTATATGTTTATATGTATATGTACATATGTGTGTATATGTGTATATCTCTATGTGTATATAAATAGATAGATATTTTTATTTTTTGACTTAATATTCCATGATATCTCCAGAGAATTTACAAGTATTTCTGTGTATCTAATGATACTCTTCTTGCAACACATGTACATCCACATATACACACACATGCACACACACACTATTTGTAAACTTAAGCTATCTACTAAGATTCCTGGTTTCAAGCTTGCTGACTTCTCAAATCTATTTTTCCAATTCTAGTTTTATCCCCTAAATTCCAGATTTGAAGCCTGTTCTTAAACTCTAGTAGACTTCTCGACCCTCTAGTTTAGCAGCCTGTTGAAGTGTCCTGTCTACCTACCATAGGTATTTCCTTATTCTCTCCCCAGTTGACATTCCATATACACCCTGACTTACAATATATTAAAAATTTGCTACTCATTCTTTGACCAAGAGTTCATTTATAGAAATTAAAATATATTATTCAACATTAGTTCTCTTTAACAATGTGTTTTTGAAAATAATACTGTTATGACAAGTTTGATTTGTTTTCCAAGTAGTAGTGTCAGAATTTCAGGGAATGATTATTTAGGGATAAAGTTTGCAATAAAGAGAGAACTAAGGAAGGCTTAGCAGAAACTTTCCTTATTAGATCCTGATAACACTGGTTCATAGGTTCATAGACCTAGAATTGAGAGGAACCTAACAGACCATCTAGTCTAAGACTAATTTCATAGATAAGGAAATTATAAACCAAGAAGGTTAGATGACTGATCCAAGGTCACTTAGGTAATCTTCAACAAAAACTATCCACTGGGTCTATTCTAGTGATAAACCTAACCACTAGAGGAAAGGGAGACAATGATAAAGCCAAAACGTTACTACAATTACCTCATCCCTTTCCAATCAAGTATCAACCTGGTTTCAAAGACAACTCTCTTATTCCTCAAACAGATATAGCTTTGTCACTGTTGGCATCTGTGGTCACAGAATCAGCCCCAAACAACAGAATCACATCTCAGATAAACCGCTGGATGTGAAATTAGGAATGATGTCAAATACTTTCTTGGCATTTACCAGCTCTGTGATCCTGAGAATATTACTTGACCTTGGTTGCAGCAATGGAAATGGAATGAATTTCCAATGAAACAAATGGAAAGAGGGTGCAAGGCAGAGGAAGAAGACCTTGGTACGCATTCTATCTCTGCTACCTACTGCCCTTGGGCATATCGGAACTTCCGTTTTCTCTCTGTTAAATGAGAGGGTCAGGCGAGATGGCCTTTATAGCTCTAAATATAATAAGCCTAAATTTTATAAAAATCAATATGATTTAAAAAATAACTGAATTATGGTTGGGGGAAGGTGTCAAATGCAATAATGTAAGAAAATCATTATATAAGTAGCAGATAGTATTCTGACATATTTTTAAAAGTGGCTTAAGGGATCTCCAGCATTGATGGCCTTTGCCTTTCTACTCCTACATTTTGTTAGTTGTTGTCCTTCTAAATTTGAGAAATCCAAAATGACATCACTATGTCAGGGTCAACCTACAGTCTGTCCAACTGTGACTGGACAAGACAAATATGAGTTTAGAAGGTTCTACTATGGGCACAAATAAAATATATGAACATTTGGGATAGAAATATCTCTAAATTTGAACATCTCCCATTTTCTTTGAGCTACTGCAATTCTACTTTGCTAATAGAGCACAACACATTCTATGATCACGTCACGCTGGGCCATCCTGTGCCAGTGTCTCCCATGTCTCACAATCGATCCTAAAGTTCCTCAGTGAGACCTTGAGAACATCTTTGCATCATTTCTGCTGACCTCTGTGTGAATGCTTGCCTTTTGTGAGTTCTTGTAACAGCAAGCGCCCCAACCTACACAGGAGGGGCCTGGTATCACAGGTTCTTTGATCTGCTTCTCTAAAAGGAAAGGCAACTTTTGAGGGGTTAACAATCACTTTAGAAAATCAAAATTTCAGAGAAATCAAAAATCAACAGACAGCATTTCCAAACGGCCTGACCACAAACACACATACATTTGTTTTGGTTTCTAGAGAGGGAAGCACTAATATCTGGGTTTTTAAAACCGGAAGGCTACTTATCGACTTCCCAGATTCACATCTGGCACTCAAACCTTCTTCCAAAAACTAAGCCCTGAAGTAAAACCTCACCTTCAGAGTCTTTAGAGACTTCTAGAGCCAGAGAAAATAACCCTCTGACCCAGTGCCTCAGTAGGAAAAACAAAATTACTTGGGACTCTCCTACAAAACAACTCCCCTAATCAAACTTCCCACGATGGGCAGGCCCATCAATAGGTGGGAAAGATCCTCCCCAATCACATTCAAATAGAGGTATTATAGTTCTTGATTTTACTAAAACAGAAACAGTAAAAGATCCTATCTTACTTGCCATTACAGTTCTCTATAAAATAGTCTTTTAGCTGAACATATGTTTGGCCATCAATGTAGCTAGTCCATTGGAGCTGTGGTCTCTGCAGTAGAGTCTGAATGCTTGGCAGTTCAGTTCAAGAAAGGATTTCAGTGTCCAGTGCTTTATCTTGACTGGTGATCTTCAACATCTTCCTAAGACAACTAAAATGGAAGCAATTCAATTTCCTGTCATGGCATGGGTATACTGTCCAGCTTTCACAGGCATACAACAATGAGGTCAGTACAATGGTTCTGTAGGCCTTCAGTTTGGTAGGCAGCCCAATACCTCTTCTTACCCACACTTTTCCTCCTTTATACTTCCTCCATTATTGTATTCTGATGGGTAATATCTTAAGTGATCAATATTCTAGTATCTGGATATGGTCACCTTGTCAGATGCTGATAATTCATGTTATATAAGATAATTGGGAAAATAATTTCTCTACTATAACTGTTTAGGTAGCTAAGTAATGTAATGGATAGAATCTAGAAGACTTGGGCTCTAATCCTGCCTCAAATATAGCTGTGGGTTCCTGGGAAAGTAGTTAATATCTATCTATCACAGTTCCCCTTATCTGTAAAATGAATATAACAATAGCACCTACCTCCCAGGGTTGTTGTAACGATAAAATGAGATAGCATTTGTGAATCATTCTGCGAACCTTAAAGCACTACATATATGACATTATAATATGTAAATAGAGACTCATGAAATATTCATTTTTTTCAGCATATCAAACCTTTAGGAATCAGTCTGAAAATAGATGTTTTTTTGGAAGAATGTATTAATAATTTAAATTTAAGACAATAAAGATGTGATGAGGCCTCTAAGAACGGTCTCCTGACCTAACTTTTTGTGGATGATGCCGTTTGCCGCTTCTTCATCTCAAAGAAGAATCTGCAAAGGGCATTCAGGTCTTACTAATTGTAATGTGACTTTTAAGGGCTACTTTTCCCCCAAAAGTACTTTACATATTACTCAATTCCTTTATTCAACTTAGTAAGACAGATAGTGACATCTTTAAAATTCAAATAATAATATAAAACATTATTGTGCGAAATGAAGGAAATGTGAATAAAACAAAATATCGTCATAGCGAAATCCTTTTGACTGAATATGGCAAGATCCTGGCATTTTTATTATTAGTATGAATATGCTTATTTGTAATTGTGTAGGCATGAAATGATAAGGGCTCTGTTTCAAGAAAAAAGAACGGTTTCTATAGTACTGCTGTTTCTATGATCAGACAAAGTATAATTCATTGTTGATAGATTTTAAAGGTGTTCATTTTTAAATAGATCATTAAAAAGAGTTGTATTTCATTTAAGTAGACTCCTTTATCTTCCGTAGAATGGTTTGGTTTGTTTGCTTTGCCATTATGCATTCAGCATATGTGGTGAAGTGAAAAAGCGAAAGACTTTTGTCTATGCTAATAGAACATAGTAAAGCGCATGGAGAGACAGCAATACATTTTCCTTCTATCTTTCAGGTCACTAATGGCAACTGTCTTAATGGCTTTTGTTTCTGGTTTGAACAAAAAACTTGTTCACATCCATTTCATAGTATTTCTTCCATAGAATTCCCCATAAACCTTTCTGGTGAATTATTCACATTATAAACTAAAGAGGGAAAAGTGTCAATTTAGAGACAAAATCCCACTTTTTTGACAGAAACTTCTTCCATTATTTGCCAGAGGCAGCAAAAAATAATGTTTTTTTAAAAATTATTTTATTTGTTTTCAGTATTCAATAATCACTTTCAAATATTTTAGATTTTTTCTCTTCCCTTTCCCCAACCTTTACACTCCCTGAGATGGCATACAACCTTTTATAGGTTCTACACATACATTCCTGTTGAATACATGTTGCATAGAAAAATTATGAATTGGAGAAACCATAAAACAAAACAAAATATAATACAAAAGAAAATGGTCTACTTCTATCTGTGATCCAATTCTATAGTTCTTTCTTGGGATGTAGAAGGCATTTTGCCTTGAGTCCATTGGAAATTTTTTAAGTTGTTGCATTGCAATGAAGTACTAAGTCTACCAGAAATATTCCTTGCACTTTATGGTTGTTGCTGTGTACAAAGTTCACCTGGTTCTGCTCTTTTCTCTTAGCATAAGTTCATATAAATCATTCCAGGCCTCTCTGAAGTCTTCCTGTTCATCATTTCTCATGGTACAATAGTATTCTATTACATTCATATGCCACACCTTGTTCAGCCATTCCCCAATTGATGGGCATCCCTTTGACATCTAGTTTTTGGTCACCACATTTTTGCACATGTAGGACCCTTTCCCACTTCTATGATCTCTTTGGGATAGAGTCCCAGAAGTGATATTGCTGAGTCAAAAGGTATCCCCATTTTTGCAGCATAGCTTCAAATACACTCTCCAGAACTGTTGGATCAGTTCACAGCTCCACCAACGATGAATTAGTGTTCCTACTCTACCACATCTTCTCCAACATTTATCATCTTCTTATTTTGTCATGTTGGTCAATCTGATAGGTGTGATGTGGTACCTCAGAGCTGTTTTGATTTGCATCTCTGTAATCAATAGTGATTTAGAGCATTTTTCATATGATTATAGATAGCTTTAATTTCTTCCTCTGAAAACTGCCTATTCACATCCTTTGACCATTTATCAATTGGGGAATGACTTGTATTTTTGTACATTTGACTCAGTTCTCTATATATTTTAGAAATGAGGCCTTTATCATAGATACTAGTTGCAAAAATTCTTTCCCAGTTTTCTGCTTCCGTCCTAATCATGGCTGCATTGGGTTTGTTTGTGCAAAAGTTTTTCAATTTAATGTAATCAAAATTATTCATTTTGCACTTCATAATGTTCTCTCTCTTATTTGGTCATAAGTTTCTCCATTCTATATAAATCTGACAAATACACTATTCCTTGCTCCCTTAATTTGTTTATAGTATCAATGTTTATACCTTGATCATGTATCCATTTGGACTTTATTATTGTGTATGCTGGCAGACATTGATCTATGACCAGTTTCTGCCACTCTGTTATCCAGTTTTCCCAGCAATTTTTGTCCAACAGTGAATTCTTTTCCCAGAAGCTAGGGACCTTGAGTTTATCAAACAGTAGATTGCTATTTTCCCTGACTATTATGTCTTCATTACCTGACCTATTCTGCTGATCTAGCCCTCTGTTTTTTAGCCAGTATCAAGTGGTTTTGATGATTGCTGCTTTATAATACAATTTGAGATCTGGTAGGGCTAGGCCATGTTCCCTAGCAATTTTTTCATTATTTCTCTTGATATTCTGGACCTTTTGTTCTTCCAGTGAATTTTGATATAATTTTTTCTAACTCTAGAAAATAATTATCTAGTAGTTTGACTGGTATAGCACTGAATAAGTAAATTAATTTAGGTAGAATTGTCGGCCTACCCACGAGCAATTGATGATTTTGCACTTACTTAGATCTGACTTTATTCATTCGAAAAGTGTTTTGTAATTGTGTTCATTTAGTCCCTGGGTTTGTTTTGGCAGGTAGACTCCCAGATATTTTATACTGTCTACTATAGCTTTAAATGGGATATCTCTTTTTATCTCTTGCTGTTGGACTTTGTTAGTAATATATAGAAATGCAAATGATTTATCTGGGTTTATTTTGTAACCTGCAATTTTGCCAAAGTTGTATATTACTTCAACTAGTTTTTTACTTGATTCTCTAGGATTCTCTAAGTATATCATCAATCATCTGAAAAGAGTGATAACTCAGTTTCTTCTTTGCCTATTCTAATTCCTTCAATTTCTTTTTCTTCTCTTATTGCTACAGCTAGAATTTCTAGCACCATACTGAATAACAGTTTCACCCCTGATCTTATTAGAAATGTATCTAGCTTATCTCCTTTGTATCTAATGCTTGCTGAAGGTTTTAGGTAGATACTGCTTATTATTTTATGAAAAGTTCCATTTATTATTATACTTTCCAGTGTTTTCAATAGGAATTGGTGTTGTATTTTGTTAAAAGCTTTTTATGCATCTCTTGAGATAATCATGTGGTTTCTGTTAGTTTTCTTGTTGATATGATCAATAATACTAATAGTTTTCCTAATATTGAATCAGCCCTGTATTTCTGGTATCAATCTTACCTGATCATAATATATTATTCTCCTGATAAGTTTCTGTATTCTTTTTGCTAATATCTTATTTAAAATTTTTGCATCTATATTCATTAGATAAATTGGTCTATAATTTACTTTCTCTTTTGGCTCTTCCAGGTTTAGGTATAAGAACCATAATTGGTATCATAGAAAGTATTTGAGAGTAATCTTTCTTCCCCAATTTTCTCAGATAATCTATATAATATTGGAATTATCTTTTTTAAATGTTTGACAGAATTCATTTGTAAATTCTTCTGGCCCTGCAGATTTTTTCCTAGGGAATTCATTGATGGCTTGTTCAATTTCTTTTTCTGAGATGGGGTTATTTAAGTATTCAAATTCCTCTTCTGGTAATCTGGGAAATTTATATTTTTTAAAAATAATCATCTGTCTCATTTAGATTGTTGAATTTATGAGTATACAGTTGGGCAAAATAATTTCTAATTATTATTTTAATTTCCTCCTCATTGGAGGTTACTTCACCTTTTTCATTTTTGATATTGGTAATTTGCTTTTCTTCTTTCTTTTTTTCTAATCAAATTGACCAAAGGTTTATCAATTTTATTGGTTTTTTCATAAAACCAACTCTTTGTTTTATTTATTAGTTCAATAGTTTTCTTAATTTCAATTTTATTAATCCCTCTTTTGGTTTTTAGTATTTCTCATTTGGTATTTACTTGGGGATTTTCAATTTGTTCTTTTTCTAGCTTTTTCAGCTGCATACCCAAGTCATTGACCTCCTCTTTCTCTATTTTATTCAAGTAGGCATTCAAAGACATAAAACTTCCCCCTAAGAATTGCTTTTGCAGTATCCCATAAGATTTGGTATTTTGTCTCATTATTGTCATTCTCTTGAATGAAGTCGTTGATTGTTTCTATGATTTGTTGTTTAACTCACTCATTCTTTAGGATTAGATTATTTAATTTCCAATTAATTTTTGGTTTATCTTTCCACGGTCTTTTATTACATATAATTTTTATTGCATTATGATCTGAGAAGGATGCATTGACTATCTCTGCCTTTCTGCACTGAATTGTGAGGTTTTTAATGGATGGTATGTAGTCAGTTTTTGTATATGTGACTTGTACTGCTGAGAAAAAGGTATTTTCCATTCTATCTCCATTGAATTTTCCCCAGAAATGTATCATATCTACCTTATCCAGAATTTTATCCACCTCTTTAACTTCTTTTTTGTTTATTTTGAGGTTAGATTTATCAAGTTCAGAGAATGGGAGGTTGAGGTCCTCCACTAGTATAGTTTTGTCTGTTTCCTCCTGTAACTCCCTTAACTTCTTCTCTAAGAATCTGGATGCTATGCCATTTGGAGCATGTATGTTTAGTAATGAAATTGCTTCATTGTCTATGGTGCCTTTTATCTGATATAGTTTCCTTCCTTATCTCTTTTGATTAGATCTATTTCTGCTTTTGCCTCATCTGAGATTAGGATTGCTACCCCTGCTTTTTTATATCAGCTGAAGCACAATTTATTCTGTTACAAACTTTTACCTTTACCCTGTGTGTATCCCCCCATTTCATATGTGTTTCTTGTAAACAACATATTGTTGGATTATTGTTTTTAATCCATTTTGCTATCTGTCTCAATTTTATGGGAGAGTTTATTCCATTCACATTCACAGTTAGGATTACTATCTGTGTCTTTCCTTCTATCCCTTTCCCCCCCTCCTCATTTATGTTTTTGGTTCTCCCTTCTCCCTTCCTCTCCACAATAGAGTTTTCATTTTTGACCACAGCCTCCCTCAGTTTTCCTCCCCTTCTTTTCCTCCCCTTTTAATCCCCCTTTCCATTACTACTTCTTCCCTCCCTTTTAGCCTCCCCTCACCTTTCCTTCCCCCTTCCCTTCCTACTGCCTATAGAGCTAGCTGTATTTCTATACTTGACTGACTTTGTTGTTCCCTCCTTGAACCCAATCAGATGAGAGTAATTCTCAAATAATGCTCATCTCCCTTCTCTCTTTCCCTCTACTGTAATATATTTTTGTACCTCTTCCTGTGATGTAATTTGCCTTTTTCCGACTCCTCCTTTTCACATCCCTCATTACAATGCCTTCGCACTCTTATATCACATTTTTATTATGACATCATTTACTTTATACCTGTTCCCTCTATCTATGTATATCCCTTTTATATATCATAATAAGCATACAATTTTTAAGATTAACAATTATCATCTTCCCTTATAGGAAAGCAGTTTACTCGCATTGAGAAACAAGTTTTTTTTCCCCATTTACCTTTTTATACCTCTCTTGAGACCTGCATTTGGAGATCAAATTCTCTATTGAGCTCTGGCCTTTTCATCAAGAAGGTCTGGAAATTCCTTATTTCTTTGAATGTCCATCTCTTTGCCTGATATATTATGCTCAACTTTGCTGGGTATTTGATCTTTTGTTGTAGTCCCAGGTCCTTTGCCTTATGGAATGTCATACTCCAATCCCTCCGATTTTTTAATGTAGAAGCTGCAAGGTCCTGACTGTAGCTCCTTGATATTTGAATAGTTTCTTTCTGCCTTCCTGTAGTATTTTCTCCTTCCCTTGATAGTTCTGGAATTTTTCAACGATATTCCTTGGTGTTTTTATTTTGAGATCCCTTTAATGTGATTAACAGTGGATTCTTTGATGTTTATTTTGCCCTCTGGATCCAGGACTTCTGGGCAATTTTCCTTGATGAGTTCTTGGATGTTGTCCAGGCTCTTTTTGGCATCACGGCTTTTTGGTAGACCAATGATGCTTATATTTTCTTTCCTGGATCTATTTTCCAGGTCATTTGTTTTTACAATTAGATAATTTACATTTTCTTCTATCTTTTCATTCTTTAGATTCTGTTTTACTGATTCTTGAGTCTCATGGAGTCATTAGCTTCTACTTGCCTGATTCTATTTTTTTATCAAATTGTTTTATTCAGTTGACGTTTGTATTTCCTCTTCCATCTATCCAATTGTTTCTTTTAAGGAGTTACTTTCTCCAGTTAGGTTTTGTACTTCCTTTTCCATTTGTCCAGTTTTCCTTTTAAATTCTTCTGTGATTTCTTTTTTTCCTATTTTTAAAATCATTGGTTAGTTTTTCTTCTATTTCTCTAATCTGACTTTTAAAATTCTTCCTGAGCTCTTCCAAGCTTTAGACCAGTTTCAGATGGGAGACCAGCCTCAATGCTGACCTCTTTGGTATTCATGTTTTGGTCCTTGTCCCCATAGAAAGATTCTATGATCTTTTCTTTTCTGATTTGCTTCTTAGTCATGATGATCACCATTTTCCTGGCTTCAGTTGCATTAAGTGTGGAGGAGGGATGATCTGGCCACAGGAGGTCTCCTCTCCTTAGCTAGAGCATAGAAAGCTCAGTGATTGGTGAATCCCATGTGCGCTAGTGTCTTCCTGATTCCCCTGGGGTGCTGAGGCAGGCCCGGGGTCCTGGTGTTGATGACTGTGGGCTTCACCTCCCTGGTTCTCAGGATCTTCTCCCAGTTTTCTGAGATGGCACTGTCTGGGACAGCTCTGGTCCTGCACTGGTCCCCTTCAGCCACAGCAAGAGGGACCCTCCTAACTGATTTTCCTAGCCTCACTGGCTAAGAGACTGTTTATCCTTCCTGTTGCTCCTACTATTCCAGAATTTTTCCTGGGGACATATTTTCTGGGCTCTTCAAGGTCAACAAGGGGAAGGAGATAGCAATTACTGATCACTATGTCATCTTTGAAAATCAAGATCTCACATTAACATTTTTAACATAGAAAACAATTGCTGGAGAGGAAAAAGCCAATACATTGTGATAAATTGAAACACGGCACTAATTAAGAATTTCTTAATAGTAGCTAACCTTTCTAACTCTACTGTGTCCAGAAAGAAATAACATGAGGAATATCACCCATTTACATGTCCTAGATTTGTCATGAAGTTAGACGATCTTGTTCAAAGGTTATCAGGAAATGAAAAGTTAAATTCTTGAGGCAAATGTCACCACATGGGAAGCAAAGGAAGCTTGTTGTTCAGTTGTACTTTAAAGTAGCATTTTGCTGATATTGAAAAGGGACTTCTGAGGTTGTCTTGTCCACCTCTTTCTTGCCCCTTTGCAAAACTCTTTCCTAATTAGTGAATTTGCAAATATTAGGGGGTATAGAAAGAAATAAGTGTCAGAATTTAATTACTTTAGAAAATCAGCGTCCTGATAGCCACTGAAAACAAAACTAAAACAGCAACAATACAAATTAAGAACTAACTTATAATTTATTTATTCTAAGTCTGACAAAGTGATGGATGGCAATATATACTATCACAAATCTATAATGATATACTTATAATGTACTATACTCAGCTGTAAAAGGGAAGCAATAACAGCTATAGCACCAACTTCACAAGTTTGCTAGACTTTAAAAAAAGAGAATATATATAAAATATTTTGCAAACTTTAAATACATATCAATATCTACATATGTGTGTATATATGTCAGTTATTGCCATCATTATAAGAGTAATTATTTGCCATTATCATTTTTTATTAGACAGCTCTCATATTGTTTGGGTTCAGATAGAAATGGTCCATAGGTCAGCATCTTCCTCTTGCTCTTTTATATTGAATGTTCTTTGAACTATTGTACAGGTTGACAAAATGCTTTCTGTAATTGGATTAAAGTATTAAGATATAAATCTTATGTGGATTCACTGAAAATATCTGCGGGACAACTTCAGTAACAGGATTTATAGAGATGGTAAAAACAAACTTCATCTAATTCCCACTTTCTCTTTATTTTGACTTTTTTTCATTTAAATTAGTTTGAAAATTATGAGTAGTTAGTAAAATAGCATCTATTGAAAATATTCCTAGAATTTATGTATCAATATAATGTTCAAGAAATTGAGAACTGGCAATTTTGTTTATTATGATACTTTTTGTTTTGGTAAAATATATCGGATGAATTCTCAAGGATATTTTGAGGTCTGTGTCTTTAGAATGGCAAGATTTCTCATCTGTTAGTTCATAAAAGCTGGCAAGCGTCTCATATACTCTTGAAACCAAGTCCTTTCTTACTAGATATTCAGCAAGTGCTACATTTTGGCAGCCTAGAATGACATATTTACTGTCTATCATTTTATTGTAAAATAGTCATCACACATCCAACATCATTAAAACTGACCTGTTTGAAATTTCTCCTGGTAATGAGCTAGGGTTGTATTGTTCTGTTTTAAACAGCCTGTTTCCCCCCTCCCCCTCCCCATCCCATACTATCTCATTTCATAATGTCATCAGCTCCCATGGGTTCAACTAGTATTTCTGTGAAGAAAATTTCCTATTTATATTGCCAGCCCTAATCACTGTCCTTCGCTCCAATTTTGCATCACCAAATATCTCTTGGATAAATAAGTGATTTACAAAGGCCAGAAACCAGTGGAGGAAGGAAAAGTAGGACTAGAATTCATATATTCTCATTTTTAGTCCAGTGCTAATATTCTGCCTCAAGTGGGGGTTCTTACCTTTTTTGTATGTGTCATGGACCACTGGCAAAGCCTATGGATCCCTTCTTGGAATAATATATTTTGGTGCATATAATAAAATAGGATTAGAAAGGAAAATAGTCTATGTGTAGGAACCCAGTGAGCATACTGACATAGCTTCTCATAGTACTGTCATGTTCAGAGCAAGTGTAGAAAAAGATGAAGATTAGAAGTAAGTTTCAAACTATTTTTAAAAATGATTAAAATGCTTAGATTCATTGACACAGAGATTCTGCTTTCTCATTACTGACCTTGTGTTACTCTCCCTGGAAACAGATCTCTACTGGGCAAGTCACACAGTCTCTGGATCCTCTTTGCAGCCCAGATTCTAATTCTGGGTAAATTCTTCCTTTAATCAATATGTGACTCTCCTCTCAGTCACTAGGAGTCATAATCCTTTGAACCCTCTCCACTGCCTGTACTTTCTACTAGGTGTGTTGTCTCCTACTTGGTCAGTAGATTTACTACAAGACATTATTTTCTTTAGTATTTTTGTGCCTCTTTTAATGAAGTTAACTCCTTTTTCCTAATTTTCTTCTATAGCTTTCTTTACCCCAATTTTTCCTTTACCCTTTAATTTACTTTTTAAAAGTAGCTCTGTTGCTGTTTTTTACCTTTTTCTCTAGGTCTTCTAGGAATTCTTATTGGACTTTTGGCTAGTCTGCATTCTTCCTTTGAAGCTTTGCATGTAAGATGTTTTCAAGTCATCATCTTCTGCTGTGTTCTTCTGTGTCTTGAACTTCCTGTCACCACGGTAGTTTTTGATGGTCAGATTCCCTTTTGTTGTTTGCTCATTTTTTCTAGCCCACTTTTTTACTTCAGATACTATGTTAGAGTTGGATTCTGTCACTTTTGAGGGACATGACTGGCCTGAATTTTTATCTCTTTATTGCCTGCCTGGTCTATATTCCGATCCTTTACACAGGAAAGGTTACTGCTCCATCATGACTACAATTGCTTCTCTTGACCCTGAAACTGTGACCAAAAACTAGAGAATGGGTGACAGAGTTGCAAGATTGTATCCATTCTTGCACAAAATACTAGTAGAGTGTTCCCCTGGGATTTCTTTCTGGGCAGGTACTCTGTACCCTTACCACTTGGGTGGAGGATTACTCCCAACTACTTTTTACCACTACTACAGCCTGGTACTAGTTCTGCTGCATTGTGCTTCTGGCCAGACCTCATCAACTGTTTGTAGACCTTTCTGTCTATCTCCTTATGCTACCCTGAACTGGAAAAATGATTTGTTGTGACTTTTTCTTGACTTTTCCATTCATAATTTGTTTTGGCATGTTTTCTGCAGCCATTATAAAAGAGGATTTCGGTGAACTTTGGCAAAGTTATGACTGCTCTCACTCTGCTATCTTGACTCCACCTTATTTTCAATAGTGACAAATACTTTTAAAAAAGGAATTCACGATCTATGAAATAGAGAAGGGGTCTTTTCAATTTCAAGGAAAATAAAAATAAAATCAAATTTACCACCCTCTTTCAATTGTATCAAATGACAAATTCTGGGATAATCCTTGATTGTGTCAGGGAATAAAATTATAACCAAGGATATTATAACAGTTCATAACTCCTGAGAATACAATTTCTCTTAGAAACTTCCTTCAACAATTCACTCTCAAGTTTCACAAGGTCAGGAAGTGTGTATTTGATTTTTGTATGCTATTCAGTTTCTCCTAGAGTGATATCAACAGTATAGTGTTTAAGAAATATTTATTGAATGAATGAATCATATCCTTTGGATCTAAAAGGAGAAATAAATATCACAATAAACATATATCTATAACTGGGATCTATTACCTTCATGTAAAGTATTCTAAGTAGATGAGACCATCTGCATAAAATCCATCATGAGAAATAGCTGAGACACCTATATCTCTGTCCTAAATAGATGACTCCTTCTATGTAATAATGTCACCTTATTTTTCTATCCTAAGTTTCTGTCTCAGAGAACTGAAATTTAGAGGAAATTTGTAGGTTAAAAAAACTGTACACAAGCACCAAGTTAACAAGAATAATTCATTAAAGTAGTGATATCCTTACCCCCACATAGTCATGGCCAGAGAAATTTTTCCCTAGGGTTTCCTAACACATATTGCCTCCTCCCTAGAGTCAATTGTCCCAGCTGTCACTTCTTGGTGTCCAAAGAGCCACATAATTACCAACTTCCAAATGAATTGATTGTATCTGTTAGACAATAAAACTTACTAATTCAGACTCTTGTATTTGCTTACTTTCTGTGAAAGGATTTATATTCTTGAAGTAGGGAGAAAGGAATGCCACAAAACACAGAAAAGAAGGAAATACTGAGATGGAGGCAAAAGAAAGCTTTGAACAAAGTCCTTTAGAAAAATTTGAGATAAGAGCGGGTATCAGAGATGACTGTAGAAACCAACTACTAATCTTAGCCTTGAAAGAACAGAGACATTCTGAAGGATGGATATGAGGAGGGTGCGTGTACCTTGAATGATATATGACCTGTGAGACTTTGTCAACTCAGAGAACAACTAATAATACAGTTTGACTGGAAGGTTGATTACATAATGTCTCTTAAACTTGAAAAGCAGTGTTGCTGCCACGTTTTCTTAGAATGAGAGGTTGGTTTTCACTAGATGTGCTCTCTTATCTTATTATTTTTTATTAAACTTGTACCTGTTTGAATTAAAACATTTCTGTGACTGAATGAATTGATTAACAGAAACACATTCAAAATAATAAACCTGATTGGAAAAATACCTACAAGTCTTATTTAACTGCCTTTGCATTTGTTTTCCAACCTATTCATGTTAAAATCTGGGCACTTTGCCTTAAGTACTAAGAGTATGAAGAATGTCTTTACCCTAATCATCCATTTCAATTTAAGTTTCATCTAGGGGCTTAGAAGGCAATTTTTACCTCCCACAGTATCTATCACATGTGTGATGGTTCTACTCACTCTAGTAACTGTTACTTTTAAATAGAAAATAGTGCATTCTTTTCTAGAAAGACATGGAATAGTCAAGCAAGAAATGGCCTTGGGGGTCAAGAGACTTGGGTTGCAATCCTGCCTTCTCTATCACTAGTAGCCCATGTGCATGTCACTGAATCTCAAGTTCCTCATTTGAAAAAATGGATCAAAAATACATATAGTACCTACCTTACAATATTGATGTGACTCCAGATATTACAAATAAAAATTCTTTGAAAATCTTAAAAGATAGAAGTCAAATATGTGAATAATATCAACATGTAGTTTTCTAAGTCAATATGTGGCCCACAGGGATCCTTATTCATGATTTAGTGGCCCCCATGTCTATTTGTTTGACATCACTACTATATGTAAATTAATATAACATTAATATGGTGCTTTAAGATTCATATCACTCTTTATAATAAGGTAAACTTGACACAAATTAACCTTAGCAGAAATGGGGAAATTAGGCAGCAGGTGGCTCAAAACTAAGCATAGGAAATTTAAGTCTCCTAAATAATATTAAAAGTGACCTAATCAGTATAAGCTTTATCTTTAGAAATAAATAGCCTCATTTTTACACAATCGTTTTATTTGAAGGAAAATATCAGGGAAAGGAGTATGACAGATACAAGTTACAGAGACTTTGGGTGCTTGAAGATTGACAAAGTAGGATTGAACAGATACATGGAGAGAGAGATGGCTAAAAGCCACAGAAATGTTAAGTTGGCAGAGAACAAGTTGAGATAACCAGAGGACAGATGTAGTCAATGATGAGCCAAAACACTGGCACTAATTACTGATGATAGCAGACTGAATCTACCCACTGGGAAGTTAGACAGGGCATGTGCACAACTATATCAGTGATGTTGTTAATCTCATTTCCCTCTATTTGAGTTGATTTCAGATATAAACAGTTGTAGGAGCAGGTCACTATTCTCTTATTCAGTGACCCACAAACTCTTGCATATTTGTATAACACAAAATAACATTTTCATAGTTGAACAAAAGTTTCAGATGTATTATAATCAAAATCTCATTCTCATCTTTTTTGATTGACTGTAGTTGTCCAGGACAAGTTGCTATCTTTCCATAATTCTATTATCTCAATATTCTAAGGATTAGGTGAAAAATAATGACTTTTTGTATTGAATTAGAGTTAGGATACAAGTTTATTCCCAACAGGTTCATTGTCAGTCAATCAATAAGTATTTTTGAAGCATCTACAATGCACCATGCACTGTGCTAAGCTCTGGGGATACAAAGAAAGACAAAAAAAAGTCTTTATCTTGAAGAAATTCACAACCTAATGAAGGAGTCAAGATACAAACAACTACATATAAACAAGCTATATACAGGGTAAATAGGACATAATCACCAGAGAGAAGGCACCAGCATTAAGAAGGATTTATAATGCAACATCACTACAATTCTAATAGCAAATAAAACTAGAGAGATAATATGATCTTCATCCAATTCCCCCATGATTCTGCTCTCTTCCACCAGAACTCTATATTCTGAAAGATTTCCATTAATGTAGTTTAGACGTTATAAGTATTTGGTAGGACAACATGTATTAATCAAAAACATTCTTATATATTTATTTATCAATATTTACTGTATTTATGTGTGTGTAGATAGAGAGATAAACAGATAGATGGATTAATTGTGGATGTTTTGATCAGTCACAATTACCTAGATTTAGGACTATTGCTTGGATTCTCTAGGTTATTTTGACATATTTATTTGTAGCAAAGATTTTTTTATACATCATTCTTTGAAAGCTAGGTAGTTTCTGATAGTGATAACTATAATTATAACTAGCCAAATGCTAAATTTTAGCAGACTGCAGTGATGGGTTGGACAGTCTCTACTGTTTCCTTATATAATCTATGTTGAAGACAAGGTTCAGGTTCATAAGGATAGTTCTTTTGTAATTTATGGTGGTGAAGATTTGTCTTGAATTACCATCATATGACCTTTTCTTAAACACACACACACACACACACAAATATTTTCATAACTCAGGCCATTTTTCACAATGTTGTTTGAATTCATGCAAATGTTACTCAGAAAGGAAGGAACTTTCAATTTCATTTCTTTTTGGATCTTAGATATTTCATAGGCCCTATCCAGCAATATATCATTTTTAATAACATTAGAGCAGTCCAATGGAGCATAGTTATTATCTGCTATTATTGGTAAGTGAAGATATATCTATTTGCCCTCAGTGTTTCTTTAGGCTTTTGATCACATGCTCCATGAACATTTATTAATTCTCTTACTGATATTTGACAAAGTATATATCTTTTTAGAGGTATCTTAAGACAATAGACCTGGTGTATTAACCCTGATATATGGATTATTGTTAGGATAGTTTTCTAATATCTTATGGTCCATTTTACAGTTTCAAAGTGGATATTAAGAATTGCAGAGGTTAACTACTTTAAATTTGTTCTTTCCACTCAATTTAGTTTTAGAATGCCAGTGACTCAGTGTTTCAGTAGTAGTCTCTGTAGCAGCCTTTTTCTTTGATTTTTTATAATATATTCACTTTATTTATTTTTAATGCTCTACAGTCACTACCATAAAACTTAGATTTTTTTCACCCTACCTACCCCCTACTACCTCCCCTCCCCAAGACAGCATAAAATTGTATATAGGATCTATACTTATGTTCCTATTGAATACATTTTCATTATAGTCATGCTGTATAGAAGAACTAAAATAAATGGGAGAAATCAAATAACAAACCAAAACACAGCATGCATACATACACACACACACACACACACACACACACACACACACACAATGATCTGCTACATTCTGCTATTGAATTCCATAGACCTGTCTCTGAATGTGGAAGGCATTTTGACTTAGAAGACCATTGGGAATTTTTTTTTTAATGTCCTTACCTTGCTATGAAGATCCAAGTCTACTAGAAAAAACTCTCGCACACTGTGCTCATTGCTGGGTATAAAGTTCTGGTTCTGCTCCTTTTCCTCAGCATCAGATCATATAAGTCTTTCCAGGCCTCTCTGAAGTCTTCTTGTTCATCATTTCTTATGGCGCAATTGTATTCCATTACATTCATATACCATAATTTATTCAGCCATTCCCCAATTGATGGGCATCCCCTTGATTTCCAATTTTTGGCCACTACAAAGAATGCTGCTAAAATACTTTTGTACATGTGGGACTCTTTCCCATTTTTATGATCACTTGGGGATACAGTCCTAGAAGTGATATTGATGGGTCAAAGGGTATGCACATTTTTGTAGCCCTTTGGGCATAGTTCCTGCAGCAGCCTTTCTCCTTGATGTCTTCATGTTCAATGTGTCTTTTCTTTAGGTAACCATGGTATTTTATTTATCCATTAGTTCAAAGTGATATCTATATTTCCACGGTATCTCTTACTTTACACTTATTGAGTCCAAATGATATTTTAATGTCATTAGAGAAAGATTCTGTAAAATCAAGAAGCTGTTTGATGTGTTTTTGGATGAAGTCACATAGTTTAATGCTATCCATTGCATATCAATTGATAAGTAACAATTTTTGCTCAATTTCCTCTTTAATTTGCAAAAGATGATATGATTTTAAAGATCTAATCATATAGTATAATTAATCCTATTTATTCAGCAACAAACCAAACATTGTTCAATAAAGTATAACATTCTTAAACAAAACATGTCATCTAATATATATCATAACACTTAGCATGTCATATATATATATATATATATATATATATATATATATATATATATATCATAACACTCAGCATAACATCTAGCATTGCCTCCCCAAAGTCAGGGGCTCCCAGGCTAGGGCTTTTCCTAGCATGATGCATCCTTAAGGGAAAGCAGAAAATACCACACCACCTACTCCTTGGTTGCTGTAAAAACAATCTCCAGGGGGTGGAGCCAAGGTGGCTGAGTAGAAAGATGGGCCTGTTGTAGCTCTCCCTCAAAAGCCCATAAAATACCTGTAAAAATGACTCTAAACAAATTCTAGAGCAGCAAAAGTCACAAAACGACAGAGTGAAAGAGATTTCCAGTCCAAGGAAGTCTAGAAGTTCAAGAGGAAAGGTCTATTGCACTGGGCTCACAGCAGAACACAGGCCAAGGAGAACAGCCCAGCCTTGGCCATGAGGCATGGCAGGGACAGGACTAGAGCAGGCTTCATGTCATGGAATCCCAGGTAGCAGCTATGGTTTCCAGATTTCTCAACCCACAAATGTCAGATACAGGTTCAAAGGTCAGTGAGAAAGCTCTTTCATCTGAGTGAGAAGGGAGCAGGGTCCTGCCCTAACCCTGACCCAGGAAGTCCCAGGCAGTTGCAGTATTCATTTTTAAAGTCATCAGCCTAAAGACCCTGGGGGAATCAAGCAGCTGATCTGAATCTCAGCCCTGAGTGGCAGCTCTGGGGTGACAAGGAGCTCTGATGTAGTAGAACTGGACTTAGTTGTAGAGAGGGAACCCTACTCTTGGATCCTGGGCAGAAAAGCTTGTGGTTGCTCTCAGACCAGAGCATAGGCCAAGTGAGGAGTAAACTCCTCTCCCTTGATTGTGCCACCTTGGAAGAACTAAAAACTTACAGGTCCCTAGAGTATACCATCTACTTGACAAGGACAGAAAAGTCAAGTAACTGGCTAGGAAAATGCCCCAAAAAGGGAAAAAATAAGACTATATAAAGTTACTTTCTTGGTGAACAGGGATTTTCCTCCATCTTTTTGGATGAGAAAGAATAAAGCATACCATTGGAGGAAGACATAAAAGTCAAGGCTTCTTCATCCCAGACCTCCAAAATATATATGCAATGGTCTCAGGCTATGGAAGAACTCAAAAGAGATTTTGAAAATCCAGTAAGAGAGGTGGAGGAAAAATTGGGAAGAGGAATGAGAGCAATGCAAGAAAATCATGAAAAGCAAGTCAACAGCCTGCTAAAGAAGACCCCCAAAAATGCAGAAGAAAATAACACTTTTGAAAATAGACTAACCAAAATGGCAAAAGAGGTTCAAAAAAGCCAATGAGAGGAAGAATGCTATAAAAAAAAAGATTTGTCCGAGTGGAAAAAGATGTTCAAAAGCTCACTGAAGAAAATAGTTCTCTAGAATGGAACAGATGGAATCTAATGACTTTATGAGAAACCAAGAAATTACAAAACAAAACCAAAAGAATGAAAAAATTGAAGACAATGTGAAATATCTCACTGGAGAAACAACTGACCTTGAATAGGAGACAAAATTTTAAAATCACAGGGCTACTGAAAACCATGATGGAAAAAGAGTCTAGACACCATCTTTCATTAAATTATCAAGGAAAACTGCTCTGATATTCTAGAACCAGAGGGTCTAATAAATATTGAAAGAATCCACTCATCACCCCCTGAAAGAGATCTAGAAGGAAAAAACTTCAAGGAATATTGTCAGATTCCAGGGTTCCCAAGTCAAGGAGAAAATATTGCAAGCAGCCAGAAAGAAACAATTCCAGTATTGTGAAAATACAATCAGTATAACACAAAATCTACTAGCTTCTACATTAAGGGATCAAAGGGATTGAAATATGATATTCCAGAAGTCAAAGGAATTAGGATTAAAACCAAGAATCACCTATCCAGCAAAACTGAGTATAATACTTCAGGGGTAAAAATGGTCTTTCAATGAAATAGAGGACTTTCAAGCATTCTTGATGAAAAGATCAGAGCTGAATAGAAAATATGATTTTCAAACACAAAAATCAACAGAAGTATGAAAAGATAAATAGGAAATAGAAATCATAAGGTACTTACTAAAGTTGAACTGTTTACATCCCTACATGGAAAGATAATATTTGTAACTCTTTAAACTTTTCTCAGAATTTGGGTGGTTGGAGGGATTAAATTCATATAGACAGAGGGCATAGGGTGAGGTGAATAGGAAGGGATGATATCTAAAAATAAAATTAAGGGGTGAGAAAGGGATATATTGGGGGGATAAATGGAATGGAACAAATTATCTCTCATAAAAGAGGCAAGAAAAGGTTTGTTCAATGAAGGGGAAAGGGGAAGAGGTGAGAGGGAAAAAGTGAAGCTTACTTTCATCACATTATCTTAAGGAAAGAATAACATGCACACTCAATTTGGTATGAAAATTTATCTCATACTACAGAAAAGTAGGGGAGAAGCAGACAAGTGAGGTGTGGGGCAAATGGTAGAAGGGAGGGCAAATGGGAGGAGGGAGTAATTAGAAGTAAGGACTTTTGAGGAGGGACAAGACCAAAAGAGAGAATAAAATAAATGAGGGGCAGGATAGGATGGAGGGAAATGTTGTTAGTCTTCACAGCATGACTGTTGTGGAAGTCTTTTGCACTTCTACACAGGTATCACTTATATTGAATTACTTGCCTTCACAGTGTGGAAGTGTAATGAGGGAGGAAGGGAGAGAAGGTGGAACTCAAAGATTTGGGAATGAATGTTGAGAATTGTTTTTGCATGCAACTGGGAGATGAGAAACATAGATAATGGGGTATAGAAATCGATCTTGCCCTACAAGAAAAGAGAGAACATGGGGATAAAAGAAGGGAATGGTGCGATAGAAGAGAGGGCAGATTGAGGGAAGGGGTAATTAGAATGCATGGTGTCTTTGGGTGGGGGGAGGGGAGAGATGGGAAGAAAATTTGAAACTCAAAATCTTATGGAAATCAATGTTGAAAATTAAAAATAAATAAATAAATTGAAAATAATAATTAAAAAAAAAAGACCAGTCTCCTTAAGCAATACACAGTGTCCAAGTAAACTCCTCTCTCATTTTGACTCAATGCTGATTTCCAAACCCTATGGCTCCTCCTCTGTGGGATGTCCACTCCAAGCTCTTGCCTGGGTTCACAAGCAGGCAAGTTTCTGCTCCGGCTCCTTATCTCAGCTCCAAAGGACTCTTCCACTCCAAACTCTTCCTGCTTCTGCATGATAGTAGGCTCCAGGTGCTTCTGCAAGCAGCTTCTGTTTCTAGGAAAACAAAGCTTAGCAGGGCTATAACAATACTTATACACATTATTGGTGTCATTATCTCATTCACTCATAAATACCAACAGGGAGGGCTTCTATCTGAGGAATTGTGATAGCAATCAAAATAGGATGTCTTGCTGTTTTTTTTTTTACTATAATCAAGTGCCTCTGATTGAATCTTGCCTTTATTAATCAAGAGTCCTTACAAGGAATAAAATATAGAAACAAGAGTTTCTTTAACTAGAAAAAGTATATGTATTTGTATTGCTAATGTGATTAAAGACCTTCCCCACCCATTAATGGACCTGCCTATTACGGGAGTTTGATTAGCAAAGATGTGTAGAAACACAGCTTTTGCTAATGAGGCACTGGTACTGGTTCTCAAGGGTTGGGATGCCCTCTGGCTCTAGAAAATGTATAAATACTCTGAGGCTGAGGTTTTACTTTGGAGTTTAGTTTTCTTAAGAGTGTTTGTTTGGCCAGATGAGGACTCTGGGAAGCCACCAAGGAGCACCCTGGTTTTGAGAACTCATACGTTGTGCTTCCTTCTGTGATAACTATGGTCAGACAGTTGGGGTCCATTTGCCTGTTGAATTAAGGGAGAGGAAGCCATGTCTGTTGATCTTTTGATTTCTCTGTACTTTCTTTGAAATTCAAGGTGCTGACTCCCTGAACTAACTGAATGATATATGTGCTTGGTTAAAGGAATGATACATGGGCTTGATTAAAGTTGTTTTCCTTTTATAAATGCAGATCTAAGAACCTGTGATTGCAGTCTTCCCTGTGTATGTTGGAGGGCTTACTGACACATGAATTAACAAAGATCAACAGACAGGGCTCCCGACATCACAAACATTCTTTCTGTTAAGTATCCCTACAAGCAAGTTCCCCTAGCCCCATCCATGCTCACTTCTCTCTCTTTCAGTTCTGCTTCTCTCTTTAGTCTTTCCCTCCAAGCAATACTAAATATATCTATCTCTCTCTATATATATATGTATGTATATATATATATGAATCAAAACAAGACTACTGTTTCAATCAAAAGCAAAACTTAATCAATTGGCTATAACTCAATCCAGAAAACAGTAAAAATTTCTACTTACTGTTTCACTTTTCTATTCAATAAATACCTATGACTGTTTCAAAGTTAAACTATAAAATTCTCTGCTTTGCTTTTAATGTCCTTCATAACTTGACCCTTTCCTACTTCTCTAATCTTCTTACGTACTACTCTCCACATGTACTATAAGCTTTAGTGACACTGGCCCTTTTCCTTTTGCTTACACAACTACATTCCATATCCCAACTCTGGGCATTTTCATTGACTATCTCCTTAGAGTGGAACTCTATCCCTCCTGATCTTCACCTCTTACCTTCCTTCAAGTCTTAGAATTTTAAAATATCAACTTCTGCAGGAAGTTTTTACCAGTCCCCCTTAATCTTAGTGCCTTCCATCTGAGATTATCTCCAATTTATCCTATATGTATCTTCTTTGTACATAATTATTGCATGTTATAACCCTCATAAGACTGTGAGTTCCTCAAGAGCAGCATTTTTATTTTTTTTAAACTCTTTTTCCTGTATGCTATGTGCCTGGAACAGGGGAGACATTAATTAAATGTTTGTTGACTTGACTTGGTTCCCTATATATCATATCTATCAGGACCTTGTAAGAGATTATTTGATGCAAAGATTTTTTTTATTCCAATTAAGAGTCTTCCCTCTTGTTGTGGATTGTGTGGACTTTTTATTAAAAGATGTTTTAATTTTATGAAATTAAAACATTCAGTTTTAACTTTTATGATGTATTCTATTCCACACTTTTGCTTTGGAATCATTGTGTAGTTATAAGATTATAAAGATGTTCCATCCATTTTCTTCTATTTATTAATGATATTATCTTTTATATTTAAGTTGTTACCAATGACACTAGAGAGGTTAAAAATACTAACAAAATGGGGATACTTGGGATTGTTATTTGAGTAACAATTGAGAAAAGACAATGAAGGAATAATGCCTGTGGAGTTCATAGGATTGAGGAAAGAGTGAGAATTTATTTAATTAATGTAAAATACTGTATTGGGGGGTTGAGAGGGAGGGGTATGTGTGTGTGTATGTGTGTGTGTGTGTGTGTAATTGGATTTGAACTATGTTTACATCGCCAGTTTGTTCCCAAAAAGTAGAGCTCTGAGGCGTTAGCATGTTAAAGATACCAATTTTATCTAGTTTACTCTAAACCTAGAAAAACCATAATAGGGGCAGAGGCAGAGAACAGTATTTTCCTCCATCTACATCTGTAAAATGGAACCAATGGTATTTGCATTACTTATCCCAGTTTCTTGGGAAGAAAGGATTATAGAAAGTATAAAGTAGTATATAAAATAGTATTGTTATTATTATAGCACTAAGTAGTATACCCCTGTCTTCTACATATTGAAAATATACATGAGACTAGAGTTAGTAATTATTTCTATAAAAAATCAAATTATTAAATAGAAGCTGAGAAATTTAGTTAATAAATATGACTTGTTTGTTCTGGAATTTTTCCCATGGGTATTTTATAGATTTTGTTCTTTTTTGGGGCATAGAAAACAATAATGTAGAATGATTGCACAGGCATCACTGTGCGAAGAGTTCTGGTTCAGGAGTCTGATACCTTGAATTTTCCACTTAACAAATTTCATGGTCTGGGAAATACACTTAACTAATATAATGGTTTTCTCTTCTAAAAAATAGATTTGCACAGGCATCACTGTGCAAAGAGTTCTGGTTCAGGAGTCTGATACCTTGAATTTTCCACTTAACAAATTTCATGGTCTGGGAAATACACTTAACTAATATAATGGTTTTCTCTTCTAAAAAATAGAAGGGAAATAATTATCTTTGAGTCAAAAGAAAGGGAGAAGAGAATAAGCATTTATATAGTACCTACTATGTGCCAGGGGTCATGTCAAGTGTTTTATAAGTATCTCATTTGATCAATTTTATTTATCAAGATCATATATTTATAATATTTAAGAATAGATTCCTTAATGAGAAGCGATATTTGAATTTTTACTTTTTTTTCCCCCAGGACTTACCACAGTCCCTTGAAAATAGTGGGTGATTAAATGTTTGCTGAATAGAATTTAATTGTTATCACTTGAAAAATATTTAATTGTTATAGAATATAATAATTGTTATCATTTGTGGTGACTTGGTGGTGTAGTAGATTGAACACTTGGCCTGGATTCAGGAAGACCTGAGTTCAAATTCAGCCACAGATATTTATTAGCTGTATAACCCCACGGAAGTCATTTAACCAGTCTCTGTTTGACTCCACTTTACTCATTTGTAAAATGGAAATAATAATAGCGCCTACCCCCCAGGGTGTTGTAGGATCAAGTAAGATAAAAACTGTAAAGTCCTTAGCACAATGCCTGGTCCATAGTAAATGCTATATAAATTTTAACTATTTTAAAAATTATTATTATTAAAATATGACAAGTTTTTAAAACTTTATTTGGGATTAAATTAAACTTGCTGACTATAAGACTATTGCTTCTAAGGAGCAATCATTCAGGGGTAAGACAAGATCTTACCACCATGGGAGAGCTTCTTAAGGAATAGAGGCCTCTGTGTATGGGTGCGGATCAACATACTGAGGGAGTAGCATGATGTTGAAAGAGTGATATGCTCACATAGCCTCATCATCTCTTAAGAATTCATAGCTTGTCACCACTGACTATAGATCTGGATTCCTGGAGGGCATTCGCAGTTAAAGATTCCAGCTTGAAACAGGAACACCATCCAGTGCTGTTTTCTGCAAACATTCTGATTTCTACCTCTGAAGCTCATGTTATGGGATAGTGGCATTTGAATGGGGTATGTGATTACTGGCATTCTTTATTTAGCTCCTCACCCACTTGGTGGTTCTCAAAATGTGTCCAGATTGATATAGTAAGAAGTAAGATTAGTTATCTTGTTTTTGAAATAGGAGTGGCAATAGGATATAGCACATAGAATATTGGATTGGGAGTCCAGAACTGACACATACTTGAAATGTAAGCCTAGGTCAGTCACTGAAATTTTCAGTCCCTTAGCCATTTCCCTACAATTCCCTAAGGCTCTAACTTCCATAGCAGGTACTGATCTTCAAGAGGGAGTTTCCTCACTTAGTGGTCCCTTCATCTACCTATGTAAATCACAGGTAAGAGAAAAGTTAAAATGAAAATTGATGATGATGATGATGATAGCAATAACCTCACAGGAATATTGTGAAGTTCAAATGAGATAATGTATATTAAGTATTTTTCAAGCTTTAATGTTCTACAGAAATATCAGTCTGTTCATAGAAAAATCAAGATGCAAAAACAGCCTATATTACCCGATATCTCACCCATTGCTCTCTCACCACTTGCCATTAATGACTTTCATAGGTAAGTTTGAAATCCCTTCAGGTTCCGTCTGACCTATGGTAAAATGATTAAGTAAAATCCCCACCCCCATTGCTCACCCCCAAGAAGGCAATACGTCTAGGATTTCCTTTGCTTCTGATCTCATGTATCCTTTCTTTCTTGCCTCTGCTTTCTCCTGATCCCTGTAGCAAATGAATTAAAGAAAAAGGATCATGAGCATGCTTATTGTACAGGCACATGCAGGTGTTTGTCCCTAAATCAAGAACGAACGAACATTTATTAAACACTCACCATTTGCAAAGTACTATGCTAGACACTGGGGATACAAATAGAAAAGCAAGAAAGTACTCTTTTTAAAAGCTCACGTTTGAATGGGACAGACAATACATGGGAGATTTCAGCTTCAAGTCAGATGGAAAAGTTCCATGGTTCTTAGGGTATAATGACAAAGCAAATGTTTGGACTTTTTACTGTCATTTCTACCAATAAAATCATATCATTTTCTGATGCTGAGCTTGACCGTGCCAAGGATATTGGTGGCAAGAACTTTTCTTTTTGGTTCTTCAATAGCTACAGCTGCACCTACAATGATTACAGTAGCAGTTACTCAGCTCTATTACACAGATGTTACACACCAGGACGATGGCAGAAAGCACTAGGCTAGAGGCAATACGACTCCTGGAGTTCTGCAGCTCAGGGTTCTGGATGCTTTAATCAGGGTCTGAGGTGGGACGGTGGACAAGGTGGTGGTGGGAGTTTGACTTGCCTACCAGATGCTGTCTCCTGTTTATTGTTCAGGTTGCCTTGTTGCTTCAGGTGGGTTGGCTTGTTTGCTGTGTGTGGCAGTTGATTGAATGTTGGTGGGATAGCTGGCCCCTTCTCCATTATAGTTGCTTCTGGTTGTGAGGACTGGCATGGAAGCAGAAGTAGAGGATCTGGAGGTTGCTTCTACTCTATACCAGTCTACCTATTGGTGGCAGTTGGTCAGCCGCTGCTGCTGATGGTGATGAGGAAGATGAGCCCTCCTCCACAATGATTTCTCCCTTCAAAAATGGCTAAAATGACTGGGCAGAAAGCAGCTCAGGTGGTTTGGGGAGTGGAAAGGCATTTTCATTCCTAAGACTTGAACTCAGGGTGTGGGCTATCTTCATAACAGTTGGAGGGGAGATGTTGATTAAAGTTGTGGGGGTAGTTTGTTGCCTAGAACATGTTGCCTCTTGGGTGCATTAAGGTGCTTTACTGTTTTACCTAATTTCAGCAAGAAGAAATATGGAGGAAAGGTCAAGCCTAATCATTTGCATGAGGTGAACTTTGACTCTGGGAGTTCATGATAGCTTTCTCTGCTCAATTGTGAATGCCTACAGGGGACCTCTTCTATTCTGTGATTGAAAATGTTAGCACTTCCTCCACGGAAAATATTTTATATCTACTTTTCACAGATTTTGCAAATACTTTTACTCCTACCGATTTTATTTACCCAGTAGGATGTAAGAGCCTTGAAGGCAGGGGATCTTTCTTTCTGTCTCCTGGAGCATACACAGGTTTTTGTAAATGGCAAGTGCTAAGTAATTTTGTGGAATTGAATTGAATAAGACCTTAACATGATGTTCAGTGTTTATTTCATGATCAGGTTAAAAACTATTGACAAAAGGGAAAAATCCAAGAAGTTAAAATTTAATTCCTTTTTTTGTAGAGAGGTTTCTTTTTTCTTTTTCTCACAGTTGTTCCATGTAATTGACAGATTTTAACTTGGTACAAAGAATGTTTACACCAAACACATTTTTTTTATTGCTTCAGTAAAATGCAAGTCTGTTTCCTCTCAAATGTTAATCCTGGCATCCCAAGCTAGAGAAATATAGTCTTAAATATTGTCTTCAGGCGCCAAACTGAAAAAAAAAATTGGAGCTGGAAATCAAAAGGAAAAGTTACCTAATTGTATGAACACCTTACTGCCTTCCCCACTAAAATCTGACACTCTAAAACTTGGTGAAAGTTCTTTGATGCTTTCAAGATAAAATTCTGACAAGCTATCAACAGGGAGGTTGTGCAGCAGATTTCTTCTGGAAATGAAACTAAAGACCTGTTCTTGTGAATTTTATTGAAATATTTTATTTGGAAAAATGATCAAAATTATAGTCATAGGAATATACTCTTCCTATACTGGTAGAATCACCAAATACATCCATGACAGAATAATAAACAGAAACATAATTTTTCTTCAAAATTTAAAATTGTGCTTTAACTCATTATATTTAATAGAATGGCTATATTTTAGTGTTTCTATTTTTATACCAAAGATATACTTAGGAACAGAATTTTTTAATCTTATCAATATCTGTTAAAACCTTTTTCTTAAAAAATGCTTATTTTTATTTTTTATTTCCACATCCTTTGCCTAAAATAGATTTCCCCTTACAGAAAGACATCACTTATAATGAAGGGGAAAAAATGACAATTCCACAAAACTAACCAAGACATTGCTCAAGTATAATAGCAGCGTTCCATGCCTACAGACACCTACTTCTGTAATCTAGGAAGGAAAGATATTTTTTGTAAGTTTTTTATGCCAAATTTGGTCATTCTAATTAATTGCACATAGTTTTGATTTTGTTGCTTTTTCCATTTATCTTGTTATAATCATTGTTTATATACTTTCCTATTTCTTCTTTCTTCACTTTGCATCAGTACATATGCCTCCCTATGCTTTTCTGTAATCCTCTTATGTATGATCCCTTCCAGCAGAGTACTAATCCATAACTCCCATGAGGCACAATGTACCTAGCTGTTCACCAATTAGTACTTCGACTCCTTAGCTATTACAAAAAGGTGCTGCTATGGATATGGCAGAGAATGGAAACTTGTGATGTTGTTCTTACGGTTTTGTTGTTAGCTTCACTAGGGTACAAGTCTAGCAATGGGATATTTTATCAAAGCAACTGTATATTTTAGTCCATTTGCTTGTGAAATTGCAAATTGCTTTGCAGAATGACTGAACCAATTCACAATTCCACAAATAGTATTATCATGCCTGTCTTTCTACAATTCCTCTAATATTGACAGTCCCAATATTTTGTCATCTTTGGCAAAAGCTTTTCAATAAATAAGAATAATAGTTTTCAGAAAACTCAACATTGGAAAAGAAATCAGGCATATTGATCACACTAAAAATATTTTAATAGGTACTCTTGTATAGTGGATAGACAACTGACCCTTGCGTAAGAAAGCCTTGGGTTCAATTCTGTGCCCTCAAGGAATTTATATTCTACTGGTTCCATTCCATTCACATTTTAAATAGAAATAATGATGATTATGACAACTGGCCTTCAACATGTCTGTACTTGTGACTGCTAGGTAACATTAAAAGATAGTAATTTAAATTATCTTCATTTTCTGGGTGCTTTTGATGTAAGACAATTTAAAGGAAAGTTCTAACATTCTATAGAGTCTTGTGGGGCTAGGAATCAAGGGAGAGTGATGACTTTTCTGTGCCTTTGAAAGGCAGAGCCAGAGTATGTTCAACTAGCTTTTCAGTTAGGCAATGCTCTTGAGAGAACATGGCATGTTTAATCATTTGTTCAGGCTTCGATGCTCTTCTCACAATCTCCTACTTCCTCTCTGGTAAGAATAGATTTGCTATTCCGAAGTTGCTTAAAGATGCTGCACAACATAGTCATACATATGAGAGACAAAGGGAATCATTTTCAAATGCACATCAGGGGAATTATGTTTGATACTAAAAGCAATCTTTCCAGAAATCTGTCAGCCCATCATGTTCAATGACTTGAAAATTAAAAGGAATAAAAAGTGACCCTTTTTGCTCTAATTCCGTTGCACTCCCCCAAACCAAACTCTTCCCCATTGTTTTTTCTTTCCTATGACAGCTTTAAGGAAACTTGCCATCTTCTTCTTTGAAAGTCTCCATTCAGTCATGAGAATAGACATTAAATCTACTGAAATACCTCTCAGGACTTAAATGATGGGGAAAAGTTTCAAATCATAGGGTACAACCTCTAAATCAGCAACTTCCTCTGGGTGCCCTTTTCATTTTCTCTTAACTTCAGAATTATGTCTGAAAGTGCAGAATACAGTTACTTAATGAAAAGTGGTACCTTTTAAGTTAT
This sequence comes from Potorous gilbertii, assembly GCA_028658325.1. Lineage (NCBI taxonomy): Eukaryota > Metazoa > Chordata > Mammalia > Diprotodontia > Potoroidae > Potorous > Potorous gilbertii. Next base: position 483,108,543 of record CM053771.1, on the reverse strand, counting down.
TTAAAATTACCTAGTAAAACATTGAGTCAAGTTTTGCAGCTGGGTCATTGAGGTTGACTACTGGTGGAACAATTACTTGGTTCCCATTGTTTGCCTTTGTTGGGAAGATGTAACAGTTCTTCTTGGGCTAGTTAATAAGAGTATGCTATGGTTGTTAAATTCTTAGTTACTTTTTTTGCTATGCTAAGTGCATCAATCTTTCATTCATTGAGGAAGAATTGAGCCAGGAAATTCATCTCAAGAGTTGTCTCTTACTGGGCCCCTCAACCACCAATGCCCAATTACCTTCCATTTACTTCATACTTTTCTTGTAAATAATTGCTTACCTATGTCGTAGCCCTCATTACATTGTAAAGTGAGGACAGTGGCTGTTTTTCATTGTATCTCCCAGGTACCACCTGGCTATCTAGGTGCCTGGCACAGAGTAAGTGTTTAGTAAATGCCTGTTAATGCATGACGGATAGAGGAAGTAGTAGCTCAAGACCTATGATTTGAAGGAAGGTAGCAATTCTAAGAGATAGGCTGGAAGAATAACTAGGAAGGCAATGCAATTGTTCAGGTGAGACTGATGAAGGCAGAAACTACATTAGTGACTATAGCAGTGGAGAGAAGGGGTTGGACATGAGAGACACTGTGGAGTCAGAATCAACATGACTAATCCACTGATGAAAGTGTAGGGCTGAAGAAGAGTGAAAAAGTCAGAGTGTTTGTGAACCTGGGAGAATAAAAGAATGAAAATAGGAATGTTAGGAAGAAGGGTAGATTGGCTGTGTTTGTGGGCTATCTTAGTTGTGTTTTGTATTTTGGACATGTTGAGATTTCTATGGAAATTATGGAATTCACCGTTAGTAAAGTGGGAATAGCTCAGGAAAGACAATAAAATAGGCAATACCAGACCCATGAGAGTTGATGATATCATTGAGAGACTATTAAGAAAAAACAAGAGCACCCAGACCAGAACCTTATGGGAAACCCACAAGTAGGGGGCTAGCAAACAAAACTGAGAAAACACAGAACAGTAGGTAGAAGAAGAAACAAGAGATAATATAACAACATACAAATGAGGATACATTGTTTCAAATGAGGCAAAGTGGTCAATTTGGAAGACTGAGTTTTAAAAGCCCATCACTTTTGTAACCTTTGTTAACTTTGGGGAAAAGCTGTTCCAATTGAGTGATGAAGGCAGAAGCCAGCTTACATGGTGTTAATGATCTTGAATTTGTATATGATGCAATTCAAATAATGCCAGGTAGCTCCACTATTTGCAATATCACCTTTAAAAGAACCACTCAATAAATAATCACTTGTTAATTACTAGGTACAAAATTGTGGATTTGATGGATGAGATTTTTATGAATTTCTTCTATGCCAAGTCAATTTAAACAAACTTGTAATAATTTTGGAGATAAAAAAGAAGTAGAAAAATAAGAGCATAAGGAACAACTATCCACCGAAGGTGTCAAAAGAATCAAAAAACAGCAAGATGCCAAAGGAAAAAGATGAGAAAAAGAAGAGAATAATGAAAGGTGATATTTTGAGTAATTTAGAGAGAACCTTTGTATGTATAAAAATGGGACTGGACAAAATTTCATTGGATCCAGAGACAGGAACAATTTCTAGGTTGAAGAAGAGAAAAGAGGGAAGAGAAAGGGAATTGAAGTGCTGTTATTGAAAATGAAACATTAATGGTTTAACTGTCTCCAGCGTCGGCCACCTCCTCCTAATCCCTCTCTTTCTCACTCAGGTGTATAATGCAGGTTACAATGTGCTTCTACAAGCATTCTGAATGTTAGTGGAAAATGAACACAGAATATAGATTTATAATCATCAATCTGGACAAGGTAGTGGATAAAATATAGGACTTGGAGTCAAGAAGACCTTGAAACTTGATTCAGATCTTTATTAGCTGTGGGACTCTGGCAAGTGGATTTACCTCTCATCCCAGTTTTCTTATCTATAAAATGGTGATAAAAGCACCTATGTCACGTATTTGTTGTAAGGATCAAATGAGAGCATATGTATAAAGTGATGTGCAAATCTGAAAGCAATATATAAATATTAACTATTGTTATTGTGTTACCACCACCTACCAGACTAACAGAATGTTCAGTGATATGTAAATAGAATATATAAATATGTGTTATCTTTATCCACATGACCATATGAATCAACGCATATGAAAAGAACGTTGTCCAGAGGCAGGCTATTCAACCCATTGGGAAATAGGTCATAAATGCTATGTGCATTTGAATATAGCTCCTTAAGGATAGGAGCCATCTTTGGCTTTTCCTCCTGTCCCTAGGGTTTAGTTGTTTCTTTGTTTGTTGTCATTGTTTGTCCTTCCTTCTCAAAGAGGAACATAACACAAGGGAGGCAATACTATGACATGCAGATGACTTGGATTTAAGTGAGGGAGGGCTGTCCAAATTCACCATCACTTTCTCCTCCAGGGCCATCTGGGTACAGTGGCCAGATAAAAATCAAGACAACTGAGGAGGGCCCAAGATGCAGTGCCTAGGCACTTAAAAATGCTTATTGACTAACTGCTGACTGATTATAATTGACTTTGATTTGTTACATACATTTTTAGTTTAGCTTAAATCATGTTTAATTAGTTTAGCTTACAAATCTGTGGATTCAAACAAATCAGTCTAAATTATTTCATCTGCTTATTTTTTTAAAAAAAAGTTGAATGAAATAAATATTGTTGAATCAGCTATCTGTAGCACCAATGCAATATTCACAGTGCCTTCAATGGCTATGAATATTCCAGTATTGTTCTGAATCACAAAATATTACAGACTCTCCACATGGAAGATGGAACCAAAACACTTATTCAAACACCAGAAAACCAAATCTCTCATAGCAATAAAGAAATCTATACACAATAACAATGCAGAGGGCAATATCAGCCCCAACACTTCCCTCTGTTAGGCTTCCCATAAACCAGCTCCATTAAACAAATCACAAGCAGGCTCCCTTAAACAAAATCACAAACAAGTTCTCCCACTCACACTAGTTGCTTCCTGCTCTCTTTCCCAGCTCTGACTGCTCTGACTCCTTGCCTGTTCCACCTGTTCAGCAAACTCCTCCCACCCACATATTCCATGTGACTCAGACTCCCATGTGACCCAGGCAGGTCACATGGGCTTATTAATGGATGGGAAAGAACTTCTCATTTAAATCATCATTACATTGTATCATGAAGACAAAGCATAACAAAGCCCTGCAAAGTATGTACAGTCTCTCTCTTGATTTAAGTGTTTACTGAAATAGATTAAAACTATAATTGCCTACTACATTTAAAGCATCCTTTTTATTGAATTTTCATGTAAATGTGCTTTCTACTGGGCTCTCATGAATGATGGAATGAAGTTCAGTACTCTGAAACTTTAAAATACTAAGTAGCATTACAAACTTCAATATAATGAAACAACCACTTATTAAAGATCAATTATGTACCAGACACTGGACTAAAGGACTGAGGAAACAGAAACATAAATGAAGTTCTCTCTATCCTTAAAAGAATTTACACTCTAATAGGGTAGGGATGGAGGAAGGGATGTAATAGATGCAAAAGGAAGTCAATACCTACCACATAGCTAGTTTCAAAGAGAGCAACAATAGGAAGTGAGATCAGGCAAAATTTCTTAAAGGAGATGGTACTTGAGTTGAACCTTAAGGGGAACTAGTGATTCCAAAGGATGGATATGGGCAGGTATATATCAGGCATAGGGACACACTGTACAAAGGCAAAGGAACAAATGATGGAAAGTTGTGTATAGAGAAGAGGGGGCATGTTTGGGATAGGAATAGAGAAGATAAATTTCATTTTAGATAATTCAAGTTTGAGAGATCCATGGAATGTCCACGCAAAGATTCCAGTAAAAAGTTAACAATGTAGATCTAGAGCTCATAAGAGAAATGAGGGCTGGATATAATTATTTAAGAGTCAGTTGTATAGGTATAATTACTGAATCCAAGCCAGCTGATGAGATTTCTAAGAGAAAGGGGAGGGGGGGAAGAGACAAAGACAGAGACAGAGAGGAGAGAGACACAGAGAAAGAAACAGAGAATGGGAGAAAGGATCCAAAACAGAGACAGAGGGAATGTCTGCATGGAAGGACAGAGGTTGATGGTGATCCAGAGTTGGGGAATGGATCTCCTTGTAGTATTTCCTCTTCAAAAATGAAGTTTGCACCCAAAAATCTTAGTGCATTTTAAAGTTACTAATGATGAAAGCTACAATAAGACTTTTGAGACAGTGTATCAACAACCATTTGGAAAAGTCTAGTTACTGACAATTTATCACCAATCCAATAGTTTTCAATTACCATCCAAACTGGATAAGATGGCCTCCACATTTGGACCAGCTGTTGGAGCTGGTGGGTAAGACAGAACAGAGGCCAGAATGCCTTGGTTACCTTTCAGATCTCTTATTCACTTGGATTGCATAGGATAATGCCACCAAAGTTCTTATCCATCTGTTAAACTGCATCCTCAGAGGTTGAGTGGAATCAGGCATGATGCCACATTCATATCACCTTAACACAAAAGAGTATTTTCCCCAGCTTACAACAGGGAGATTTAGTTTTCTGTTTACTCCTATTTGCTGTATGACATACTTTCTGGGCATGGAGCCCTGGTAGGTTCATTTTTATATATTTATTTATATCAAGTGCCAGGCTTGATTTTTAGAAAGAAGCATTCTGTTATTAAAATGTTAACATCTGTAAATCACTGCATGGTAGTACTTATAAATCCTCCAGAGGAATAACGCCAGGCAAATAAAAGTCTTTTCATTAAGAAGTGGAAGGGCATGAACTTGCCAAAAAAGAAGAAATGTAACCCATACATATAAAAGAGAAATACATTTGATGTAATAATTTTGCCATTTCCCCACTATTTTCTATTTAGATCTAGAAATAGGTGACTTGAAAATTACTGTACAACATTAACATAATCAATAGATATATAAAATAATACTTTGTTCAATTTGTTGAAAACATTTGATCTACCAAAATCTAAAAAAACCTGGAATTAGAAGTAAGGTTTCTGTGGCTTATGGTTTGTTTGTTTTTTTATCTATATCTTGCTTTCCTCATTAGATTGTGAACTCCTTAAAGATAAAGAACTACCTTTTAATTTTCTTTCCATCCCCAGTACTTAGCATGGTGCCTGGCACACAGTAGGTAACTTTAAAAATTCACCTACAATTCACTCACTATACAATTCACCTGACTAATTTATTTGCTTCTTTTTTTATATTCTGCTGAATTAGTTAGGGTTATCTCTTGATAAGTGCTTATGTAATCCAGTTATGACAATCTTTCGTTTATGTAGAGCTTTTGATTTCGGAAGCATGTCCACTTCAGGGTTCAGTTCTTCTGTTTTCTTGATATTGATAGCCCACAGCACCATGCACTACAACCTATATCTAGGAGTTGTCCAATCAATATTTGTCGATTTGTTTCAACTTCTTTACCCTTCAGTAAAATTGTTTTCTTGGGCCACAGGCAGAGAATACTTGTGATCTCAAGTTTAAGATTCTTTCTAATGTTGTTTTCCAAGTTGGAAATGCTTTGGGATGAAATGTGAAGTCCTCCAAGCCTTCAAAATTCTGAGATAACAATCCTACTAACTGACACATATTTACTTTAGAGGGATTGTGCAAGAATTCATGAATATTTGAAAAGTAGCATAGGCACTGCAGAAACACTTTCCTCCTTGTAATACAAATGTTATTATTACATTATGGTTGATGCATTGTTCTGATTAAGACTGAATTTATTAAAAATAGTAACTGCATTCTTCTTACAAAAATATTTTTTCAATTTCATTCTTTATGTGTAATTTGGCAACAAAATTCTAAGAATTGTAGAGTATGATCATTAAAAACAATCTCAACCAAACTCTTCTTTGGTTGCCAGTGTTTCGCATTTCATACAGGGAACAAGACAGAAGGAAGAAAGTTTAGTGAGAGATATATATGATTCGTTTGGAAAGAAGGACTTGAGTTCATGATAAAAGAGAATCCCTTGAATGAATTGAACAGTTTTGCCCTAGAGACAGGAAAACTGGGGAGAAGGCATAGGACCACTCCCTCCTAGTGAAGGATTTGAATGGCCAACATATGGAGAAAGCAATACATGATACATTTGGACCCAGAGGGCAGTACTAGGACCACTGGTCAAAGTTACCAAGAGGCCAGTTTAGTTTTGAAGTCAAAGGAAAAACAAATAAACAAACAAAATGACCTCATTAACAATTTGCTAATTAAAGCAACCCAAAAGTGGAATGGGTTGCCCTAAGTGGTGGTGGGTTATATCTTTAGAAGTGTTTAAGCAGAAGCTGGACATTCATCTGGTTTGCTCTAGCAGAGAGCCCTTTTCCACAAGGGTTGAAACAGTTGAGTGCTAAAATACATTCTAACTTTAATGCTGTGATTCGGAGGTAATAAATTAGTTCTAAAGAAGATTTGTTGTTTAGTCATTTTCAGTTGTATCTGACACTTCCTAGTTCTGTTGACATTTTCTTGGAAAATGTACTGGAGTGGTTTACCCTTTCCTTCTCCAGCTCATTTTACAGATGAGGAAAATGAGGTAAACAGATTTAAGTGACTTACCCAGGATCACACAGTTAGTAAGTATCTGAGTCCAGATTTGAACTCAGGAAAATGAGTTCCTGACTCAAGGCCCATCATCCATTATACAACTTGGTTGCCCTTAAAGAGGATTTACAGCATTGTAAAAGAATACACATATACATACCTATGTATACCCATGGGTATGTATGTATGTAGATAGGCAGGCATCTTATCCTAAACTACAGATTTAGAGCTGAAAGGGCCCTTTAAGGTCATGAAGTCCAATCTTATCATTTTATATAGGAGGAAACTGAGCCCAAGAGGTTAATTGAATTATCCAAAGTCATTTAGCTACTAAGTGCAAGAGGCAAGATTCAAACTCATTTCTTCCTCATTCCAAGTCCAACACTTTAAAACATAAAGCTACCCATAGATGACCTCTAAGAAGGCTTAAATCTATGATCCTATGAAATAAGATTCCTGAACAGGAATAGGAAAGGGTGTTCATCTAAGAAAAGTTCCAGGCATTACGGATACCTCTGATATTTGTCAGGGAAGGGTGACAGCATCCAATTGTCTGAGTCAACACTCTCAACTTGGGAATTTGTAGAGTTCCAAATGACTCAGCATGTCCCTGTTGGGCAATGGGTTTATCATTTATTTTAGGTTTTTGTGTGATTAGAAACTTTTCAGGTGATTATTTCAAATTATAAAAATATTTATTTATAACATATTTTATACATATGATATGTATATATATATATATATTATATTATAATATATAAGCCCTGTATGGAAAAGCATTTTAAAAAGTAGGAGAAAATGACTAACCTTTTAAACATACAGGGGAGTGTGTTGGTTGGGGGTGGTATGAAGGAAAAGACAATTTTTATATATGAAGAAGTATAGAAGAGCTGGGTTAAAAAAAATGAGGTACTGGATTTAGAGCCCCAGAAAACCTGAGTTCAGATTCCAGTTCTGTGACTTTGGAGCTAAGTCACTTTGTTTAAATTGTCTGTTTTGGGGAAGCAGCATGGAGTAAGGATAGAGTTCTGGATTTGGCCTCTTGGATTCAAATACCATGTCAGATACTTGAGGGCCATGTTACACTGGAAAACTCACATGGCCCTTCTGCCCTCCAGTCTTCTCATCTGTGAAATAAGGGGGTCTGGAGCTGAAAGCTTTTAAGGGATCTTCTAACTCAACATATATGGTTCTATAATAATTGAAGGTATACCTATTCAACTAAATTTAACTCATTTAGCACAACTGAGCACAGAGGACAATTCTAGACACTGGGAACAGAAAGACAAAACAAAATAAGCTGTGTCTTCAAGTATTTCACATTTTACTCAGAGACACATGGTATACATTCATTCACACACACATAGGAATTTTGCAAGGAATCAAAAGCAAGCTCGTTGGCCTATGGTTTGTAGACTCTCTTCCTTTTTTCATTTTTGAAATCAAGGCAATATTTTCCCTTCTTCAGTCCTCCAAACTTAATAGGCATTTTTAGAAATTGTTGGAAGAAAGGGAGGCATGACAGAAGTCAACATATGGCTGCCATTCCATTAGATTTATATCAGATCATGGACAAATAGACTGTATCCAGACCCTTATAGGTCTTTCTAGATTGGTAGACTTTGCCACAGGTCTGTGTATCTCTGATCTGTCCTTTGAATATATCAGCTCCATACTATGCAAAGGCACCAGAGGGTAGGAATTTAATGAAAGACTCTCCTGTGGCATTTTAATGAACCTGTTATACTCAAGATACTTAAAATCAATGCCCAATTAGCAGTAAAATTCATTACTTTATTAACACACTGCCATTTGGATACCTGTCATTTCCCTTGAATATCTTGTGAATTATAAATTCCAATTATGTGTTTACTTTGGCTAGAATTGTATATTAGTCTGAACTGTCTACCATTGCCAATCCACAGGGATATCTCTAGTGGCCTATCCCAGGGATCTCTGCTTGGCTCTATTTTAACTGAGATGGCTCACTTATCTAATTTTCATATGACATGATGTTGGGAAGGATAGCAAATACATCAGGTGACAGAATTGGAATCCAAAAAGATTTCAACGGGTTACAATGAGAGGTAATATCAAATTAAATGAAGTTTCATTGGGAAAAGTATGAAGTCCTACAATTAAGTTTGAAAAATTGATCGCGTAAGAAGAGATTGGAGGAAGAATGGCTAGGTGGCAGTCTCCATGACAAGGGTCTAAGGATTTTATTGGACTACAAACTCAGTAGCTGTAATATAACAAATAAATAGTTGAATTTTTACAAAAAAGCAGAGAGAATTAAAAAAGACTGATTGACAACAGTAATTTCAACCAAATATAGGAATAATTAGCATTTATGAGGGAGAGTATTATGAGATTTGACTGATGGTCAAGTAATATAATCAAAAAATGGGAGTTGGAAGGGATCTCAGAGGTCATTGGTATAATGCATATTTAAATGGGAATACTTGCTACAATACCCCCAACAAGCAACCATTCCAAACTTGTCTATCTATATCAGGTCATGGAAAGAAAGATAGTCAATCTGATTTTAGCCTGCCTTAAGAAATAGAATGAGGGAAAGAAGAACCCCAGTCAACCCTGGTAAGGCCACTTCTGTAATATTGTATTCAGCTCTGGCTCCCACATTTTAGGAAGGTCATTCACAGGCAGGCATGATCCTAGAGCAGGGTGATTAAGACAGTCAAAGGATTAGAGACCATGACATATTAGGATTGATTGAAGAAAACAGGGATAGTTATCTTAATAAAAATTGAGGAGGACATGATAGCTGTCATCAAGAATTTGAAAGAATGCCATGAGAAAGATGAATTAGACTTATTTTACCTGCCCCCAAAGGGCAGAACCAGTGGCATAAGAATAAATGAGAGTATGAGAGATCAAAGTTATTGCTGTTCATGTAAATATGTAATCATTCATGCCCAACCTTTTACTTATTTTTTCTCCTTACTTAAGAATTCAAGCAACTCGCACCGTAATTCAATACACATGAATTTCTATAGAGACACAGAATTTGTGACATATATGAGTACAGAAAATGCCAAACTGAAGTACCCCAAACTATACTGATCTGCTGCAAAGATATCTCAGCTAGATTACTAGTTCTCCCTCCTACCAAAGCACATAGCCATTATAGCATACCATATCAAACTCCCCTTCAGTCTTGGATCTTATCTGCTTTTGTCTACTGTCTACAGGTAGATTTACAGTGGAAGAGGTGCAGGCCTTCACTGAGATTGGGGGTAACAGCTTCTATCTTCCATTCTCCCAGAACTTGCCTTGCCTTCTTGGTTTTGGTCAATAGTAAGGAGCCATGAATGGACGCTACAGAGAATCAGACTTTCCCATTCAAATATACATTATACCAGATGATCTCTGAGGTCCCTTCCAATTCCCATTTTTCTGCGATTATATAACTTGACCATAGGTCAAATCCCATAATACTTTCCCTCCTATTTATTCTTAGATTTGGTTGAAATTATCGTTGTCTATGAGTCTTTTTTGTTCTCTGTTTTTTTTGGAAGAGTTCAACTTTTAATTTGCTGTATTACAAGAGATAATTAATAAAAAAGATCAAAACCATGTCATCACCCGATTCCTCTTTCTTAACTTCCTCTTCTTTCTGTACCAGCAGCAGGGGATGCACTCTCGGTAGTAGCAGCACCAGCTGGCAGGTCAGCTCCACTGACTACAACATTGAAGATGAGACTTCTGATGTCAGTGTTGGCCAGGGTTTTTACAAATAGACTAGGTCAGAAAGGTTTAACGTTTACACCTGGTCCTTCAATGGGGGCATTGATTTTATCCTCCACGACCGTGACCTCATAGTCATGCAGAATGAGCACCCAGTAGATGTAGGTAAGATCATAGATAGAGACCACTTCTGGGGCTGCCTGGCCCAGTGCTGGTCACCAACTGAAGTGAACCTCACAATCAGCCCAATGTGGTTTTAGCTTCCTGGGAAGGACAGACCACCTTTCTATATATGTTTTTAAACAATCAATGTAGGACAGGGAGGCAAGATTAGCAAAATAAATAAAAATTAGAAAAATTTTAAAATTGAGTGGGTTGAAAAATGTAGGTGATACCCTTCTGTATTCAAACTAAGCTTAGTCCTATAGACATTATGACAAGTCTGAGAGTAAGAGAAGAAGTATGACATAGTGGATAGAGATTTGTCCTCCAAGTAAGAAGATCTAACACATCTCTGACACATGCTGGGTTCTGGCCCTGGGCAAGTCATTTCGTTTCTGTTGACCCCAAGCAGTTCCTTAGGACTTAGTCATGGATGGATACTGATCTGCACTGGAGAAGGGAATTCTCACACTTGGAGTTCTATATGCTGGAGAAATTGCATACCAGAGGCAATGACAACATAAGCACTGATTGTCTTTGAAGTATTTTTCTTCTATTTAGTGTATACCCTCAACCTAAGAAATCAGGATGATTTTTTCTACTTATCACAGTATGGTGCAAACAATTCACAAAATTTACAAAGGAAATTTTATAGAAAATATTAAGACAACAAAATAAAACTGACAACAGAGATACTGGAAAATCAAGACAAACTCCAAAACATCAAACCCCAATGTCTTCATAAAGTCTTATTCACTTAGAAATACAAAGACAAGCAGCAGGCATCTCTGCAGTTCTGGTCATCTTCCAGCAGGTGGTGACCAGCACTTCTCCTTCCTGCAATTTTGCCTAGCTCAGGAGAAGGCAACAGGTGCTCTCATCTTTTCTCCAGTCAGTCTTAATTATATTTCCTTTTAACTTTGCAGTCACAATTTGAACATATTTATTGAGTATTTCACTCTTAATTGGATTTTCATTAACCCCATCATACAAAAGAAAGTTTGATATTTTTTGGGAAGCAAAAATCATAATACAAATTCCTCAAGGTACAAAGCTCCTCCTACCATCTAAAATGCATAGCTAATTGGTGTTTTCTGAAGGGAGTATCTGCCACTTCCACGAGCCTCAGTTTCCCCATCTGTAAAATGAGGGATTTGGATTGTGTGTTTTTGGAGGGGGGGGTGGTTTGTCTTTCATTCTTGAAGAGGACCATGACATCAGGAAGATGATGCCATAATTTGCAAGTGAATTGAATTTAAAGTGAGGAAGGACTGTGCAAAGTCACCAGTCCCACTTTCTCCTAGTAGACATCTAGATCCAGTGGCAAGACAGAAGATGGCCCCAGGGTTTGGATTGTGTGAACTTTGAATTCACTTCCATTATAAATCCTAAACTATCAAATGGTCAATCAATAACTATTTCTCAGTCACCCAGCAAATGTCAGTCACTGTGTTAAATCCTGGATGTATGTATGTCATTTATTTAGGTAGGAAAACTAGTTTGAAGAGGCAGGATAATAGGAGCCAAATGATTTTCATCCCTTTTACGTGTCAAGCCACTTCCACAAAATTATATGCGTAGACTTTGGATGACTCAATTCTTGGGTTGTTTTTTTATTTTTATTTTTTTACCATTTTAAGTAAATACAATAGTATTTTTTGTATAGATTTACCACTGCTTCACAGATTAAATAACTTTTCAATCACAACCTGATAAAGATTTCTCTAAATAACTTTTCAATCACAATCTGATAAAGGTTTCTCTAAGATATCACTGTTAAAAATAGATGCAATAATGATGTCACCATTACTGCCAAATGCAAGCAGTACATATAGTCTCTTATATTCATGGATTCATAAATCTGTGGAATCTTAGGCTACATGTTGGAAAGGGAATATTCTACTAATTCTGTCTCCCAATAAAAGGTCATAATTAATCACTTCTGACATGTTTATTCACTTGCAGGCTGACTACCAAGGTCTTTGAAGATCTGAAAGTGGCCTCAATATTTCCCTTGTTCTCAGTTAGAATTCTGGATACTCAATATGAATGTAAGTTTAAAATAGGAAATGATTATAAGAATGTAATTCAGGAATTTTGGGAAGCACTTTTCTCCATCCCTGGGAGCTCCTCAGTGGTGAATCATCAAAGAAAACTTGGGGAAGTGAGTGGAACAGGTGACCCGAGCAAAGAAAGATTTGATTATTCCACTGAATCCAGAACCTACTAAAAATAGGTCATTTTCACTCTGTAAATGAAGTAATGGGGAATGGTTTCCCCCAGGCAGACAACAGGAGCTTAGTACACTTTCCAAAAGACATCACAGACTTTAAAGTAGGAAGAAGTAGGAGTCTACTTCTATCTGTCAGAGAGTTATGACAGAGATGAGCTCCATTACAGAGGGCAGATGTCCATTAAGGAAATCAACTCAGGTACCTGTTTAGATTGGGGAAAAGAAGCCTAGATTCAACAATTTAATCAGCCTTAGCAACCAGGTAGTGAATATGGTTTAGGGAAAATGTAGAAAGTAGTAGAAAGAGCCCTGAATATAAAGGATGAAATTTAAACCCATGAGCAGATACTAAGTATTTGTGTAACATTGGGCAAGTTATCTTACTTCGTGTCAAATGAGTTTTTTTCATTTGTAAAACAAGGGTTCTCCTAATTTAAAATTTAATAATGCCATGAACAGAAAAGAAGCAATGTGACAGAAGTTGAACTTCCCAAGGTCTTAGAGACATCAAGACCTCTACTTAAGTTTGCAAACATAGGAGAAAAAACTATGTTATGTTTTAAAAATTTGATACCTTTTATGTTTACATTTACCCTGAATACTCCCCTACCTTGAGACTTCCTACTTCTCCACCTAGAAGAGTAAAATGTGATGCATAATCAGTCCTTCAGGGCCAAGATTGGCATGACAATTCATCAGACTTTGGCTATCAGTTTTGTTCAAATTTCCATGATTGTATTAATTGTACATATTGTTCTGTCTCTACTTTTTTCTGCACAGATTCGTGCATGTCTTCCCCTGGTTCTCTGAATCCCTTATATTCATGCTTTCTAAAAGCACAGTATTATTTTATTACATCCATATACCATATTTCTTTCTATTTCCCAGCTCATAGGCACCCATTGTATTTCCAGTTTTCTGGAGGAGTTTACTAACACAAGAAGCATTGCTATACATATGGTAGTATATTAATAGCCTTTGTTTTCTGTCTTTGATTTCTTTGGAAGAAGCCATATCATTTAAAATGAGGGGGAAGATAAAGCAAGCGCTTTGATAAATAAAGTATCTCAACCAAGTTATGTCTGTATCAGTCAAGCCAATTGTCTTATTCAGAAAGAGGATTTTGAAAAAGCTTGCTTTTGTAGATAAAGCTTAAAAGTATTAGAAAGACCTATTTCCATTCTTTCATGTCTTTTCTCACTTCCTAATGTTTATTCTTTCCTTTCTCTTTATTCTCATGTTTCCAATGTTGTAATAGTTGCTTATAGGATTAAAATTCTCTTCTAAGTCTTGTTTTCTTCCCAGGAAATTGAACCAAATGTTTTTTTCTCTCCCATTTCTCTGAATTATTTGCAACATTTTTAAAGACTTCCAAGCCAAGGATAACCATTTTCTTTTCATTTATTTCCTCCTCCAACATAAAGGCACATTAATTTCTGGGCACTTAGTTCTTTAACACTTCTTCTAACTGAGAAGAGGAAATAGGGAAAGCAATCATTCCTGCAAGCTTAAGTAAGAAAGAGTTGGAGGCGCTTTTCAGAACTATGTAGGGAAGTTTCAGACAGCTGTTTCATCAACATCATTGACATCTTTCTGCTGTCAAATATATTTATAGGAAGTATTGATTCTTAATAGATAAACAGCATTTAAACTTAAACCATGCTGTCTTTCATCTTGGCAATTGTACAATTTTTTCTCCTCCATAAAATTACTCCTTTGAGGTGAGATTCTCCTTGATAGGATTCCATAGACATGACATTTTACTTTTAGAAGAAGCTTTTTCTTATTTATAAAGTATCATGAGTGCTGACCTTAGCACCTCAAACTATTTTTTTTTGAACTGGAAATATATCTGGCCTTGTGGCAACTTCTGCAAAGTTACTCTTATTAAACTTTTCTTGGAGAAGTTACTCTGAACCCTTGGTGGGAAGAGTGTGCCCTGGGCTGACAGAACTAAGGTATCTGATAGAGAAATGAAGATCTCTTTGGTTTAGATGAAGATCAGATTTCTGAATCATCTATACAGAAAACTTCTGTATTTTTCTTTGAATTGGAGATGGAAAAGCAATCCATAATTTTAGTCTCCATTTAGATGGTGCCCTTAGGTTTTCAAAGTTTTTATTTTTATAACAACACTCCGAGATAGTTCATATAAACATTTTCGGTCTCATTTGAGAAGCAACAACGGAACCTCTGAGAGATAAAAGGACTTGTCCATGAATGCACAGTGATGACGTAGTTTAAGCATGATTTGAACTTGAGCCTCAAGGTTCCATGCCCAGTCCTGTCTTGAATACAAGAGTCACTTTTCTAGAAGTAGTCTGAAATGAAAAGGAATCATACGTTATGTTGTCCAATGGACAATTTCCAAATTATCTATAGTTTACTGGTTACAAGTTTCTGTACTGGATTGTAAGTACTGAGAAAACAAAGGACAATGATATTTAATCATTTCATTTCTTTCCCCTCCAAATACTTAGCACAGTGTCCTGCACATACTGAAATACAGCAAAGGTCTATGATTTCAATAGTGTTAGTATACCTCCAGGAATTAAAATAGCCATCTCTCTGTGCCTTAAGAGTCTCCCTTTCATAGATTACACAAACTTATGCAAAGTAAAGTGAGCAGAACCCGGAGAATATCATACACTGTAACAGCAATATCATATGATAATCAACTGTGAGTGACTTAGCCATTCTCAGCAATATGATGATCCAAGATGATTCCAAAGAACCCATAATAAAAATGCCATCCATCTCCAGAAACAGAACTCATAGCATATTATTTTTCACTTTCTTCATTTTTTATGTTCTTTTCTTTTGATCTGTTTCTTCTTTTACAATATGAAGAATATAAAAATATGCTTTATATAATTGCACATATATAATCTATATCAAATTGCTTATGTTTTAGGGAAGGAGAAAATTTGGAACCCTAAGCTTAAAATAAAATAATGTTTAAAACTGTCTTTACCCGTAATTGGAAAAAAAATACTATTTTTAAAAAGAATCTCCTTTTCTGGAGAAATATTTTTTTTTACTAAAAAAGAGATGATAGATGAATAAATTATGACTTATTTATGTTACTTATCTATATAATTCATATGTAGCAAGCACAATGCCAAGCTCTGAGAACACAAAACATTTAAGGCTCAACTTAGATGCCACTTCTTACAAGAGGCATATTCCTAGTATTTTACTTTTAGTTCCTCTTCCTCTACAAAATTACTTTCTATGTATTTTATAGAAATCTATATATCAGTGTGAATATTTCCTCACTAGTAATCTCCTAGAAGTCCGAAACTGTTTCATTTTTGTCTTTGTAATCTCAGTGATTGGCACATAGTACATGCTGAACTGAATTGAAGCCATTACTTGATTTAGGGAATCATTAACATCTAATGCATAAGACCTTATCTGCAGAGCATTTCAGAAAGCTGATGCCCAGGCTCCAAAAGCCATGTAAGTGGCAGAGAGGTGAGAAAGATGCCTTTTCTGGGGCCTAAGAATAGTATCTCTACAGGCAAAGATCTACCATGATATAGTCAAATATGCAAAGATGCAAAGATTCATTATTTCCACAGTAGGAAAGTTTTTGAATCAGAGAAATTTTCCTGTAACAAGTTTTATTGTTTCTGAAATATTTTTAATGCTGTGAATTTCTCTTGGTAAACACCTAACAGATAACCACGTCCTTGTTTCTAGAGATTACAAAATGGCTCAAAATTAATTGATTCACATATTAATTGTTCTGAATTAGACTTTCAGAGTGATTATGGTAGGCATCATTCTGTAACTGACTATGCAAAAGAATGGGGGATTTTTGTTTATGGTTTATAGTTTAGTTAAAAAACCCCAAGGAACAGAGTGGCTCAAGAATCTTGATGCCACCCTGGAAAGAGAAATGAAAAAAAAGACAAAGGAAGAAAAGACACTGTTCAAATCCAAATAATAGGAGGATGAATTAGTGTGGGAACGTGTATGAGATTAGAGAACCCCCAAACACATGATCAGGGCTCTGTGTTACCCAGACAAAAGTTGTAAATGAAAAGGTGCCACCTAATAATCAATCAATAAACATTTATTAAGTTTCTACTACATGCTAGGCACTGTGCTAAGTATCAGGGACATAAAAGGAGGCAAAAGACAGTCCCTTCCCTCAAGGAGTTTCCAATCTAATGAGGGAGACCATATACACACATATATGTATATGCATGCATGTGTGTATGTGTGTATATATGTATATATACATATATGAAGAATAGGAATAATTAACAAAGAGAATTAAGAAGGGTTAGACAAGGCTTTCATAAAAAAATGGGATTTTATTTGGAACTTAAAGAAAGCAAGGGAGGCCAGTGCAATAGTCAGGTAGGAGGAGGGAGAGCATTCTAGGCTTGGGGGATAGCCAAAGCCTAAAGACCCCTTCTGAGGAGAATAATTTCAGAGCATCTGAAAATCTATAGGATTAAAAAGGAAGCCAATAATATTGAAATAAAAATCTATTTTTTCCTCCTCCAAATTCAGAGATGTCCCTCTTCCCTATCTTCTTGTTAAGAATCTTTGCCTCAGTTACTTCCTTTATCTTTGGGGGTAGGGGATCATCATATTTACCTATTATTTTGAGGTTTTCAGAGTATTTTACATGCTACTTATAATAGCTCTGTGAGGGCTATTTATTACAGAAGACACAACTGAGGCTTAAAGAGGTTAAGTGAATTAACCAGGGCCACATTGCTATTAAGTGTATGAGGTAGAATTAAAATTTAAATCTTCTGGACTCAAAGACTGGCACCCCAGGCATACTGCCATAATGACTCTCTGAAGTTATAAACAAGGAAAGTCAAGAGTTTGTTGACCTGAGTTTATAATTCTTTTGATATGTCAGTAAATTGTACCCCTCCTACTGTATGCTTAGCATGACACTAGTAGTATCATATTGTCAGCAAGAGTACAAACTGCTTATTCAATTGCTAATAATTTGTCAATAGAGAGGTTCTTGCAGATGAATTGCATGATGCAGGATGTCTCTTATCTCTTCTCACTTCATTTTGCCCATAAGGTTAGGTACTTGAGTCAATCTGTCCAAAGAAATGAGACCGGATCTCCCCAAGTGCATGGAATGCAGTAAAGGAAACCATAATTCAATCAGTTTAGGTCATTGCCTCAATGATACTGAAGTTCCTGGAATTCTTTCTTCTCCTTGTAAAGTCTTCATACTGGGTTCTAAAAATCTGCTTTTCAAAACCTGATTCTCAATTGCCGGGAGCAAGCTTCCCTAAATCTGCTTCTTCTCTCAAATTGTTGTGTCTTTATATTTATAACTGCCTGGTATGTGTTTCTCTCCACTCCTTAATTGATACAATCTCCCTTACCTGTCCTACTGGACAGTCTTTAAAGCTATAGAGCCAATATGTTGGGGAAAAAAGGACTTCTCTTTTCTCTTCCCTCTCCCCCTTTCAGATCTTTTTCCCCAGCCTGAAAAGTCCACAGTTCCTGATATTTAGCTTAATTTTTTATGTAGGTTTCTTGGTCAAAACTGATTCTCTCAGCCATTCATTCCATATTTCCTGTGTGGTGTCAATTGCTTTCATCAAGAGCTAAGACTCTATAAAGTCCCGTCAAAATGATTAAGGATTTCTTTACATAATTTCCCCAGTCAGTTGATACAGTTACAGAAATCACAGAACGTAATCACAAAGTGTGAAGGAGCCTAAAGGAGGTATAAATTTTCTGACTTTTGTGTTTTTTCAGAGATTTTGCTAGGGAAAACCAAAAAGAAAGGTAGATAGAATACATTCAATGCAATTTCTAAAAAGTAGAGAGCCAGGAGAGGACCTAACACAAAACAGAGCAAGTACTGCCACACACTTGACCTCACCTGACTTCTTTTTTACGCCAGGGGTTTTTAACCTGAGACCTGTGATCATGTATTTAAAAATATTTTGATAGGTATATTTCAATGTAATTATTTTCCTTTCTAATCCTATGGAATTTAGTTTACGCATTTAAAGACACTGTTCAAGGAGAGGCCCACAGGCTTTGTCACATTGCCAAAGCGGGTTCATGGCACCAAAAGTTAAGAACACTGATCTACTCTTTCCGACATAGTCTACCCATTTGAGTCCACATATTGGCCCTGTTCAAACAAATATACACTGACTACTTATCCTCTGACTGACTGTCCTATTATGGCTAACTACATACAGTTCTATGTAAAGGTACTGATGCAAACTACCCACACCATGATCCTTTTGTTCCTTCCATTCTATAAAAGTTGGAAGTATCCTTGGAGCAATTTCCAATCCACAATCCCTGCTGCAAATCTCTCTGATAGTTAAATCTCTAACAAAAGCTATGAGTTTTTTTTTCTCTTTACAGGAATTCCCAAATGACTCTTGGTTATAGAAATCGCCAAACCTTTCCAAACTGGCTATACAACTGCATTCTGGTTTCATACTCATGGTGCTTTAAAAATACCAACCTTTTTTACATGTTGGTAAGCTTAGTGTGAATGAGCAATGTGCTCATCTAATGTCTAGCCAGCACAAATTAACTGGACCATGGCCTGACACATCCTGTTCTTTCTCTTGGCTGCCCTTATCATTGATAGTGATCACTATGACTCAGTTATCCAGGAAGGAATATTTGCATTGATTTGTAATGAATTGAACACATAAAATAGTCAGGTCGTCAAACGGCACTCTCACTTTGTGAAAAATTCAGTGTGTTTTATTTTAGTTTCCTTGGGTAATTAATAAAATCTTAAAGCAGTGAATTCAAGTCAAAATGGAAAGGCAAATAAGAAATCACAGAAAATTCTCTTAGAGACATATTCCTACATAAAGGCTCACTCAGTAGATTTGGTTTGAAGACTAAGAAATAAAAGAAACAAACAAGTACAATTTTAAATAGGAAATATAACAAAGTGGGGGAAAACAATAGAATGTGTGGGAAGTTTGAGGGAGAAAAATTGCATGAGACCAAAAAGTTTGTATTAAATACACATCACCACTTAGTTCAGACACTAAGGATTGTCAAGGCTTGTGGCACAAGCTATTCTCACAAGGGATCATGTATCACTGTTACCTAACTCTAGTTCATGCTTTCATGGAGATCATTTAGCTATTAGAGTCAAACCCAGTATTTTCCATTAGGTCCTTGCCTAGAGCTTATGGATATCTTCAAAATTTAGCATTTAATATTTGACAGGATGTCTGCTGGCACTAATGAATTATAATTTACTTTTGACATTTTTGTTGTCTGAATATGTAAAAACATTTCTTTGAATCCAAAATATTTACAAACCCAATATAAGTTAGTTTGAATGACTCATATTCCAACTAAAATTTTAATGTCTTTATATTCATTTGGGATTCTGATGAAAATGAACATTCACATTAATTCAATATGCATTTATTGTCATTTGTAGGCAAGGCACTAGGTTATGCATTTAGAATTTTGAAAACAGAAATGAAAGGCTCTGTTCTTAAAGATTTGATGTTATATTGGGGGATTCAGTTCAACTCAGTTCAATTCAGAATTCTATAGTCAATTGCTCTGATAAAATCCAAAAAAAAACAAAGATAAAGGAAGACATAGTCATGCCCTCAAGGAACTTTCACTATATTGGGAAGAATAAGAAAATGAAAAAAATAATAATATGGTATAATATAATACATGCATTAGAGATTATTGAGTGATACAAGAAACTTGAGAAGAGAGTGATCACTAACAAGTGGACAACGAACTCAGGGAAGGTTAATGTACAGGAAGCTTCATTTGACCTGGTCCTTGAAGAGAGAGAAGGAATTGAACAGGTAGAAATGGGACAAGAGGTTATTCTAGATACAGGTTCCAAAAAATGTAGATAGACACCACTAGATAGATCCAAGCAATAAAGAGGAGACTCATGTCATTTACTGAATCATTTATTTTTGGTAACATTTGCAAAACCCTTTAGCTAAGATCTGGCTTTCATCTAATCTCATGGATCCTCTTTAATACCAAGTCATCTGAAAGACTCAATATACTGCCTATGACTTAGTGACATTTTAAATTTTGATACAGTCATACACTTCCTGGAGTCAGGAAGACCAGAGTTCAAATCTGACCTTAGATATAGACAGCTGAGTGATCTTGGAAAAGTTCACTTCTTATCTAAATTTTCTTAACTATAAAACAGGACTAATAATAGTGCCTACCTCTCAAGGTTGTTATGGGGGATTAAATGAGATACTATTTGTAAAGGGTTTAACACAGATCCTAGTGCACAGTAGGCACTTAATAAATGTTTAATTTTTTTCATATTTATTATCAGATCCTCCCTTGTCACTTTTTCAAGAAGAAACTCATATTTGGCATTATTTATCAGGAAAATTATGCACTTCCTTTCTCAGTACCCTGACTATATAGCAGAATGTACTGAATAAGAAATTAGGCAAAAAAAAATGTAAATAAACCAGGAACCAAATAATACATGTTAACATATAACATCATTACACTGCATACATTATACTAGTACAAATGCAAATTATCATGAAAAAAATAATAAAACAGAAGCATCCTCAAAACTCAGTGATTAACACACAGCAATGAACATTTGCAGTTTCAAGCAAGGGATACATTATACAAGTAAACTGTATCATTGTTGTCTAACTAGTCATTCATTTGATCATTCCCCTAGTCAGTGAGTCATTTAATTCTCGTTTCCCTATAACAATTGTAAGTAACTATAGTCATTGATTGAATAGACCTAGCTCTCCAAAGGTCTGATGACCTATCTGCCTTGACTTCTTAATTAGAAGATGCACTACCCTTTATCAGAACAAGAGTCTTATATCTACCTTTTAGGAAGCCCAAGTCTTCATGGGGGTGGAGGGTTCTTATTCACATCAGGAAGTCTGTGGCTAAATTACTAAGTAAAAAAGTGCTGGCTTCTTTGTTCAGTCTTTTCTACATATCTGAGCTGATTATTGGATTACAAAATACAGAAAATTCTTCGTTCATATTTCAGTTTCTGAGTCACCATAATAGTCAGATAGTCTTTGTTCTACTGGAAGGCAGTGTCTTTCATTTAAATCAAGTAGTCATAAAGGATTAAACAGAGATGTAGGATTTACATTAAAATAGTAGATGGTACATGTCTCCTTTAAGAATGGTGGTCAATTTCCAGTTCTGAGAGCCATGATGGTGGACTGATCAGTAATTGCTATCACCCTCCCCATGTTGACCTTGATAAGCCCAGAGAATATCTCCTTGGGAAAAACCCTGGAGCAGTGGGAG
Source organism: Potorous gilbertii (assembly GCA_028658325.1). Classification (NCBI taxonomy): domain Eukaryota; kingdom Metazoa; phylum Chordata; class Mammalia; order Diprotodontia; family Potoroidae; genus Potorous; species Potorous gilbertii. The sequence goes on along the minus strand of CM053771.1, from coordinate 483,086,542 downwards.
CACCTGAAGGGGTAAACAGACTTTTAGCACTTGAGACTAGGAAGAATGCTAAGGAGGGTCCCTCTTACTGTGGTTGAAGGGGACTAGTGCAGGATCAGAGCTGTCCCTCACAGCCCCACCTCAACAAACTGGGAAAAGATCCTGAGCCCCAGGGGGTGAAGCCAGCAACTACCAACACCAGGACCCTAGGCATGCCTCAGAACCCCAAGGGAATCAGGAAGATACTAGCACAGATGAGATCACCAACCACTGAGTTTGCCTATGATCTAGCTCAGCAGAGGAGACCTCCTGTGGTCAGACCATCCCTCCTTCATACTGAACAAGCTAGCTCCAGGGTGACTACGAGGAAACCAAAAAAAAAGACCTCACCTGGCCTCTGCTTTCAAACACCAGTCAGTTCAGCACCAGGTAAGCAGTAGCTGAAAGAACCAGAGCCACAACACACAAAGTCTCAAGTTTTAGGCACAAGCACTCTGGGACAGAGCCCCCTGTGTCCCAGACACAGAGATCGACTTTAAAAGCCAGGAAAAGGGTGATTATCATGAGCAAGAAGCAAAGTAGAAAAAAAACCCATAGAATTTTTCTATGGGGACTAGGACCAAAATTCACAAAACAAAGAGGTCAGCATTGAGACTGTACTCCCATCTGAAACTTCAGAAGTGACTATGAACTGGTCTGAAGCACAAAGAGCCTTCTTGGAAGAGCTCAGGAAGGATTTTCAAAGTCAAATTAGACAAATAGAAGAAAAACTGACAGATGACTTTAAAAATATGAAAAAAGAAATACAGAAGAATTTAAAAGAAATATTGGACAAATGGAAAAGGAAATACAAAACATAACAGGAGAAAATAACTCCATAAAAGGAACATAAAAGATGGAAAAGGAGAGGCAAAAGTTAACTGAAGAAAACAATTTGATAAAAATTAGAATCAGTCAAGTAGAAGGGGGAGGGTATAAATTAAATGATGGGATGATAACAAATGTGATTTAAGGATGTAAAGGGATTGTAATGGGAGATGTGAAAAGAAGGAGGCAGAAAAAAATAAATTCCATCACAAGAAGAGGCACAAAAATATATTACAGTGGAGGGAAAGAGGGGAGGGAGATGAGCATTGTTTGAGAGGTACTCTTATCTAATTATGTTCAAGGAGGGTACAACACACTCAGTTAAGTATAGAAATACAACTAACTTTATAGGCAGTAGGAAGGAAAGGGGGAAAAGGAGAAGGGAGGCTAAAAGGGAGGGAAGAAGTATTAAGAGAAAAGGGGATTAAAAGGAAGGGGGGCTGAAAGAAGGGAGGGAAGACTGAGGGAGACAGTGGTCAAAAATTAAAACTCTTGTGAAAGGGAAGGGAGAACTAAAATAATAAACAGGGGAAAGGGGATGGAGGGAAAGACGCAGATAGTAATCATAACTGCAAATGTGAATGAGATGAACTCTCCCATAAAATTGAGACAGTAGAATGGATTACAACCCATAATCCAACAATATGTTGTTTACAAGAAACACATTTTAAATGGGGTACACATAGGGTAAAGATAAAAGATTGGAGAGGAATAATTTGTGCTTCAACTGATGTAAAAAAAAAAAGCAGAAGTAGCAATCCTTATCTCACACAAAACAAAAGCAGAAAGAGATCTAATCAAAAGAGACAAGGAAGGAAACTATATCCTGCTAAAAGTCACCTTAGACAATGAAGCAATTTCATTACTAAATATATACACTCCAAGTGGCATAGCATCCAAATTCTTAGAGGGAAAGTTAAGGGAGTTACAGGAAGAAATAGACAGTAAAACTATTCTAGTGGGGGACCTTAACCTCCCCCTCTCCGAATTTGATAAATCTAACCTGAAAATAAACAAGAAAGAAGTTAAGGAGGTGAATAAAACTCTGGATAAGGTAAATATGATAGATCTCTGGAAAATATTAGATGGGGATAGAAAGCAATATACCTTTTTCTCAGTGGTACATGGCACATATACAAAAATTCACCATGTACTAGGGCATAAAATCCTCACAATCCAGTGCAGAAAGGCAGAGATAGTCAATGCATCCTTCTCAGATCATAATGCAATAAAACTATATGTAATCAAAGACCATGTAAAGATAAACCAAAAACTAACTGGAAACTAAATAATCTAATCCTAAAGAATGAGTGGGTTAAACCACAAATTATAGAAACAGTCAATAACTTCATTCAAGAGAATGACAATAAGGAAACAAACCTAACAAATCTTATAGGATACTGCAAAAGCAGTTCTTAGGGGAAGTTTTATATATTTGAATGCCTACATGAATAAAATAGAGAAAGAAGAAATCGATGAATTGAGCATGCAACTGAAAAAGCTAGAAAAAGAACAAATTGAAAATCCCCAAGTAAATACCAAATTAGAAATACTGAAGACCAAAGGAGAGATTAATAAAATTGAAATTAAGAAAACTATTGAACTAATAAATAAAACCAAGAGTTGGTTTTATGAAAAAAGAACCAATAGAATTGATAAACCTTTGGTCAAATTGATTTAAAAAAAAGAAAGAAAACCAAATTACCAATACCAAAAACGAAACGTGTGAACTAACTGCCCATGAGTAAAAAAGAAACAATCAACAATGATAACTATAAATGTCAGTGGCCTTAATTCACCTGTAAAATGGAAGATCTTAAGGCAAATGATTAGAAAGTGAACTCTAACAATATGTCATTTACAAGAAACACTGTTGAAACATAAAGACAATTAAAACTGGAGACTAGAGAAAGGTCTTTTCTGTTTCAACTTGAATAAAAATGATGCGCTAACAATAATGATCTCAGACTAAGAAGCAGCACAAGCAGATAATTAAGAAGATAACGAGGAAAATTAGACTACACTTAAGGGTAACATAGAAGGTAAGTCAATATCGTATATATACACAATACACATAT
>CM053771.1:483067826-483083118 GCA_028658325.1 Potorous gilbertii | reverse complement strand
TATATATACATGTGTGTGTATATATATATGTATATATATACACATGTGTGTGTATATATATATGTGTATATACGTATATATATATATACATGTGTGTGTATATATATGTATATATATACATGTGTGTGTATATATATATATACATGTGTGTATGTGTATATATACATATACACACACACACATACACACACACACATGCAGAAATATATACCAGATGGCATAGCATTGCAATAATTAAAGGGAGAAAAATGAGTTGTGGGGAAGTGTAGACAACAAAATTATAATAGTAAAGGACCTCCATATACCCCTCCTAGAGCTAGACAAATCTAATTACAAAAAAAAAGAAGGTAGGTACCTAAATTGAATTTACATTAGCTACAATAGAGCCCTGTTGGTAATTGAATGGAAATCAGCAGCAGAAGCAATTTTTATATAATGTTTACTATGTGCCAGGTAGAAATAGAAGAGTATACAGTATCTTGTCAACTTAAAATTTTGATAATATATTAGTGAATTAAAAGAAAAAAACCTTTCAAACGAATTCAGGAAAGGAGAAATATCAAACACATCTTTTACAGACCACAATGTAATAAAAATTATACTCATTAGTCAGAGCAGAAATTATTAAAATCAATTAACTACAACCCAAAAAAAGGGGTTGAACAAAGAATATAACACATAAATAATATATAATTTCATTAAAGATAGTGACAATGAAACAGCAAAACAAATTTTGTGGTATGCAGTCGAAGCTGTCATTTAGGTAAAAATTAATACCTCTAAATATTTTCATTAGGCAAAGAAAGAACAGAGCAATAAAACAAGCATTCAAATAAAAAAATAGAAAATAAACACATTAAAACTTCTGCTAAATAACAAGAAAGATATCCCGCAAATAAAAGATGATATTAATAAATTTGAAAGAAAAAATGATTAAACACTTCCCAAAAGATATTTTTTGAAAATTAGGTAATTTTGCTTTAAAAAATAAAATTCACATTTCAAAAATGAAAAAGATGAATTCACAATAAAAGATGAAGGAAATATTTATAAACTATTTACCTAATTATTTGCCAACAAAGCTAACATTATAATTAAAATGGATATTTACAAAGTTATAAAATGGCTAAATTAACAGAAAGAGATATAGAAGACTTACAAAACTGAGGGAAATTAATTGAACTAGCTATAAATATTATGAAAAATGCAAATCTACATGCACTTACAAGCAAATTCTATTAAACATTCAAGAATTAACTAATTCTAATATTGTGGAAACCATTTTTACAAAACAGGAGTAGGAACCTAACTAAATTCTTTCTATAATGAAATACAGTTTTCATATAAATAAATTATGGAAAGGAAAAGTAAAAGCAAAAAAGGAAACAACAGATCAATATCCCTAATAAACTTTGTTGTAAAATTTTTAAATAAAATATTAGACTGTATCATAAAGACCATGAATCATGCATGAATTGGTTGGATTTACACGAGAATAAAAGATTCATTCAGTATTAAGGAAACTATCAAAAAAGAGAAGATAATAACAAGAACAACAAACATCATAGGATTACAAGAAGAAATAGACTTTTTTTTTTTTACAAAATTCAATATACATTCCTGTTTAAAAAAGTAGAAAATACAGGCATAAATGGATCTTTCCTAAATTTGATAAACAGCATCTACCTAAAACCAAGAGCTCATATTGTATGTAATGGAGAGAAATTAGAGACCTTTCAAATAACATCAGATATGAATGAATGGATGAATAAACTTAAATCAAAATAATTTCTATATATCACCAACAGAACTCCAAATTTTGGGGAGACTATCTGCTGAAACAAACACGAGAAATCTATGGATACAACTACAAAACATTCTTGTCACAAGTAAAGAGAAAAAAATAATTAGGGAAACAAATCCTTTTGAGTATGATTACCGAAAATAATAAGAATTACAATACTACCAACATTAATTTACTTATTCAGTGCCATACCAATTAAACTACTAAAGAATTACAATATAGAGTAAGAAAACAATGAAATTCATTTTCAAGAATAAAAGGTCAAGAATCTAAAAGGAAATATTGAAAAACTGGGATGTAAGCAGACCTAGAAGTATTAGAGATCAAACTATACAATTTTTTAAAATTGGTATGGATAACAAAAGATAAAGAGCTCAACTAGTGGAAACAATAAGGTGCCAAAAAGAAAGAAATGATATACAGAGCACAGTACTCTTGTGTCTGACAAACTCAAAGAACCAAGCTATTGTGGATGACTTCTTGCCTAACAAAGACTTCTTTCCACTTTTCCTAGAAGTTTAACAAAAAGAAGTTATATACCAAGACAGTATGCTCTAAACCAAGATAAGTTCCAAATGGTTACATTACTTAGAAAGGATGACATCACAAACAACTTAAAGTAAGGAAGAAATGGCATTTCAGATCTATAAACAGGAGACTTCGTGACCAAACGAGGGAAAGAAAAGAGCATAGAAGATAAAATGAATAATACTGAGTACAAGAAATTTTAAAAGTTTTGGACACAATCACTGCAACTAAAGTAAAAATGGAGGCAAGTAACTACAAAAAGAGAAAAAAACCTTTATCAGCATTATTTCCTAGATATGTAAGGAAATGTTTCAAGTTTATGAAAATAAATACAATTCCTCAGTTTCCATATAGTCAAATGACGTGAACAGTCAGTTTTCAGAGGAAGAAACCAAAGATTAAAAAAGCAATGTGGGGAAAAGTCCTCTGAATCACCAATAATTACAGAAATGAAAATGAAAGCAATTCCCCTACTGCACAGCCATCAGAATGTCAAAGTTGACCAAAAGGGAAACTTCATGTTAGAAGGGCATGAGAAAACATGTACTTTAGTGAATATTAAGAGCTCTCAGCCTACAGACCCTGAGGGAATTGAGCCATTGGTCTGGATCTCAGCCCTGACTGGTGATCCTAGGGTGAAGAGGAGCACTGGCATGGTTCAGCTGGTGGAGAGTTTTGACAGGGAATCCTACTTGCAGACCCTGGGCAAGAAAAGCTTGTGGTTGCTTCCACTCTTCTCCTTTGATTGTGCCATCTTTAAGAAATTGAGAACTTATAGGTCCCCTGAGTATACCATCCACTTGACAAGGGACTCAAAAAGTCAAGTAACTAGCTGGGGAAATTCTCCCAAAAGGGGAAAAAATAAGAATATAGATGATTACTTTCTTGGTGAACAGGTGTTTTCTTCCATCCTTTCAGATGAGGAAGAACAAGGTGTACCATCAGAGGAAGACATAGAAGTCAAGGTTTCTGCATCCAAAACCTCCAAAAAAATATTCAATGGTCTCAGGTCATAGGAGAGTTCAAAAAAGATTTTGAAAATCGAGTAAAAGAGGGGAGGAAAAATTGGGAAGAGAAATGAGAGTGATGAAAGAAAATCATGAAAACTGAGTCAACAGTCTGCTAAAGGAGACCCCAAAAAAATGCAGGAGAAAATAACACCTTTAAAAATAAACTAACCCAAATGGCAAAAAAAAAATGCAGGAGAAAATAACACCTTTAAAAATAAACTAACCCAAATGGCAAAAAAAACTAACCAAAATGGCAAAAAAAAATCTTTAAAAAGCAGAATTAGCCAAATGGAAAAAGAGGTTCAAAAGCTCACTGAAGAAAATAGTTCTCTCAAAATGAGAATGGAACAGATGGAAGCTAATGACTTTATGAGAAACCAAGAAATTACAAAACAAAACCAAAAGAATGAAAAAGTAGAAGACAACGTGAAATATCTCATTGCAAAAACAACTGACCTGGAAAATAGATACAGGAGAAACAACTTAAAAATTTTGGGACTACCTGAAAGCTATGATCAAAAAAAGAGCCTAGACATCATCTTTTATTCAATTATCAAGGAAAAGTGCCCTGATATTCTAGAATCAGAGGGTAAAATAAATTTTGAAAAAATCCACTGGTCACCTCCTGAAAGAGATTCCAAAAAGAAAACTCCTTGGAATATTGTAGCCAAATTCCAGATTTCCCAGGTCAAGGAGAAAACATTGCAAGCAAAGCAAGCAAGGAAATACAATCAGGATAACATAAGATCTAGTAGCTTCTGCATTAAGGGATCAAAGGGCTTGGAATATGATATTCCAAAAGTGAAAGGAACTAGAATTAAAACCAAGAATCACCTATTCAGCAAAACTGAGTACAATACTTCAGGGGAAAAATGGTCATTCAAAGAAATAGAGGACTTTCAAGCATTCTTGATGAAAAGATCAGAGCTGAATTGAAAGTTTTACTTTCTAACACAAGAATCAAGAGAAGCATGAAAAAGTAAACAGGAAAAAGAAATCACAAGGGACTTACTAAAGTGGAACTGTTTACATTGCTATATGGAAAGATAATATTTGTAACTCTTGAAACTTTTCTCAGTATTTGGGGAGTTGGAGGGTTTATATACATATATATATAGAGAGAGGGCACAGAGTAAGTTGAATAGGAAGGGATGATATTTAAAAAACATAATTAAGGGGTGAGAGAGGAACATAATGGGAAGAAAAAGGGAGAAATGGAATGGGGTAAATTGTATCTCATAAAAGATGCAAGGAAAAACTTTTTCAATGGAGGGCAAAAGGAGTAGGTGAGGGAAAAAGTGAAGCTTACTCTCATCACATTTGACTTAAGGAGGGAATAACATGCACATTCAATTTGGTATGAAAATCTATCTTATACTACAGGAAAGCAGGGGAGAAGGAGATAAGTGAGGTGTAGAAGGGATGATAGAATGGAGGGCAAATGGGAGGATGGAGTAATTAGAAGTAAACACTTTTGGGGAGGGACAAAGTCAAAACCGAATAGAAAAATGTCTTGGGGTGGGGGGAAGGGAGAGATAGGGAGAAAATGTGGCACTCAAAATCTTGTGGAAAATAATGTTGGAAGCAAAATTAATTAATTAATTAAAATTTCAAAAACTGTAATAGTGTTCCTTCAGAATTTATTCCTTGATCACCATCTCAATTTATAAGAAAGTTAGAAGGAACTCACCCACCAACTGGACACCAATTTATCTTGGCAACAGAATGTTCAAATAAGACTGGGTTACATGGTATATAATTATAAAGTAGATATTTTAACCTACTCTAATGATTTGGCTATTTTTGTAGACTCCTTGTCAATAGTCTCTAGCATATGTGATGTGGTCAATGAGATACCTTCATGAACAAGTTCTAATCTAATACGACAAAATTATGTTATGCTCAAGATCAAGAAACAATATAGGATTGTGACTTGCTTAAAATTTGCCATACAAATCCATCTCCATTATATGAGAAAGACAAAAATGTTCATTTGAGAATTCTCATACTATAGAAATAATTCATGCTTCTATAACCAAAATAAGATATGAACTAGTCTTGATAGGTTGAAAATCTCTGGATGGTAACAAATGTGGTTCATGAACTACCTTACTGATGTTAGAGGCTACAATTAGGGCCAATAAATTGACACCATTCATCTATTACAGAATATAGATTTATTGAAGCTTATCCCCTCACAACAATTTGATGCTATGAATGTATTTAAACTACCAAATGATGCTTTCTATCTGGAAAAATACTATTTTACCAAGAGAACTATGAATCAATTGGATAAAGCAATTTAATTGTATAGGGATTGGACCTGTGGTTAAATTGCTATAGTGAACACCCAGATAAAAACATTCCCTCTCACAATACAAGTTGACACTTTCTTTACACTTACAATCAGTCAGCAAAAAAGTATTTATTAAGTATTTACTATATACCAGATATTGGGTAAGCACTAATGATACACAGAAAGACAAAAACAGAATCACAGTCCTTAAGGAGCTCACTTTCTGTTGGAAGAGACAATGTACATAAAAATTATGTACGTATAAGACATTACAGGTACTCTAGAAGACTAAGAGAGTAAATGACTTATCCAGTATCACATCATCAATATATATCATAGACAGAACTTAATTCTATGTCCTTCTAGTTTCAAAACTAGCTATCTACCCACCTTTCCAGGCTATCTATTAATGTAGGGCTACTCTATATTCTGTAACAGATGAGTGGAGTCAACTTATTCACACTAATAGTAGCCTCTAACATCAGCCAGATCATTTATGATACACTGCTGTGACCATTCATAGATTTGAAATAGTTGTCCCCCTCACTTTATTGGGAGACATGAGTAACTGTCTAAGACAATATACAGTTGAACGATGGTACTAACAATCCCAGTGTTTCAAAAGCTGGTAATTTTATGAATGGGACAACAATAGTCACAAATGCATAGTCAAGTTTTATGGATAACATCACTTTGAGAAAATGTAGACTAAAAAGACATCTATTGATAATGTGGTGCTGTGCCTTAATAGATGTCCACTGGCACTAGAGAATGGAACACGCATTGCAGGTATAGTCTGCCAATACTGCAGTGATAAATTCATCAGCATATCCCACTAATGTAAGATTTATACCAAAACTAGCAATGCCTCAGGCTCTAACATATGTGTAAAGTCATCTTCACATGTTTTACAAATGGTAGATGTTTGTAGTGAGCAAGATTGGACTATGTTCGTTGTAACAGTGCAAAAAGCACATCAGTGATGAAAGATGCCACAAACAAAGCACCACAAACAATGTTATCCCATATGTGGTACTATTTTTCTCACAGTTTGGGTATCATCATAACTCATCCACACAATGTAGTCCTTAATCACCCGCTGAAAGCCATCAAAACACTAACCAGGTCTAAGTTACGTAATCAATCTCAAGTTTAGATGAGGTACTTCTATCAAAGTTGGAGGTGTTTCACTGGGGTGCTATGATCTTCACAGGATGCTCTTACTTGTGATTTTATATAGTTTGAGACCATCAAAGTAGTCAAAAAATTAAAATAACAAGTAGTCCCAAAACATCTGGATCATGCAGGGTTCAATGCATAAACCAGTGATTAAACTGTTGGGGCTTTTAGAGGATCAGATACAAGAAATGAGACTATGTTGTTGTGGGTGAATCTGGGGTTGGAATACTGCCAATTGGTGCCAAAACCAATTGTCCATAAAGATTTTAGTTGCAGCTCAGATGTCTACATCTGGGACAAAGATGAGATAGTATTATACTCAGTAAGTGTATTAATAATGCATTTTTGCATATTATTAATGTAATTTTGCTTCTTAATGGGAAGATCTTTTCCATCCATTAATAGGCCCATGTGAACTGCTTTAATGGAAGCCTGAGTTACATGAGTATAAGTCACATGCAAGAGGAAGGGGTGGAGCAGGAAGGGTGGAACAGGAAGAGGCAGAGATGGAGCAGAGCTGAGAGGAAATTGGTCATAGCAGTCAGTACTGAGGAAGAGAGAAAGGCAGACAGCTAGGTTCATGAGCGCTTGTTTGTTTGTTCGTGGGAAGGTCTGATAATGTGTATACACTTGGTTACTATGATGGATTTCTTTGTTACTATGATGGATTTGGCTTTCTGGTTTCTGAATAAATATTTCAGTTCTGTCTTCCAAGTGGAGAGTCTGTTGTCTTTCTTTAGTCTGAGCTGGGACTTGGCCAATTTACTCTCAGCTCTGCTCCAGCTCCACATTCCATGTGACTTAGACTCATGTGACTCAGGCTTCCATGTGACTCAAACAGGTCACATGGGCCTATTAATGGATGGGAAAGATCTTCCCATTAAAAAAGCAAAATTACATTAACAATAAGCAAAAATGCATTATCAATACATTCGGCTCCGATATCTTTCTTATCCATCACAAAGGTCAATGGGGCAACTGGTATCAACAGAAATTTTAACAGAGATAACAGAAAATAAGCATATAAAACTAACTTAGGCAATTTGGGTTCAATGGAACTTTACAACAATATAGTAGGGATCACACAAAATAAGCACAAAAACAATATCTTAGGGTGGGGCTTGAGCATAAGCATATTAGTATATGACATTTTTATATGAATAATGGTCTGTTAAAATGTCAAGTTTATGATATTGTTGTGATAATTTAGTCATGACTAAGAATTGATTTTATTCTAATTTATGCTAATCTTGATATTTACTTGATTTTATTTTCCCTAGTAACTTGTGATTGTCTGTCTTGTTAATATCCTATTATTACAACCATCACATTTATGATTTATGATATATTACCAATTTATGCATTTTGTATGTGTATTGAATTGTACACAGGCTATAATCATGATATTTTTTAAGTTTGAGGACAATTCTTAACCATGAATGTTGTTCTTATTCATGTTTATTTTAACATTATTCAAATAATTAGGATGAATTTTTACTGTTATATTGAAAAGTTATGTTTGATTTCATCTTGCTCATTTTCTTGTTAATTTACCATTCATAACTATCACTGTTGCATTTTTATTCATTTTGATTTTTTGTTGTACTTCATTTTTATCTTTTGATTTCTTATCATTCAATGTATGAATTCATGAATTTGCTGAAAATTAAATTTTTGTCTGTTAAGTGTAATATAAAAAATGTCACTCCTTCTGTATATGTACCATTCATCAAAATCAAGTCTTTAAAATAATTTAAATACTAGCAAAAAAGGACCATTTCAATCAGAAGTTTGGATAACTTATTTTTGTTAATAACACCACCATATGCTTTAGCATGTTTTTGGCAAGGGAAAGGAAATGAAATGACATCACAGTAACAGAACAGTAAAATAAGACAAAAGGAAGATTTGCAAATGACATCAAATATAAACTACTGCTTCTGAAAATTATTCATAATTCTCTTAATTTTGTTTTTATGTATACAATTTCTGCCTATGTTCTTACATATCATCCCCCACCTCTTCTCCATAAACCTAAATCTTATTTATTCCTACAGGCCAAACTCCTGGTGTACTTCAACAAGAAAGCCTCACCATTTACTTATAGGATCCTTGTTTCAGGTCTAGAATATTTGCCCAAGACTCTCTTCATTAGTGGGATAGATGCTTAGTAGATGCTTCATGCCTTCATGAGTGATAGAATTGGCGTAAGAGATTGAGGGGGAGAGATATTCTTCTGATTTCCTACTTCAAGAGAGAACTGACCTTAGGAATTCTCTATCTGTTGAGATGAAATGATTTACTCTCAGTAAGAATAATCATTCATTCTGTGTATTGTGTTATATTCTAATAAACTTCTTTAATTTTTATTGTGTGTTTGCTTAGAAAACTGGATTTATTTTCCATTTATTATTTGTGAATTTTTAAAATTAGCATTTGGTGTCAAAGAATCAAACTTGAGAATATAATCTTGGGGTTGTCCTTCTTTCAGGAAAACAAAGAAAGTGTCTTAAAACTAAGGGGAGAAAAATCAATCCCTAGATGTGATAGTTTGGTGTACAGTTAAATAAAATTTTAGCCTACTACTCTCTCTCTAACGAGAGCAGAGTGGCTAGCCTTGTGGGCCTTTCTTTAACTTCTTTTTGGAAAAAGAAGACAAAGTTTCCCTCAGAGAACAGTGAGCAATATCCCTGAGATATTAGAGCCTCTCTATAAGTAACATTTAGAAAAATCTATGTGGGCAAAAAAATAACCTACATGAGCAAAACATATACCATACACTTAAAGCTACAAAGATCTCTTCTGCGTTTGAAAGCTTTTAAAACTGACATGACACATATAAATATAGACAGCTTAAAAATAGTTTTGGAAGAGATCATGAAGGTCAACTAGTTTACCTTCACTCAAATAATTTCCCAGAAAATAAAAATGGTTATCTAGCCTACTTAAATTGTCTAGTGATTTGGAGTTCAGTGAAATATAAGCCATTGACTCCATTTTCAGACCTCTCAATTTTCGAAAAAAAAAAAAAGAGAGACAGTCTTTCAACTTCTAAATTTCTTCTACTGGCTCTCATTCTTCCCTAGTACCACAAAAATAAATATAATCCATCTTTGAAGGCAATGTCAGTCCCTCAAAGACTGGAGACAACAGGGTTCCCTGCTTCAATCTAAACATTTTTTTGTTAGCTCCACCTTTCATTCCTATAATTTAACTACAGACTTTTAAGTATCTCATTTGAGTTCCTCTGGGTATATTTTAGATTATTTGTTTCAGTGTATTATTTATGGACAGGAATCACATGGGAAGGCTAAGCATTGATAGATTGTGATATTTGTTAATCAAAGCAACATCCAAAATGATGAAATTATAGATTCTTTTGAATATTTTAATAAAGTATTCATTGAAACAAAAGTAGGCAATAGAGGGTGTACACAAAAGTGTGACATTATGCTAAAAATAGATGTGGGAGTGCTAAAGCTGAGAATGAGCTCAAGATCATGACAACCATGTTTTATTCTCTTCTATTTAGAAAAAAATATTTTAAGAATTTATATACATACAATGTGGAGCTAGGTTGGTGTATTAGAGGTAGCCATCCAACTGAACTCACTCAACATTCCCCTCCTAGCAACTTTAAAAGAACTTTTCAAATTAAATTTTGGAGCAGCAGAACCAACAAAAATCAGAATGAGAGCTTTCTCCAGCATAAGGCAATTTAAGAGATAGGTAAGAGAGGTCTGGGACCCTGGGGTGAGAGTCATGTCATAGCACAGCAGCAACACCAATTACAGGCCTTGGGGGTGACTTTGGCAGCAGTGGCAGAAGTTTCAGGATCTCTCAGCCTAGAGATGGTAAGGGGGACCAACAACTGGTCAGAAAGAGATTACAGGAAACCCTTTTCAGTCACTGGGTACATTTGGTGCTGACTGGCAACTATATTGTCCAGATGCAGTTCTGGGTCACAGATCTAGGGTGGAGAGGAGTGTTGATTACAAAGATCAAAGGCCCTGAGATCTTGGTTTCAAGGCAGAGAGGAGAACCATAATTTGTATCTGCAGGAGAAAAAAGCTCTAATAGTGTGGGAGAAAGTAGGGGGTATGTGTGGTGGACAAAATCTGAACCTAACTCTCATCAGAATTGGTTCAAAGAATATATACACACACTGAATTGGGTATGGGAATCTATCTTACCCAGTAGGGAAATAGGAGGGGAAGGGGATAAGAGATATGGGGAAAGGGTGATACAAGGGAGGGCAGATTAAGGGAGGCAGCGGTCAGAAGCAAAGTAGACCTTCGAGGAGAGGTAGGAGAAAAAGAGAGAAGGAAAAATAGAAGAAAATAGGATAGAGGGAAATACATAGTAATCTTATCCATAAACACCAATGGGATAAGCTTATCAATAAAATGGAAGTGGATAGCAGAATGGATATGAACCTAGAATCTAACAATATGTTGTTTCAAGAAATGCATCTGAAAGTGAAATAAACATACAGAGTTAAAATACAGGTCTGGGAGCAAAATATATTATGCTTCACCTGAAGTAAAAACGTCAGGGGTAATAATCCTGATCTGAGACAAAAGTAAAGGCAAAAATAGACTGAAATGGGGAAATCATATTTTACTAAAAATGTTTTGCAGACAGTGAAGTAAAAGCAAAAATATTAAGGTCATATTTCTCTGATAAAAGCCACATATATATATATATATATATATAAATATATATGTATACACACAGACACACAGACACACACACACATATATATATACATATATATGTATATATATGTATATATATGTATATATATACATATATATACATATATATGTATATATATATACATATATATATATATATACACACACAAATATATGGAACTGAGTCAAATTTGTAAAGGTAAGAGCCATTCCCAAGTAAATAAATGGTCAAATGATATGAACAGGCAGTTTGAGAAGAAGAAATCAAAGCTATAGTCATTCATAAATTCTCTAAATCACTATTGGTTAAAGTAAAGCCACTTTAAACAACTCTGAGGTACCCCCTCACACCTATCAGAAATGGGAAATGTTGGATATAGAGCAGTGGAATAGGTTGGGTACATTGACACAGTAGCCAATGACTATAGCAGTCTACTGTTTGATAAACCCAGGAACCCAGGTTCTGGATAAGAGCTCACTGACAAAAACTGGGAATACTGGAAAATAGTGTGGAAGAAACTAGATATACACCAATGCCTGATGTAGTATAACAGAATAAAATCTAAATCGGTATATGATCTAGGTATGAAAACTGATGCTATAAACAAATTCAGGGAGCAAGGAATAGTTTGTTGGATTTATGGAGAATGGAGGAATTTACGACCAAACAAGAGATAGATAACATTATGAAATGAAAAATGGATAATTTTGATTATATTAAATTGAATAGTTTTTGTACAAAGCCAATGCAAGAAAGATTAGGAGGGAAGCAGAAAACCGGGAAAGAATTTTTACAATTAGTGTTTGTGATAAAGATCTCATTTCTAAAATATAGAGAGAATTAAGTCAAATTTACAAGAATACAAGTCATTCCCCAATTGATAAATGGTCAAAGGATATGAACTAGCAGTTTTCAGAGGATGAAATTAAAGCTGTCTATAACCATATGAAAAGTATTCTAAATCATTATTGAGCAGAGAGATGAAAATCCAAACAACTCTGAGGTACCACATCACACCTATCAGACTGGCTAACATACAGAACAGGAATATGTAACATATTGGAGATGTGGGAAAGTTGGAAACACTAAGTCACCATTGGAGCTCTGAGCTGATCCAACCATTCTGGAGAGCAATTTGGAACTATATTCAAAGGTCTATAAAAATGTATATAGTCTTTGATCCAGCAATATTCCTTCTACGGAGCAGCTAGATGGTGGCAATGCAGGAATCAGGAGGACCCGAGTTCAAATCTCACTTCAGACACTTGACATTCACTAGCTGTGTGACCTTGGGCAAGTCACTTAACTCCAATTGCCTCATCCTGGGTCATCTCCAGTCATCATAATGAATATCTGGTCAGTGGATTCAGATGGTTCTAGAGGGGAAGTGAGGCTGTTGACCTGCACAGCCCTCCATCACTCAAAACAAAGTCAAGTGCAAGTCATGTCATCATTTCTTTGATGACTTGGTCTTCTTTAGCAATGAAGGACTAACACACATTGCTTCTGGGACTATCCCAAAGAGATCATAAAAATGGAAAAAAGGACACACATGTACAAAAATATTTATAGCAGTTCTTTCTGTGTGGTGATGGAGAACTGGAAATTGGGGGATGCTCATCAATTGGGAAATGGCTGAACCAGTTGTGGTACATGAATGCAATGGAATCCTTTTGTGTTATAAGAAATGATGAACAGACGGACTTCAGAAAAACCTGAAAAGACTTACATGAACTGATGCTGAGTGAAGTGAGCAGAACCAGGAGAACATTATACACAGTAACAGCCACAGTATACAAAGACTGTTTTTGATAGAATTGATACTTCGTAGAAATGCAAGGACCAAAAATATTTCTATAGGACTCATGATGCAAAATGCCATCCACATCCAGAGAAAGAACTATGGAGTCAGAACACAGAATGAAGTAGACTATTTTCTCTTTTGTTATGTTTGATTTTGTTTAGTTTTACTCACGCTTTCTCCTATTCATTTTAATTCTTCCATGCGGCACAACTAATGTGAAAATGTGTTTAATAAGAATACATGTGTAGAGCTCAGATAAAATTGCATGCCATCTTGGGGAGAGAAGGGGAGAAACTTTAAAACTTATGGAAGTGATTGTTGCAATTATTGAAAAAAATAAATAAACAAATTTGGAAAGAAAAAAGAATAAAGGTTTGCATTGGAGAGATATCATAAAAAAAGAAATAATAAATACTAGAGGGGATGAGTAGACTAGTAAACTGTTGGTGGAGTTGTGAACTGGTCCAATTATTCTGCAGATCAATTTGGAACTCTGTCAAAATACTGTCAAACCATGCATACTCTTTAACTCAGCAATACCATGAGTAAGTCTATACTCCAAAGAGATCAAAGGAAAAGGATCTATACATACAAATATAATTATAGCAGTTCTTTCTGTGCTGGTAAAGAATCAGAAGTTGAGGGGAAGCTCATCAATTGGTGAGTAATTGAACAAAACAAGCTGTAGTATAAGATTGTGATGGAGCATTATTGTGCTATAAGAAATGATGAAGGGGGAGGAGCCAAGATGGCAGAGTAGAAAGATTCACATTTGCTACCTCCAAACCCACAGCCCATATATTTCCTGTAAAAAGAACTCCCAACTGGAGCAGTGGAAGCCATGCAGCAACACAGTGAAGGAGATTTCCATTCCAGAGAGCCCTGAAAAACCGATCACAAGGGTCCGTCACACACTGGACAGGAGCAGAGTCCAGCCCTTCCCTGGCTGCAGCATTGAGAGGAGCAGATACGAGCAGGCTTCAGGGACGGAATTTGTGGTGTCTGCAAAGGTCCCTCCACCCACAGGCACTACAGGTCAGTGAGAGAGACTGTTTGGTGGGCCGAGAGGGGAGCAGGGTGTCTCCATAACTCAGGCCCCCTCAGGAGGCAGTAGCAAAGGCAGCAGGCAGCCAGAGGCTCCGGGAGCAGGCAGGAGCTGGGGTCCATTACAGAAGGTCTCCACATAAACACCCTGAGGGAACTGAGACTGGGAGGTGGTCCTTCCCCTACCTGAGCACCAGAACTTAAGGTCACATTGACTAGCAGCCCTGCCCACCACTGAAATGCCTGAGGCTGGGGAGCAGCATTTGAATCTCAGACCCCAAGCACTAGCTGGGCAGATCTAGGCGGGGGTGGAGAAGAATCTCAGAAGTCAAGTAACTGGTTGGAAAAATGCCCAGAAAAGGGAAAAAATATAAGACCATAGAAGGTTACTTTCTTGGTGAGCAGGTATTTCCTCCTTTCCTTTCTGATGAGGAAGATCAATGCTTGCCATCAGGTAAAACATAGGAGTCAAGGGCTCTGTATCCCAAATATCTGAAATAGATATCCAATGCACTCAGACCATGGAAGAGCTCAAAAAGGATTTTGACAGGTGGAGGAAAAACTGGGAAGAGAAATGAGAGAGATGCAAGAAAAGCATGAAAAACAGGTCAATACCTTGCTAAAGGAGACCCAAAAAAATGCTGAAGAAAATAACACCTTGAAAAATAGGCTAACTCAATTGGCAAAAGCCAATTGGCTCAAAAAGCCAATGAGGAGAAGAATGCTTTCAAAAGCAGAATTAGCCAAGTGGAAAAAGAGGTGCAAAAGCTCACTGAAGAAAATAGTTCTCTCAAAATGAGAATGGAACAGATGGAGGCTAATGACTTTCTGAGAAACCAAGAAATCACAAAACAAAACCAAAAGAATGAAAAAGTGGAAGATAATATGAAATATCTCATTGGAAAAACATCTGACCTGGAAAACAGTTC
>CM053771.1:483040681-483067326 GCA_028658325.1 Potorous gilbertii | reverse complement strand
AAAACAGGTATCTGAGAGGAAACTGGTTTGATTTTTATTTAAAGCATTAAAGGCTTAAGACATAGTGATGATGCCTTTTACAGTTTTCTCTTTTTCAGAAATCCTCCTTCCGTTCCTAAATTATTAGATTATAAACATGACAGCTACTTTAATGGACCATAATTGCCCTTCCAGAATTATTGAGCTTTTGAAAACTGTCATCTGAGATTAGAGAACATAATGTCATCAAGCGTGACTAGTTGGCACTGACAAAGATATATATTAAAAATTAGGAATTGCTTTCCCCAAATAGAAAAGGTGAGTGAAGATACCGTATAGGAAAGTAAAGGAGCGCCCTCTACGGTTTGAAGAGTGAAATGGCAAATAAAGGAGGATTGATTTACAATTACTCTATTTCCCACTTAACACTGACTCGCGCAAAAAATCTCAAAGCTCTGAGTTTAAACCCGGCATTTGTCTTGGGCAGGTAATCTTACAATACAGCTGTCTTACCAATCTGCTTGGTTATACCAGGTAATAGCAAAGAAATTCTCTAAACTGACCTTTGAGCTCTGACTCGTCTAGACTATTGCAAAAGCCCTGAATTTAACACATCAATACAATATTTCCTAGCCACTCTCCCTCATTTTAAGAGATTTCCTATTTCAAACAAAGGAGAAAAAAATTCAAATTTTAAAAAAATTACACTCTTACCTAAACTTGAAGTGAACTCAGGTCTGGTTGAATCGCTACTACACAGAATATTTGGAACAGTTTGTCTCTGGTACCGGAGTTGCTTAAGTAGAGAAGTATTAACTTTATCTATTCTCCACTCCAGCCCTCCTTTATTGTCCAGTCAGTGCCCACAAGTACTTGCACAACGCCTGACCAGTTCACTGTTGCATACTAGTCTGTCAAATGTTCCCAAGTCCCAGACTTCCCGACCATCTATGAGATTGAGGGATGATATATAACCCCCCCCACCCCCCCACCCCCCAGCAATGCCCCGTGCCTTCATCTCACCTGTCTGCGGTTCTTTGGAAGGATGGGAATCCCTGGGCAGGCGTTCCCCCCTTACCTGTGCTTTGGTCAGGAGGCAGCTGCTGAGAGCCACCCAGCCCCAGATGAAGGGCAGTCCCCCAGCCTTGACCATGGCTAATAGCTGGAAGAGGAGAGCTCAGCGAGGAGGTTGGAGCGGGGAGGGGCGGGACCCACTTCACAGTCCAAGGTGCTGATAACTTTCTCCGCTCTCGTCAAACTTGTGGTTCCCCCCAGGGAGTTTAGCCAGTCTTCTTGCCACGAGGGGCAAGGCAGCTGGTGCCCAAGTTTGCTTAGGCTGTGGGCAGACGCACACCGCCACCCGGGCTGTCTGGGCTCTCTAGCTGTCATGCACCCTTTGGACCACGTTGTCTCCAACAGAGTCAGCCGCTACTTGCTTGGTCTCTCATCTTCTGGAAAATTTCCCACTCCAGGTTTACAAACAAGCAAACAGCCTCAGGCTTTGCTTTTGCAGCAGTCTGGAAAAGGGAGCAATCATGAGAAGAAGGGGTGAGTGGGTGGGTGGAAACAGGGGCAGAGTGGGAAGGTGTAGTCGCAGCGCCCTGTGGATCGCCAGCGGGCACTTGGTGCCAGGCAGCTCCGCACGTGCTTGAAAGTGCCCTTGCCCTCCTCGAGTTCTGTTAGCACCTCAGGCAGCAGATCAGACAGGATGGAGCCAGCGAATTGCGTGGTGTCCACACCCGGGTATCAGCTCTGCTTTCACCAATACCACTTGGTGATTCTCAGTGATTGGTCCGAAAAGTTCACTGAATGACCGCACAATCTGATTTGTCACTGGAGGTTGTAGCGCAGATGGGATTAAAAATTGAAACTCTCAGAGCTTAAAAACTGAGACTCTCTCGGGCTGTTTCGTTAAAATGGTAAAGTCCTCTGAACCCTTTTCACCTTTGCCTTTGCTGCTCAAACGTCCTCAATTTCATTGATGTGGGTATTTGTCCCTCCAGTGAAGCAGATTGCAACCCCACGATGCTTTAGTGGAGAAGTCTCCTTACGCAGGGACGTGCAGTACAAATAAAAAGATTCACTTTCTGGGAGATCAAAGCCATTCTATTGTCAAGAAAGCAGATTCTCTTTTCTAAGCACCACAAATCAGGAGGTGAGCCAAGATAACTACACACATGTCAGAAACTGGCTGCTGAGTTAAAAGAAAACCAATCGACATCCCAGTAGCTTACACTGTCTGCAATACTAATTTTGTGGGAAAATGCTTGACTCTGCTCATTCCCTGTAGCTGGAGCAAACAGATTTACCTAGTTACTAGCTGCCAGCTACATCACTAGATTTTTCTCATCAAATCACTAACCGGTCCTGTTAACCAGGCTGCAGAGAATCCTGACAAGTTGTCAGATGGAAAATGTGTGAATAAGGAGGTTTGGTTTTAAAGTTTCATAGTTCATGAGGTTTTTGATTGCTGCCCTGCTCTAGCTCTGACTGCAGGGAAAAAAACAAAACAAAACACAAAACGGTGTGTTTTATTTATAGCGTAAGCATTCTTTTCATGTATATACGCTATCCAGTGAATGAAATTTAAGTTCCTTAAAGAGATACTAGAATTTTTTCTTTTTTTTTTCTTAATCTGCCTGGGTCCAATGAATTTCTTAATTATTTTTATACTAAAGCTTAATAACTCTTTATTGAACTGAATTGGATCCATCTAAGTGCCTGCAAATATTAATAGCGTGGCCTTGATACTATCAAGAGCAAGTCATTTTTTTCCTTCAAAATATGTCTGTCTTGTCATCACTTCTATAAATAAAACTTGAATTTGATTCAGAGGTACAAAAATATTTGTTTTTTGGAGTACCTAACTTCCTAGATTAAGTTAAATTAAATTTATAAAAGTTAATTTGCTGCTGCAGTATCTAAATTAAGTTCAATATTCTCTTAACAATGCAGTACTACCAATCATCTGCTCTTTTCTTTTATGCAATAACTTAGCAACAGCTTGGGAAATAGATTTCATTATAGTCAGCAATACCAGAAACTTTTACAGCCTTTCATTTCATTATCACACTCTTCCTCCCATACTCCTAAACTTGAGGACAATTATTTAATGTATAATATTCCTAATGCTCCAGATATACTCATGTCAATTTCTCTTACCTGGTTGGCCAACAGAGATGGACAAAGGAAGAAGGAGTGAATGTGAACCCTCCGAGGAACATATGAACTTTTAAAAATTGACTAAGATAATGTATAGCAAAGGTGATCAGGGATCCACCAGTACCCTTACCCATCATGAGGCAATATAAAGCAGTTGATCCTGATGCATAACTACATGTTCACTTATATTAATGATTATCATGAATGATATCCTGCTGGATCTAGACAAGATTCCCAAAATGCTCCTATTAATAGATAACATTATGGTGATGGCATGGAGCCTCAGAATCCTAGTCAGTTAAATTCATAGAGATATCACAGCTACAACATTCAAATCATCCAAAATTAGGGAGGGAAAGCCAAGAAAAAAAAAATCTAATCCTCTTTGGATTTGTAAAGCCAATCATGGAAGCACACCTGAGGACTGCCACTCTGAATGATTTTAAGTGTCTAATCACGTAACTAATGGACTCTCTGTTTGATCAGCAATAGATTAAGCATTGTTCAATAAAGTAAAGCGTAACATTCATAACAACATCTTTAAGCGAAACATATAATCTAATATATATATATATATATATATATATATATATATATATATATATATATGTGTGTGTGTGTGTGTGTGTGTGTATATATACATGGTTGTTGTCCTTCGTCTTTGAAGAGGACCAAAATGATATCACCATTGTAAAGTGAAATTTCAGTGTGCCCGGTTATGACTGATCAGACCAATAGGAGCTCGGAATGCTCTACCACAGGCTGGGTGCAGATAGTCCCTTTGAATATTTGGGGTGGATATCCCAAATTTGCACATCCTGTGTTTACTTTGTGCTGTCTCAATTCTGCTTTGCTCAAAAAGCACAGCACGTTTTATGTGGGTGCACCATGCTGAGTGGTCCTGTGCCAGTGTTTCCCATGTTGCACAATCAAATCCCAAGTTCTTGAGAGAGACCTTGAGAGTGTCCTTGTATCATTTCTTCTGGCCACCATGTGATCTCCTGACCCATGCAAGTTCTTCGTAAAATAGTCTTTTTGGCAAGTGTACATTTAGCATTCCAACAATGTGGCCAGCCCATTGGAGTTGTGCTCTCTGAAGCATAGTTTGAATACATGGCAGTTCAGCTCCAGCAAGGACTTCAATGTCTGGCATCTTATCTTGCCAGGTGATCCTCAGAATCTTCCTAAGACAGTTCAAATGAAAACGATTCAGTTTTCTGATATGGCGTTAGTAGACTGTCCATGTTTTAAAAGCATATAACAATGAGGTAAGCACAATGGCTCTGTAGACCTTCAATTTGGTAGTCAGTCTAATACCTCTTCTCTTCCAAACCTTTCTTCAGAGCCTCCCAAACACTGAGCTAGCTCTGGCAATGCATGCATTAACCTCATTGTCAATGTATACATCCCTGGAAAGTATCCTACCAAGGTAAGTGAGCTTATCCACAGAATTCAAAACTTCATTTGTTGTAATCAATGGTTCCACATATAGATGGTGTGGTGGTGGCTGATGGAGCACCTGTATTTTATTGGTGTTAATTATTAGGCCCAAATTAGCACAAACAGCAGAGAATTGATCCATACTTTGTTGCATCTCAGCTTCAGAGGCTGCACTGAGTGCACAGTCATCTGCAAACAGAAAATCATGCACCAAAACTCCCTTAACTTTGGTCTTGGCTTGTAGTCTTTTCAAATTGAAGAACTTACCATCAGTGTGGTAGTTGACCTTGATGCCGTCCATGTTCATCCTCATTGAAAGCATTTGTCAACATGGCTGAAAACATCATGCTAAAAAGCATGGGAGCAAGTACACAGCCCTGCTTCACTCCATTGGTGACTGGGAAGGCACGAGAGCTTTGTCCATTATCCAGAGCCCAGGCAAACATGCCATCATGAAATTGATGTCCAATACTGATGAATTTCTCTGGACAACCAAATTTTGACATAATTTTCCATATGAACTCACGGCTAACAGTGTCAAAGGCCTTGGTCAGATCCACAAATGTTGTGTACAGACCTCTGTTTTGCCCCTGGCATTTGTCCTGGAGTCATTGGTCAGTAAACACCATATTGACTGTTCCTCGGCCCTTTCTGAAGCCACACTGACTCAGGTACGTGCCCATCTTCCTGGTGAAGGATCAGCCTAATAAGGAGGACTCTAGCAAGAATTTTGCAAGCAATGACTAAGAGAGAGATCCCTCTGTGATTGTCACAAGACAATCTATTTCCTTTACCCTTATAGAGATGGACAATGGAGGCATCCTTGAACTCCTGGGGGATACCTCCTCTTGCCATATAACCTGGAAAATTTCAGTCAGCTTTTGTATGAGCAATGGTCCCCTTACCTTGTAAATCTCAGCTGAAATAGAGTAACACCAGGTGCTTTGCCATGGGAAAAGAGCCTAATGGCCCTCAAAATCTCTTCTTCAGTTGGAAGTTCAGCTAAGGAGGGATTGACCTGAGGTCAGCAGCATCAGCATTAATTGATGATGGTCTGCTGAGAACACTATGGAAGCGTTCATCCCGTCTGTCTAGGATCATGCCCTTATCACTAATCAATGTGACTCCATCAGCATTGAGTATTTGTGATGAACCATAAACATTTTGGCCCATAAACAACTTTCAGGGAATCATAAAAGTGCTTTGAATTGTTACTATCAGCATAAAACTGAATGTCATCTTCCCTCTTACTGAGCCAGGAATCCTGCATCTCTCTATGCTTTGTTGTGCTTTGCTTTTGATGGAATTAAATGCTGCCTTCTTAGATGTGGATGAACTATCCTGCTGATAAATCCTGTGGTGTTCATGTTTTTTATTTCATAACTTCTGAATTTCCCCATCATTTTCATCAAACCAGTCTTGGTGCTTGCAAGTGTTCTGACCCAGATGAGCAAATGCAATGCTGTACATCAAATCTCTGAGAGATGCCCACTCCTTTTTTGCTAAACTGCTGCCAATGTTGGCTCAACTTTCCCTCCAAGTCAGCAGCAAACTGTTCATGCTCAGAGAAGAGCTCTAATTTGTTGACATTAATTCTTCGGGCAGTCATTTTGCCTTGGCACTTTTGATGAATGCAAATATTTAGCTTGGAAAGGACAAGTCTATGAGCAGTCCAGCACTCTGCACCACACTTTGCCTTTGCCACTCTCACTTCTTTGTCTCTTCTCCTTACAATCACATAGTCTATTAGATGCCAGTATTTGCTGCAAGGGTGCATCCATGAAGTTTTTTTTGCTTTTAGGTAAGTGTTGGTGATGAGAAAAGGTCATGTGATGCACAAGTCTTCAGCAGTAAATGACCATTGCTTTTGCTGTTTCCAACTCTTTTCCTCCCTAGTACTCCCTGCCAAATCTGATAGTCTGAGCCCACTCTAGCATTAAAGTCGCCCAGAATTATAAACTTGTCCTCTTTTGGCACATTGACAATAGGGGTCTCTATGTCTTCATAAAATTTTTCTTTAACTTCATCAGGGTTTGTCATGATGGAAGCATAGGCACCGATGATGGTGGCATGGCATTTTCCTGTGAGCAGCAATCACATTGCCATGAGCCTGTTACCCACTCCTTTTGGCGGGTACACCAGCTTGCTGATTAGATTAGTTTTGATTGCAAAACCCATGCCAGCTTCATAATGTTCCCCTTCACTGCGTCCACTCCAGAAAAAGGTGTATCCAGCTCCAACTTCACTAAGCTGGCCTTCATTTGCCAACCTTGTTTCATTCAGGGCTGCTATTTTGATGTGATATCTGCTGAGTTCTCTTGCAATAAGAGCAGTTCTTCTTTCAGGTCTACTGAATTTTGTGTTATCTATTAGTGTGTGCACATTCCATGTGCCGATGGTGAGTGGAATCATCTTTGCAGATGTTTTTGTACATTTTTTTTTGTTTTGACCACATAGTAGGATTCCTCACCCGCCAAGACAATCAGGCCAGGGTTGGGTAAGCAGACAGTGTTAGGGTTCCTTTTCTAACCACTTTCCTCACAAGAGGAGATGAGCAGTGGAATCCTTAAAAGGCTGCTCAGACACCCAGGGGGCTGCTGAGTCCCACTGCTGCTTCCAGTGAGAAACAACCCTTTGACCTGGGCCACCTGTGTGCAGGGTCATGACCTCAGCTCCCAGTGTATCTGCACCTACTGCTTCATCACTTGCCTTTAGCCACAGGACTTTGAGGCATAATAGTGAAATGGTATGGGTGATGTCTTTTGATTCATGTGTAAATTGGATTTAAATGAGGCAGAGTTGAATGAAGTTGTCAGCCTCACACTCTCCTCCTGAGCCATCATAGTCTAATGGCAGGACAGAGTCAAGATGGCTGGAGATGACTCAGGATGCAGTGGATGATCTTGGTATCTTCAGCATCTAACCAGGCTCTAAGCGCTCCAAATTGGCTGCTTCATGTGTTTGGGCTTGAGAACCCTTGACTACCCTTAACCTGGTTTGGCCTGTCTGCTGAAACAGTCTACCAGGGTTTGGCCTCTATATATACATCACATCACTCAGAGTGTCATAGCATATATCATTGCATCCCCAAAGTCAGGGGGTCCCAGGGTAGGGTCTTTCCTAGCATGATGCATGTTGAAGGGATAGCAGAAAATACCACCCATCCACCCTTAGGTCACTGTAAGAACAATCTTCATAATCAATGTCCAGTGTCCAAGTAAAGTCCTATCTCATCTTGACTTGAAGCTGACTTCCAAACCCTAGAGCTCCTCCTCCATGGGTTCCTCCTCTGTGGACTGACGGCTGCCAGTTCTTGCCTGGGTTGACGTGCAGACAGCTCTCTGCTCCTTGTCTCAGCTCAGAGAGACTGTTCCACTCCAAACTCTTCCCCGTTTCTAGGAAAACAAAGCTTAACAGTTCCATAGCAATATTCATACACATTACCAGTGCCATCATCTCAATCTACTCACAAAGATCAATAGACAGGGCTTTGATATCATAAACATTCTTTCTGTTAGGCCTCCCCATAAACAAGTTTCCTTAGTCTGCTAATGGTCACTTCTCTCTCAGCTGTGCTTTTGACTTCTCTCTCTAATACATGTGTGTATGTATATATATACACATATATATATATATATATATGTATATATATACATGTGTACATATATATACATACATGCATATATATGTATATTCACATATACATACACACATATATATATAGATACATATGTGTACTGTTTCTAATCAAAAACTCTTGATTGATTCAATCAAAGGCAAGACTCAATCAAAGACACTTGATTGACTAAAACTCAAACAGCAAAAGGTCATACTTTGCCAACAGGATTTTAGTTTCTTCACTTGTAAAATGAGTTTAGATGAGATAATTCTTAAGATCCCTTCCTGTTCTAACATTCTGTGGTTCTCTAATATTTCTAGAAACTAAAAAAGGAAAATGCCATATATTTTTGCTAAATTGACATAAGAAAGAAAGATAGGAGAAGAAAGAAGAGGAGAAAAGAGAGAAGAGAAAAGAAGAGTATGAAGGAGATAAAAGTGGAGAAAATAAGAGGGAAAAGAAAGAAATAGAAGTAAAGAGAGGGAGACAAGAGATTATACATATGCAGTATATCTCCAAAGTCTTAGTGAAGTTTTTAAAAAACAAATTTTTATTGCTGTCTTCCGTTTCTGACATCATCATAGTTATCTCCAGTGATTTCCCCCTTGCCCTCCCACATAAAAAAGAGTATTTTTAATGAAAAAGTACAGCTAATTAATATAATAAAAAAATTTTAATATGCAATATGTAACACTTCTGATCCTTCCATTTCCATGAAGATGTGGGTTTGGCAGTATCATTCAAATTTTACTTAATCTTTATAATTTTTCTTTTACATTTTCCTTTGATTTTTTAGTGTGAGATTTTATTCTCCATTTACATAGTTGTAATCATTGTGTATATTGTTGTCTTGGCTCTGATTACTTCACTCTACATCAGTTCATGTAGATCTTTCTATGTTTCTCTGTATTGATCACATACACAATTTTTACAGGGTTGTTGTGAGGATAAATTGAGAGGATACTTGTAAAGTTCTTTGTAGTGCTAGGAATTACTATTAATCAAGTGTCCAAGTGTTCGAATATATTATTAACAGCTGATTTTCTTTAGTTCTTCTTCAAGGCTGCTGGAGAAACTTTCTTTACCAAAGCTCTGTCAATGTCAAAGTTCATGTTATCACTTCAAGTCTTAAAATTGCTGGAAGGAAAGGTGGAAAGTCAGGTTGTCACCATTTATAAACAGGGAAATGGAGATAAGATGATACCAATTCACTTGAAACCAATCTAAAAACAGCAGAAAATATTCAAGTCTTATTTGTTGATTGGAAGCAAAATAGATATTTGAAAGAACTGAAATGCTAACTTTTAGAATGAAAAAAATTAACTTTTATAATGAAAGTTGAGTATCAGCTAGAGAGCAATGGAAGGGTACATAGTGGACATTAGCAAGCTACAATATGTTACAAAGAAGAAACCGCTAAGAGTAAATGGTGTAAAGAAGATCATTAAGGAAATACATTGGGACAAATTATGGACTAGTTACATGACACAGCAGGTAGGTGGTACAGTGGGCACTGGGCTAGAAGTCAGGAAGACTTGAGTTCAATCAAATGCAGCTTTAGACACCTGTTGGACCCTTGGCAAGTCATTTAACTTAAAGGGAAAAGTGAATTTATGCTGAGTAATGCATTGCCCTTCCTTGGGACATTTTATAAAATTTTGAAGTTAGGAGATACATCAATGGTCATCCACTAATATTAGCATCTCTCTCCAAGAGTTATTGTAAAGATAAAAAGAAATAACATTTGAAAAGCATTTCTCAAATTTTAAAGCACTCCATACATGTTAGCAATTATTATGAAAGGATAGTCAGAAGGTGTGTGGCTACTCAAGGATGCCATACAAAAAAATTTCTGCATTGGGTAAGGTTCCAAGATTTAAAATAGATGCTGTTCTTAGGCTGAGAGAAAAGAAATATTAATTTTGGGACAAGGAAGGTTAACTATAGAATATGGAGCTTTCCCTAGGGTAAAAGACTAGAGCTGTTCAATAGAGAGCTGAAGGCTCAGGGTTCAGCAAACAAGGCCCATGGGCCAAATCCTGCCAGTTACTGTAGGGCCCTGAAGCTAAAAAAAATGGCATTTACATTTTTAATTGTTGCATTTATAGTCATTTTGCTCTATGTAGTCTGAACATTCAGATAGTGTAAATTTACTAGGTTTGCTAGTAAACAATGAGCTTTCAAAAAAAAATTTGCCCTATAACTTTTAACTTAATCTTCATTATTGGCATTTTTTCCATCATAGTCTTAAATATAGACAGACAACAAAATAATAAATTAGGCTCTGGTCTGCAGTTTGTTGATTTTTCAAGGTGTAAATTGTCACACAAAAATTAACTCTCAATGGAGGATGAGGGTAAGCTAGCTCCATCACAGTCTTAGGGGTGGAAGGAGAGAAGTTATAAGGGAGATGATCAGAGGTGGGAATGGGGAGAAGAGAAGAAAAGTGATGAGCTACCTACAGAAGCCAAACCACTTTCTCCACAATTTCCTACACAATTAGACTTAAATAAGACAGTCCTAAATTTGTTGTTTCTTTCCATTAATCCTTAATGGATTTTAAAGAGTTGCTGATTCTTCCTTATAATTACTTTAGTTTAAGCTACCAAGTAATTGTTGTCTGAGCATTTTGCAGTGGGTTTTGGTTTAATAACCAGTTATAAATCCCAACTTGATTAAACAAAGCAGAATCATGACTCATCCACTTTAAGTAGAGGAATACTTCAAGGACAGACCAGTGAGTGAATTAGGGTTGGAATTCACTCCCCTAATGCAGGTTGAAATCCCTCTTTATCAAAAAATGAAAACAAAATATTAGTACCTGAGAGCCAACCAGATAAAAGACATGTGGTCTAAGTTTCCCCTAAATATTTTGGGTAGAGGGAGAAATGTTATTTTTGTCAAAGGAGGGCCAAGCCTCAGGAAAACTGTTAAAGAGGCAAAGTTTTGATACCCCTGCTGTTTGAATACCTTTCTTCTCTTGGTGCTCACCTCATTAATGTCTCTGTCTGAAACATCCACCATTTTGCCCCATATTTTTGCCTACTTTGTCTTAAGAACTTTAGCTTTAAAAACATATTTGTTTATCTTTCCCTAAATCTCATTAGGCATCTAAATTATGTTCACAGAGGATGTTGTTCTACCACCAAAGGTAACCTAGCTCTTTCTCTCTAGACTTTAGGACTGACGTTGCACTGTAAGCAAAGGAATCATTTAGAAATCCTTCTTTTATTTCTTAGAATTTAAAAAATTGAGGGGAGCACACTGAATATTGACATTGACATCTTATACTTTCAGAAGTGTCCCTCATCTAGTCAGTTGAAAAAATAGTTATTAAGCACCTACTATGAACATGGGTATTGCACTGGGCTATGTGTTGAAAATAGAAAGAAACAAATTAGATAGTCCTTGCCATTAGGAAGCTTGCCTTACAGGCACTGGAACATGCATCCTGTAGATAGGTAAGTAAATGCCACACAACTGAAGAAAGGAGAAAGCAGAAGGAGTGGGGAGGATGTAGAAAAATATATAAAATATACAAAATATATAAAAATATATATCTATAGTGTGCAAATTATCATAGAAAGATAAAAAGAAGACTAGCATGATAAGAGAATTTGTTTCAGCTTTATTACCATGATTTATTTAAGATAGGGTGCGCAAAAACAAGCTGAAATGTCAGCTGTAACTCCAGTGTTATGTTTGGTTTACCGACTCCGGTTATAACCCTTGTGTTTACTGACTAGTTTCCTATTTTATCTTTTCTTTCTGCTGTCTGTTCTTTCCTATGGAAATCAGTACCTTTCCTTTCTGTGTTTTATGAATTTCCATTGTGTGCTTCCTGTCTATATAAGTAAAACCTACATAAGGTTGCGGAAACTGTTGCTTAGAGCTCCCCGATTTTTTTGTTATGTTGTGAGATTTGGCTCTGAGTATATAGTAAGCTGATTTTTCAGCTAATTATACACTGTGGTTATCTATCAACAAATCCTTAGACAATTCTAGTCATGATAGAAAAGCATCTATGTCCTCAAAGACCTTTCAGTCAAGGTTATAGCAGCAATAATATTATAGTGCTTTAATGTTTGCTTAGAGTACATGACTCATTTTTCTTTCACACCAGCTCTTTGAGGTGTCATTATTTTTATAGGTGAAGAGAGTAAGGTTCAGTGTGGCCTAGGGTCACATAGCTAATAAGCATATGTAGAAGGTTTTGAGAGCAGGTCTTCTTGACTCTTAGGCCAATGCTTTCTCCACTATGTAAAGCTGTCAATCAAGGATATGGGTACCAATACTACTTTAACAACAGGAAGAATGAGATAAATAAGGAAGGACAAAATGACCTGGAAAATTTGAGGGGAGAAGAATCATTTCTAGGTGGGAAAATAGAGATCAAGAGGTTTTATGCAATTGATGAAATTTGAGTTGGACCTCTCAGATAAGAGTTTACCATGCAGAGATGAGGAACAAGACATTCCAACCTGAGGAAATCTCATGAAGAAAGACTCAAAAGTAGGACAGTTCAGGGTATAATTGAATATCACTGAATTATACAGTTTGGCTATAGATTTTGGCCCATGTAGGAGACAAGGGGAAGATATATAGGTTAGGACATGGAGAACTTGAATGTCAGATGGAAGAGCATGGACTTGATTCAGAAGGCAACAGGGAGCTATTGAAGATTTTGAGACAGGAGAATGATATAATTAGAGCTGCATTTCAGGAGAAATAATGTGCTTTCTATGTGAAGAATATACTGGAAAGGGAGAGGCTGGGAGCAGTTAGGAGGCTATTCAGAAGTGAAGATAAGATGTAATAAAGGAGGGACAATGAAAGGGAAGGCCAGGGTAATCTGTTCTATTATATTCTTAACTAAGCCCTGTCCCTCACTTGAGTTCTCTTTTGGAAATCAGAGTACGAATCTAATCAACAGAACCTTTTAACTGAAAAAGAAGGGGAAGGAACACAACTGCCTGGATATCTGTAGTTTTGACTCTGAAGTTCCCAGGGAACAAAATTGAAGACAAGAGGCTGCCAGTAGGAAAGCCCATGGGGTGATAAAAACTCACATAGACAAATTTCTGGGTACAAAATATAGGCAACAAGAAAGTTGAAATAGAAATTCTAATACAATGAGGCAGATCTGATCATACAGTTATCCCTAAGACTTGATTTCATGAGATCCATGACTAGACAAAAGTCTGAGTTGGGATATCTTATCCAAAAAATACTTGAAAGGCTGAGTAAAGGAGAATTAAATCAGGCTAGGGACAGGAGCTTTGATTCAGTTATCATCCTGGAGAGCATCCCTATGGAGACAGAGTCTGGTATTTGCTCTGGCCGATTCTGTACCCACTGCTACTCAAATCCCAGGAATGAGTCACTGCCACCAAAGTTCCTGACCCTGTGAAATGGCTCAACATCAAACACTGATGAGATTTTATCAGTGAAAATGATGTTAAAGAAAATGTATTTCTATCTACTGTGTGTGTCCTACACCTCAGTTGCAGCTGAAATTTTCCATGTGGTTTGTCACCTCCCATTAGAATGTCTTACTCTAGAGAAATGCTTCATTCATTTATTCACTGGTATCAGGAAGGGCTAAGGAAGAAAGGGAACTCCCCTCATCAATGCATGTCAGCATCTTCTCTGCAATGAATGGTCCTAGAGAGTTATTTAGCATCCAGAGAGGCTATGTAACTTGCCCAGAGTGATGCAGCCAGTATGTGTGTGTATGTATCAGAGGCAAAACTTGACTTTCTATTCCCATAAGTCCAGTTATTATATCTGTGCAAATAATTCATAGATTTATAATATTAAATAAATACAAAGCATTTGTTAAGCACTTACTGTGTACCAAACTTTGTAATAAGCACTAGGGATACAAATACAAAAGCAAAAACATTCTCTTCCTTCAAGAAAATTATAAGCTAATGGGGAAGACCACACAAATAGGAGAGTAGTGTTTAGGGAAGGACACTTTACAGGGAGGATGAGTGAACTGCCAGGGGATAGTTTGATATATCATTTCCAGGAAAGATGGTAGAGCTGAGTTGATCATTTTTCCAGAACTGGAAGGAAGAGGATGCATACCTGGTGGTAAGACAGGTTGGTGAGATTATCAAGAAGATATCTAGGGAGTAGGGATTGAAGTGAAACATGAATTACATCTACCTGAAGTAGAGGGCCTGGTGGGGCAGTCCTGAATTAAGTCAGCAGGACTGCAAAACACAAGTTATCAAAATTAAAGAGTTAAGACCTCCAGGACATGACCTCTTATCTGGTCAGTAAAGTGTTTGGTGAGATGACAACTAGGAAATATATATTTACTATTCTTTATTCCAGTTAATTTTTAGAACAGTACAGGATATGGAATATACAATAATAGTTGAGCCAGAAAATAGTAATATTAACACCTGCATTGAACACAAATTACCAGTTAAAATATTACATTGCTAATAAGTCAATTTCTCAAAAAAGACTAAGGTAAGGTATTTAAATATTTTGACAAATATATAAATACCTATGTTATAAGAGATAAATGTGATGATTTAAAATCCAAAATAAACAAAATGTTGTCATTAAATAAATTGTTGCTTACTTCAAAAGTGCAGAAAATAATCATTAAAAAATTCAGCCAGCAAATTGATTCACTCCTGTGACGTAGACAGTATAAATGTTTCTGCTCATTCTTATGCCATAAATTTTTGCATTGATGGATAGTAGCTCTGTCATAATAACATAGAGTATGGTTATTATGTAATTCCATTATGCATACAATGGAAAATGACAATAGCGCAGTATATGAGGAGGAATATCATTTGGTGCCTCACATCTAAAGTCAAAGTTTCCTAACAGTTTGATCTGTACAAGAGTACAGTTGATGGGCTCAGTTGGTTAAGGGTTTTCATTTATTGTAGTTTTCAGTAAGAGGTTGGGTGAATTACTTCTCAGGGATGTTATTAGAAATAATTCTTTCCCAGGAACATATTAAAGTAAATGGTCTCTTCTGTACTTTCTAATTTGATGTTTATGTGATTCTGTGACCTGGAAATTATAGGGAATGACAAATTAAATATGTACCAATGGTGTGACAAAAATAATGAATACAATCTTATGCTACATTTCTCAGACTACATAAGTGTAAGTTCATAGAATTTAGTTGTGGGAGGGATTGTAGTGATCTAATTCATTTAATTTACAGATCAGTAAATTTATGCTCAATGTCAAACTGCTATGGAAAGCCATTATTGGATCCTATTATGCCAACTCCAAAAGTTTTGTATTTGGAGTGAAAGGGATGTTAAGATATAGCTTCTCTGGTCATGTCAAACTGGAATACTGGGTTTAGTTGTGGAAAGCACATTTTAGGAATAAAAATAACGAACCAACGTATATAGGGAGAACTGTAATGACAGTGATCATAAACTCATCACTTGAGGACTATATAAAGGAACTAGAATGTTTAACCTGAAGAAAATTTAAGAGGAACATGATGGCTACCTTCAAGTATTGATGAGCTGTCATATAGAAGGGGAATTACGCTTATGTAAGTTGGCCCTAGAGGGCAGAAGTAGAAGAAATAAGTAGAAGTTGGAAAAAATAGATTACGGCTTTATATAAGCATTTATATGTGAATTAGAGAGGAGTGAAAATCAAATAAGCTAACTCAGAAAACAGCCTATTCCCAGTTATAGGAAGTCTTTCATGGGAGGAAAGGTAGCAACTTGTCAGGATCATTATGTAAAAGTACGGTTTGGGAGGGGAAGGTGGATTAGATGAGGGTTTCCTTTTTCTTTCTTTTTTTCTTGTTCCATTATAGAGGACAAAAGAAGAGAGATTATAAATGAAAGTAAAAATTAATAATTAAGTTTGTTTTTAAAATAAAACAAAGTGAAGGGGTTAAATATTTATGGTATTTGAAATATGAAAGTAGAAGAATGCCATAGTGGGAATGAAAGGAGAGGGAGGAGGGAGAATACAATATCTTTCTTGGCAGTGTGTATGTGTGTGTGTGTGTAGACAAGCCACAAATCTGACCATGGCAGGGTCTATTTTACCCTTCAATCTCTCTTTAGAACTAATGTCAACTGCCAATGAAAGAGAATGGAATAAAATCATAGGCTTTGCCATCTCTTCTAAGACAGTTTTTTTTCCTATGCAAGAAATACTTGCAATGGAAGAGATTAGATATATAAGATACGGTAGTCAATGACCATAACTTAATGTTCAATAAAGCCAAAGATCCCAGCCTTTGGGATAAGAACTCACTATTTGACAAAAACTGCTGGGAAAACTGGAAAACAGTAGGACACAAACTACATATAGACCAATATCTCACATTATCTACCAAAGTAAGGTCAAAATGGGTGCATGATTTAGACATGAAGGGTGACACCATAAAGCAAATCAGTAGAGCAAGGAATAATCTACCTGTCAGATCCATGGGAAAAGGAAGAATTCATGACCAAACAACTACCTACCTGCCTAGTTTAAAAAAAAAAAGAATGCTCTAGTTCTGGTCCCTTTCAAAATGAATAGACTCAGTGGTTTCTGAGATCCCATTTTCATCTATAATCATATGAAATGAAGTGAGGGCTAAGTTTTTTCTGGGCTGTTTATCAAAATAATCCTGCCATATGCCAGAGAAGGAAAAATACACATGAAAGTATTTTTTGCATCAATGGGGAAATATTTAGAATTTATATTTTGTTATCATTTGCACACAATAGGTGTGCTTATGACCTTAACCTCTTAGAAAATACCTAGTATATTACATCAGTGTGATATTTTGGTAAGTAGTAAACAGTAAGGAAAAATTATCCAAATTAGACATCTCTACCTAAAGTTTTTGTCTTATCGTCAAGGAAATGAATTGTTTTATAGTTTAAGAAATATAACCACATCCCCTTTTGGGCAGAACATAGCAGCAACATTATTTTTTTAGGACTCCCAGGACAAAGGACTCCAATGTTAGAGACCTGGAGAATTGAAACAGCACTACCCTTTTATAGATTGCTCTTTAAATTCAAAGGGCACACCAATTTATCTAATTTTGCTACTGTTTCACTGGGGTATGGATGATGTTAGTGATATAGTTCAAACCACAAAGAGAAAAGGAGGGATATGGTCTCGTGATGTATAATGACAAAATAACTATCAGAATTGGGCCCTGTCTCCTGCTGTTACTACAGTTACTCCAGGAGGCGTTTTGTTAATGGATATGATTCTTCAAATCTATGTTCTACAACAACTAGACCATTGTGTGGAGAAAAATCTTGGTTCTGAAAGGTTGTGTAAATTATGTAAAAGCTCTGAGAGGTCATACCACGTTGGAAAGCCTTTATGTACAGCCCAGTGATTGTCTGCTATCCAAGGACCAATTTAACATAAGGACCCGTTGGGGTGGCTGAGGTGAGGGACTGGCCTGGCAAGGCTCACCCACAAGCAATCTTTCATGCTAATGTTGACTGCAGAAGAGGAATTCAAACTGCCTAGTAACAAAGCAAAACAATAATAATTTTAAAAAAACCCTAGCTTTGGGAACCTGGTTGAGTCAAACCAATGATCAATTTCCTAGAATTCTCTATAATCTTTCTTCCTGATTTACACTCACTTCCTGTGGCTGAATCCTTGATTTGGGAACCACTTTCCCACTCCTCCAGCCTCCTTGGACCTTCCATTCCAAAGGGAATTGTTACTAATTCAACCTGGCTTTTTGGGTTTTGCTTGTTCTCCTTTCAACTTGGGCATGGCCCCTTTGTTTCCAAACAGGAAAAATTTGCCTAATTATTAGCGTCTACTTTCCCTTTTCTAGATATTCTATATATGTTACAGAGGCTTATCACCAGGGGTGACCAACAATGGCTTTGGGAACAGCAACTCTAGAAAAACCATGTCCTTAGAAATTGAAGGTTTTGAGTGGGAGCCAATTGAAGTAATTGAGACAATTGCTGAAATAACATTTCTTTTGAAATACAGAAGTACTGGATCTCTGTGTGATAGTACTTATTGATCTACATTCAAATTAATCATCTTTTCCTGAAATTTCTCTCTGTATAAAAAAGGAGCTTTTATTTTGGAACTCTATTGAAAGTTAGATGGAATTCAGAATATTTTTTCCTGTTCAGGAGAAAAAAAGTAAGTAAATAAACAAAGGAAAATAGAAAGCCACCATAAACACAAAGGATTCATGTACCTACAAAATGAATGTGTTCCTAAAACCGAAATTTCAGAACTCTTTAGAGGCAATTGAGTGTCCTCCTGGTTGGATGGTTGGCTGAGGTATTGTCAATAGGGAAATGCTGGCTCTCTGTATTATGTTGCACACAATGTTAGCTTGCAGACTCATCATCTGGTGTGTGATAATAGAGGGTTTGTCTGTAGCATAGTGAAAGGGTCAAAGCCACACTAAAAATACTAAAGGACAAAAGGTATATCTGTGTTATGTAGTCATGGCTTAGAAGCAGAGCAACCATAGAATTCCGGGACTGATTGATCAATAAGCATTCATGAAGTGCCTAGCACGGGTTATGCACTGAGCTACATTTTGGGGAGGCAAAGAAAAGTGAACCCATGATATGTGCCCTCCAAGAGACCACATTCTAATGAACAAGACAGCATGCAAACACATGCAAACAAGATATATACAGGGAGACAATTCCAGACAGGGAGCTTTGGAGGTTAGAAGTATGACTGGGGAAGGTATCTCGAAAAAGGGAGTGTTTAAGATGAGTCTTGGTAAAAGATAAGGAAGACAGGACATAGAAGTGATGAAATGAGGAAGGAATGCAGCCAAAATCAGTCAGGAGCCAAAGCAGTAAGTCATTGGGACAGAAGACATCAGAGACACCAGAGATTAGGAGAAGGCTCCACGGTAGAATTAATGAGCCCTTGGAAATTTGTTCTTGCCATATTAGTTACGTGCTTTATTTTTTGTGTTTTTGTTGTTATCTTCAATCTAATTTCCACATGGATTCTTTCTTCCCTCCATTTCCCTCCCATTGAGCCACCCTCTATAACAATGAATAAAACAGAGTGGGTGAAAAGAAGAAGCAGTACAGCTAAACTAACCAGCATATCAATTACTCTGACAGTATATTCTTCGCTTATCTTGGCAAAAAATGAGGAAGGTGGATTTTCTCATTTCTTGAGTCATAATTGATCATGATGGTTATAAATAATTCATTAACTGTTTTCTCTTCTTTTCTCTCACATTATTGTCATTGTGTGCTTTGTTTTCCTTGTTCCACTTAGTGTCACTTTACATCAGTTCATATAAATCTTCCTATGCTTTCATGAACTCTTTATAGTCACTGTTTTTATAGCATAATAATATTTTATGAAATTCATGTACTACTATTTAGGGAGCCAGACCACCTAAATGGTCATCTGCCTGGTTTCTATTACTTTGCTCCTATAAAAAGTATGATTGGTTTCATGTATATGATATCTTTCTTTTTCCTCATTTGGGCATATGTCTCTGTATCAGAGTATGAACATTATAGTTACTTTCTTAGCATGATTACAAATTGCTTTCCAGAATGGTTGGACCAAATGAAAGTCTCACTAATATTGTATTACTATGCCTATCTTTCCCTCTCCCATTTATGAACTTTGAATGTAGGATGAATGAAGCTAATTTTGTTTGATTTCCAGGATGAGAGTACAGCTTCCTTGGCTACTCTTTCTCCTGAATGGTAGCTATCTGTGTTGGACTAAAGCTGGAAGGTCATTATCTCATTCATTTCCTAATATTTTAAGTGAGGAAACTGGGAGACAGAGAATTCAATTAACTTGCCTATGTCCCACAGTTAATGGTAGAACAAGGAGAGGAATGTAGGATCAGAACTGTCTAGAACTCTTTCTATCAACATAATTGTTTCTCAGAAACATCATTATAGAAATCTGAGATATTATGGGAAAGAGATTACTCACTAAAGATATTTTTCATTGATGGAAATTCTTCCTAACTTGTTTCTTATAATTAGTGGGTAATTTCAGGAAAATGCTGTTATTAATAGGAGAGAGACAGAGACAGAGACAGAGAGATACAGAGAGAGAGAGAGAGAGAGATGCAAGCAGCATTTTTAATTGAAATATAATCATTGGTTGAGGAACTTAAATCATTAATAGGAATGCATTAATGAGGAGCTTAATCACTGCCTTTCATCACTGTCATATGTTCACTGAAATAAAAAATTATTTCTGACGTTAGTAAATTCTTCCATTATACAAACTAATTTTTCATTCACTTTAGAATGTTGATTTGTTATTATTATTTCAGTTTATATTTAGTATTGGAAAATGTTACACTTTTGTGGCATTGGGCTAATTTCTGCCTGCATCCTGTTGGTAATGTAGCTTAGAACTAGTCAGCAAAAGAGCAAACTGTTCTAGACTGACCAACTCTAAAAATGTCCCCCAACTATGAAGGACAGGGTTCAGTAGGAGAAACCTGCCCATTTCTTTTCTCTTATCCATAGTGCTAATTAGGGAAATACAGCTTCAGAGCTGGAAGGGACATCAGTGGGGACCTAGTCCAAATTAGTGCTGACTCTATCTGCATATGAAAAATCTAGCCAACACTACCAGGTCATTACACAGATTGAGAAAAAAAATGTCTGGTGACTAGAAAATTGCATTCAGAATCAAGAGAGGATTATTGTTTCAAACTAAATATAAGAGAATAAGTTCAGAATTTCACCTTGTTCATGGAGAAAAGGAGAATTGAAAATTTCAAGAAAGAATAATTTGTACCTTAATGTATGTGTAATTCTAGAGTGGATCAATTCCTCCTCAGTATTCAAATGCAGAGCCAATGGAGGCGAATGAACTCTCTTAGAATGCAAAGAGTTTTACTTAATAAATTACTTTTTCTAAGGGCTAAGTGGTATTGCAGTGCCAAGAAAGATAACTTTACTCCCACAAGGAAGTATGACTTCTTACCTTTATCATAGATTTCAGGATAAAAGGGAACCTAAAAAACCATCCAGTGCAAACGTCCTAGGTCAAATGACTTGTTACTCAAATAGTTGAGAACTGACAGAACTCAAACCTAGATCCACTGATTTCATTTCCTTGACTTCTTCTACTATACCAAAGACTTCTAGGATGTCTGCCAGTTTATATTTACAATAGATAAATACTGTTAAAATAGGTTTTATCTTAACCAAGGAGGGAGGCAGTATCTGTTGTGTAGGCTAGGGTATTTTTCTGTAAAACATATTAAAGCCATAGTGGAAATTTAATTGACTCATGGAGCCAAGGCCCAGGGTATTATTATAGCTTTCAGGCTACCTAAATACAAAAAACCGGCAGCTTCTTCCTTTGCAAACCAGCGAGAGTGGCTCAAAGGCAGGGAAGCTATGTCCAACCGAATCAATTCTGTATCCTTGTTTCATATCCTTTTCCTTCAATGGCTAAGCAAACCTGATTTTGTTTATAGAAAGAAATAGGAATGAAGATG
The DNA here is from genome assembly GCA_028658325.1 of Potorous gilbertii. Classification (NCBI taxonomy): domain Eukaryota; kingdom Metazoa; phylum Chordata; class Mammalia; order Diprotodontia; family Potoroidae; genus Potorous; species Potorous gilbertii. The sequence goes on along the minus strand of CM053771.1, from coordinate 483,045,658 downwards.
TACTTCATGACCAAAAACTATATTGTAAAGCAATAGTCATCAAAACCATTTGATATTGGCTTAAAAATAGAAAAGCAGATCAATGAAACTGGTTAGACAAGGGAGGAGCAGAATGAATTTAATTCAATAACCTAGTTTTTGATAAACTCAAAAAATATACAACCTAGGAAATCACTCCTAACATGATAAGGAATGTTGGAAAAAACTGGAAAGCAGTTTGGAGAAAATGAGGCTCTTGCCAACACCTTATGCCATATTTCACAGTATTTTCAAAATGAATGTCATCTCTGTATTTGAGATTATGCTATAAAAATTCGAAGAGCGGTAGGTCCTATAGCATTCCTAGTCATGAGGAGATAATGAATTCTTAACCACCTGAGAGAGACAATAACAAGATATAAAAGAGAATTTTAATTATATGATTAAAAAAACTTTTACACAAACAAAATGAACACATCTAAGATAAAAAGAGAAGTCATCAACCGGGAAAATTTTATATCAAATACCTTTGATAAAGGTTTGATAAAGCGAGAAACAGCCTCAGTTTCCAGTACCCTTTTTGCCTGATGACCTTCAGAATCTTCCTAAGACAATTCAAATGGAAGCGATTCAGTTTCCTGGCATGGTTCTGGTACCCTGTCCAGGTTTCATAGGCATAGAATGATGAGGTCCACACAACGGCTTTGCAGACCTTTAGTTTGGTAGGCAGCCTAATACTTCTTCTCTCCCACATTTCCTGCAGAGCCCACCAATGCACTGCAATGTTCACATCAACCTCCTATCTATATGTACATTCCTGGAAAATATATTGCCAAAGTAAGTGAACTTTTCAACAGCATTCAAAATTTCTTCCTTTGCTGTTAACTGATAGAGTTCCATATAAGGTGATGGCAAATGGAGAACCTTTGTTTTCTTGGTGTTAATTATAAGGCCAAAATGAGCACAAGTGGCAGAGAATCAATAAGTCCTCTGTTGCATCTAAGCCTCAGAGACTACATACATATACATGCACATACCCATATAATAGAAATATATGCATATGTACGTGTTTGTATGAATGCATGTAGTAGAAACGTGATTAAAAGCCATTCCCCAATACATAAGTGTTCAAAGGATATGAACACACACTTCTCAAAAGAATTGTAAGCTATTAACCATATTAATAATAATTAACCATTAACCATTCATTCTTTTATAGAATTATTTATATTATATTATTTATATAAGAATCTAATTGCTATAATAGTCAATGTTAGGGAGTTGTGGCAAGATAAACCTAGTAATACGTTGTTGGTGGAGCTGTGAATTGGTACAGCCATTTGGGAACGGAATCTGGGATTATTCGCAAAATCTTACCTTTTGACTAAAAGATTCCACTGCTTACATACACACGCATATATGCATGCTTGTACATACGTTATCTGTACACATGCACATATGTATTCCAATAAAAGTAATCAGTAAGAAAGAAAGTTTCTATATATATTCCGAAGTATTTATAGCCACATTTTTTTAGTTAGCAAAGAACTTGAAACTAACTTTATGCTTCTTAACTGAGAAGCAACTGAACAAATTGTGGCACATGAATGCAATGGAATATCACTATGTTGTAAGTAAAAGCAAACATGAGGTATAGAGAACTGCGAAATTACATATGAACTGATGCAAAATGAAGTAAGAAAATCCAAAAAAACCCCGATATACACAACAATAGCAATAAACGGAAAGAATGACCACAGAAGTACTGACGCTGAATAGTAAAAAAAAAAATGTCAAGAATAAGCTTAGCCCAAAAGAAGAAAAATAAAAAGACACACCTCTATTCATAGGCAGAATTTGGGATCCATAACTGTAGAGGGCCAGTACGGATGGAGTCTGGAATGTGAGGTACTGTTCAGGTTTTACTGGAGACTTGTACTAACATAAGGACTAACCTTATCAGGAAAATTGGCTCACCATCTCCCCTCTTGATATGCAAGGATGAGAACATCCTGACCTTGCCTGTGTACCCCAAGGTTGTCTTGCTGGAGGAACTAGATTAGGAAGTATAAGAAGTAAACTAAGAATGTTCTCATGGGAATAACCTTGCTTGCTTGAATGATCTCATGGAAATAATCCTGCTTGCTTGCCTGTAAAAAAGATATATAAATCTTAGTTATCAGATTAATAAATGAGAGCTGTTCTTTACACTCTTTCCCTGCCCCATTTACTTTTCTTTCACAATCTCTCAACATTCACAACTGGCAGCCCCTGCAGCAGATCTGTAGCATACAACTATTGAACATTTCACATTAGAAGAGATTTTTGCATTTTTATTGATAAAATTTGCAGATTTTTCCCTTTTCCTTTCTACTTTTCTTTCTTTTAAAATGTAGCTCTGGGAGTAAGGAAGGGAAAGGACATAGGAGAAATCCAGCCAATGACAAAGCAAATTGCAGCAATAGAATCCATTCAAAAAAGCTATTCTGTGGGTGTCTCATTTCACTTTAGTCTTAAACCTGAAGTATGATTCAGATTTGAGTTAAGCCTGGACTAAACAATATGATAATTGAGAGAATAAATAAAGCTTTCACAGTGTAAAACATTCCACTTCCACTTTACCTACCAGAAAAGTGTTGGCAATGTCTTTTATTTTTATAGATTTGACTCAGTTCTCTATATGTTTGAGAAATGAGACCTTTATCAGAGAAACTTGCTTCAAATTTTTTCACAGTTACTATTGTTAACTGTATTTCCCTCCATCCTATTTCCCCCTTTGTTTATTCTGTTTTCTCTTCTCTCACCCTGTCTCTCCTTAGAAGTGTTTTGCTTCTGCCTACCATCTCACCTAATCTGCTCTCCTCATTTCTATTACCAACACATTTTACATAATATACATATTACCCACTTATCCCTCCCACTTGTGATAGGTTAAGACAGATTTCTATACCCAACTAAGTGTGTATATTATTCCGTCTTTTAGCCAATTCTGATGAGAGTAATTCCCTCTCAACTCCACCATCTTCCCCTCCACTGTAAAACCTTTTTTTTGGCCTCTTTTATGTGAGATAATTTACTCTATTTTCCCTTTCCCTTTATCTTTCTCCCTGTATATTCCTCTCTTACCCCTTAATTTATTTTTTAGGTATCATCCCTTCATATTCAACTTATACCTGTCCCCTCTGTCTTCTGGCTATGTATACTCCTTCTAAACGTCCTAATAATAAGAAAGTCTAATGAGTTACACTTGTCATCTTCCTATGCAATAATGTCAAGAGTTTGACCTTATTAAGTTCCTTATGATTCCTCTCCTCATTATGGTTCTCTCAACTGTTGTATTTGAAAGTCATATTTTTCTTCAGCTTTGGATGTTTCATGAAAAATGCTTGAAAGTCCTCTAATTCATCAAATATCCATTTTTTTGCCCTGAAGGATTATACTTAGTTTTGCTAGGTAGGTAATCCTTGGGTGCAACCCTAGCTCCTTTGTGCTTCCGAATATCATATTCCAAAACCTATTATCCTTTAAGGTGGAAGCTTCTAAATCTTGTGTTATCCTGGTTGTTTGCAATATTTTCTCCTTGACCTAGGAACTCTAGAATTTGGCTGTAATATTCCAGGGAGTTTTCATTTTGGAATCTCTTTTAGAATTGGCAGGTTCTTTAAATTTTTATTTTTCCCTCTAATTCTAGAATATCAGGATGATTTTCCTCTATAATTTCTTTTTTTAATATATAATTTATTTATTTTTCAGTTCTCAACATTCACTTCCATAAGAATTTGAATTCAAAAATTTCTCCCCATCTCTCCACACCTCACACCCCAGGACAGCATGCACCCTATCCACCTCTTCCTCCAGTCTGTCCTCCCTTCTACTACCTACCCTTCTTCCATCTCCCTTCCCCTCTATTTTCCTGTAGGGCAAAATAGATTTCTATACTCCATTGCCTGTATAGATTAATTTCCAGTTACATGCTAAAACAATTTTTAACATTCATTCTTAAAACTTTGAGTTCCATATTCTCTCCCTCCCTCCTCACCCATCCTCATTGAGACAACAATCAATTCAATATAGGTCATGCATATGTAACAACGTGAAGCACTTCCATAACAATTATGATTTAAAAGATAGCCCCATTTCCCTCTGTCCAACCTGCCCTTCATTTATTCCATTCTCTCACTTGACCTGTCCTCCCACAAATGTTTGCTTCTGATTATCCCTTTCCCCAGTTTGCTGTCCCTTCTATTATCTTCCCTTTCCTATTACCTTTTCCCTTGCCTTCTTGCAAGGTAAAATAGATTTCCATATCCAACTGAGTGTGTGTTATTCCCTCCTTAAGTCAAATCCCATGAGAGTAAGACTCAATTATTTTCCTTCATCTCCCTGCTCTTCTCCTCCATTGTAAAAGCTCTTTCTTCCCTCTTTTATGTGAGATGATTTGTTACATTCTACTTCTCACTTTCTCTTACTCCTAGTACATTCCATTCAACAGTATGTTTTTTTTTTTAGGTATTCTCCCTTCTTATTCAATTCACCCTGTGCCCTCTGTCTATGTATATATACATACACACATATATGTACACATATACACATACACCCATGTACATATATGCATACCTACACATATGTAATATACACATAAATACATACCCTAATACTGAAAAAGGTCTCATGAGTTACAAATAACATCTTTCCAGGTAGTAATATAAACAGTTCAGTTTTAATGCGTTCCTTAAGGCTTCTCTTTCCTATTTACCTTTTCATGTTTCTCTTGATTCTTGTATTTAAAAGTCAAATTTTCTATTCAGCTCTGGTGTTTTCATCAAGAATGCATGGAAGTCCTCTATTTCATGGAAATTCCATTTGTTTCCACTAAAGTATTATACTCAGTTTTGCTGAGTAGGTGATTCTTTGTTTTAATCCTGTCTCCTTTGACCTCTGGAGTATCATATTCAAAGCCCTTCGATCCCTTAGGGTAGAAGCTGTTAAATCCTGATT
>CM053771.1:483015227-483040581 GCA_028658325.1 Potorous gilbertii | reverse complement strand
CAATATTTTCTTCTTGACCTGGGAACTCTGGAATTTGGCTACAATATTCCTAGGATTTTTCCTTTTGGAATCTCAGGAGGTGATTGGTGAATTCTTTCCATTTCTGTTTTACTCTCTGATTCTAGAATATCAGGGCAGTTTTCCTTGATAATTTCTTGAAAGATGATATCTAGGCTCTTTTTTTGATCATGGTTTTCAGGTAGATCAATAATTTTTAATTTGTCTTTCCTGGATCTATTTTCCAGGTCAGTGGTTTTTCCAGTGAGATATTTCACATTGTCTTTTATTTCTTTTCATTCTTTTGGTTCTGTTTTATAATTTCTTTGTTTCTCACAAAGTCATTAGCTCCATCTACTCTGTTCTAATATTTAAAAAAAAAACATTTTCTTCAGGGAGCTTTTGAACCTCCTTCAGCTTTTTAAAGCATTTTTCTCCTCATTGGATTTTTGGACTTCTTTTGCCATTTGACTTAGTCTATTTTTAAAGGTGTTATTTTCTTCAAAAATTTTTTGGGGGTCTCCTTTAGGAAACTGTTGACTCACTTTTCTTGATTTTCTTGAATCACACTCATTTCTCCTCCCAATTTTTCCTCCACCTCTCTTACTTGATTTTCAAAATCCTTTTTGAGCTCTTCCATGACCTGAGGCCATTGTATATTTTTATTTGGAGGTTTAGGATGTAGAAACCTTGACTTTGTTATCTTCTTCTGATGGTATGCTCTGTTCTTCCTCATCTGAAAGGATGGAAAAAAATACCTTTTCACCAAGAAAGTAACTGTCTATAGTCTTATTTTTCTCTCTTTTTGGGGCTTTTCCTCAGTCAGTTACTTGACTTTTGAGGCCTTGGTCAAGTGGAAGATATACTCTAGGGATCTGTAAGTTTTCAGTTACTCCAAGATGGAGTTTAGTCCTTTCTTGGTCTTCACTCTGGTCTGTGAGCAACCATCAGCACTGTTTTTTGCCTGTGAGTAGGATTCCCTCCCCAGAGCCTCCACCAGCTCCACCATGCCAGTGCTCCTCCTCATCCCAGGACTGCCACTCATAACTGAGACCCAGATCAGCTGCTTGATGCCCCCAGGGTCTTTAGGGGGCATCATATTTAGGTGGAGGGCTCCAAAAATTGCAGTTGGTTGCTGCTGTTGCAGTTGCTGCCACCCTAGGGCTGGTGTTGGAGCCAGACAGCACTCCCCTCTTATCCAGGTCAAAGAGCTTTCTTACTGACCTTTGAAGCTGTCTTTGGCATTTGTAACAGCTACCCATGATTTCACACCCTGAAATATGTTCCAGTCCTATATATGCCATGCCTTTTCTACCCAGGCTGGGCTGCCTTCCTCTCTGAGCCTGGTGTAATAGACACTTTCTGTTGACCTTTCAGGCTATCTTGGTATGGAAACCTTTCACTCTGTGGTTTTGTGACCTCTGCTGCTCTAGAATTTGTTTAGAGTAATTTTTAACAGCAATTTTATGTGCTCTGAGGGGAGAGCTACAGTAGGTCCATCCTTCTACTTTTCATCAATAATTTCTTGAAAAATGATGTCTAGGATTTTTTTTAATCATAGCTTTCAGGCAGTCCAATAATTTTCAAGTTTTCTCTCCCAGATCTATTTTCCAGGTCAGTTATTTTTCCAAAGATATATTTCACATTGGCTTCTATTTTTCCATTCTTTTGATTTTGTTTTATTATTTCTTGATTTCTCATGAAGTCATTAGCTTTCATTTGTTCAGTTATAATTTTTAAGGAATTATTTTCTTCAGTGAAATTTTTAATCTTTTCTCTTTGACCAATTTTACTTTCCTTCAGTGAATTTTGTGCCTCTTTTTACATTTGATCAATTCTGCTTTTCAAAGAATTTTTCTCCTCATAGGTTATTTTTGTCCCTCTTTTACTATGTGACATAGTCTGTTTATTTTTTTTTTAAGATTTTTGTATTTCCTTCAATATTTTTTTGTGTCTCCTTTACCAGGCTAGTGACTCCTTTTTTTCCCATTGTTTTCTTGCATCACGTAGTTCTCTTCCCATTTTCCCCCTCTACTTCTCTTACTTGATCTTTGAAATCCTTTTTGAGTTCTCTCATGGTGTGAGACCAGTTCATATTTTTCTTGGAGCCTTTGGATGCAAAACCTTTGACTCTGTTATCTTCTTGTGAAGACGTATTTTGGTTTTCATTTTAATCATAGTGACTTTCCATAGTAAGAATTTTTTTCTATTGTTTGCTCATTTTCCAGTCTATTTTTTCACTTTTAACTTTTTGTTGAAATAGGTCTCCACTTCCAGGGTGGAGGGTGCACAGTCCCAAGCTTTAAGGTTTTTGTGCTGCTGTTTTTCAGAGATCCTTCTAGGGACCTGCGAGTTTTTAGTCTAGTTCCAAGGTGGTATGAACCCAAGACTATGACCCACATCAGAATATGGGCAAAACGACAGAGTCATTCTCCTGTGCCATCAAAGACAATACTGTAATCTCCTTCTGATCAGTAATTTGATGCCTTTACCATCTGTGGGATGACAGCTCCACTTCAGATTCAGTGGCTCCCAAAGCCTGTTCCTGGTTTGTAGGTTTCAAATCTGTGCTGGTGTACTCTGCATTGTACTGTGTTTCACTCTTACCTTGGTGGGATAGACTTTTCTCTCAACCTTGTAAGTTATCTTAGATTAGAATTTTTTTGCCTTGTCCCTTTGTGGTTTTTTTAACCCCATGAAGTCTTTTATTTTGAGGAGAGCTCGGGTGAGTTGCTGCCTTTTCTCTATCATCTTGGTTTCACCAACTTTGTTTATTTGTTTTTTATTAATGGTACCATTTATAATTAATGTTTGATTGAGTTAGCCAAGCAAAACAATTGTCAAGAGCTAAAAACAATAAGGAAAGATTTTAATGAAAATAGCATAGAACATTGAAAAGTAGCAAAAATTCACTGACAAATTGTTATAAATGATTGTATTTCAAGAATTTCTACAGTAAACATACACACACACACAGAGTCTTGTATCACAGACATGTAGGTATATACAAATGCACCTTATGTTAATATATAATATATGTTATGTAATCTATTTCCTTCCTTCCCTCCTTCTCTCCTTCCTTCCTTCCCTCCTTCCCTCCCTCCCTTTGCAATCAGGGTTAAGTGGCTTGCCCAGGGCCACACAGCTAGTAAGCCTCTGAGGCCAGATTTGAATCCAGATCATCCTGACTCCAATCTGGTGTTCTGTTCACCACACTGCCTAGCTGCCCCCTTTATAACCTATTTTCAAAGCAATTGGAAGGAAAAAAGGGAGAGTCATATATTTTCTTTCTAATGCTTCATGTTCAGGACATTTTTAAACTTCAAAAATAGATGTCTCATTTCTTAAATACAACTAAATGTTGCTGTTTGTTTTGTTGACATTTCATTCAAAATACAAGAAAAATACAATTGTGTGATGTTGACATTACTTCTGCATTCATTAATCTGTAAGCTATCTCAATCATATTTATATTCATTTCACACCTGAATATTTTGTTTAGATAAAGAAAACATATATGAAGTATGGCAAAATAGTAGCTTAACTGTACAATCTCTTACTATTAGTATTAATATAAGGTGTTAAATACATGAAAGAATATATGAAATTAAAATGAATTCCAATTACACATAAGATACATATTTTAAGGCATTATACATTTTTCTTACTTATAAGAAAAAGACAAATTGATCTTAAGACATTTTAATGATCATTCCTTCATTCAGCAAGCATTTATTAAGTTCCTGTTATGATTCAGGCTCTGAATAAGGTGCAGGAAATGCAAGCCAAGAATGAATCAGTCTCTGTCCTCAAGGACATATCTACCTCTATCTCTGTCTTTGACTCTATCTCTGTCTATCTATATAGATACACACACACACACACACACACACACACACACACACACACACACACACATATATATATATATATATATACATACATTCAAATATATGTATATTATATATATGCAAAGTAATTTCCAAGAGAGCTCTAGCAATTGGATGACTCGACATTATATCCATGAAAAATAGTAAATTACTTTCAAAATTCAGGTTTTGTCATTCACAAAGTTATGAGCTATCAACCTTCCTAATTTCAATTTAGATCAACAATTGATTATGAGCCCATGAGTTATCTATCTTTTAGTATTCTGAATTCTAAGATGTGTTCTTCCACCCTCAACTATCATGAAGCATACTTCTAGCCTATTGTGTTGATGAAGAGAAATATTCACTGAAGTGAATTTAGTGTTTTGACACTGTATCCAAATCAAACCCTTACTGACTGGGAAAGCATTGAGGTGCCAGAAAAGGATTTAGGGTTGGAAATGAGAGCAGTGTAACCCTGGGAAGGGAATAAGGCTGTTAGTGGTGTTTTTGCTTCTTCATGATACATCATAGACTAATGAAAAGAGCTTTTTCTGTTCCACTCTTGGATGGAATGGAGGAGAGGAGTTCAGTGTCCCAACATATAGTGGAGGTATGTGTTCAGGCTGCATTTTTCTCTTTTACACTTTAACAGTAACTCTAAATTAGACTTGGAAAAAGAGATGCTCAAGAACAGGTTGTAGATTTTTTAGGAAAAGTGAAGCATTTTTTGTGGTGTTAATATAATAGTTTTTTAATGCTTGTCAGAGTAATCTTCAACAAGCATATTCTTAGTTATCATATCCAACCCTAATCTATACAAATGTTCTCTAAATAATTTGTTATATGCCATGATTCTGCTTTGCAAATATGATTTTCTTTGCAGTCATTATGGTGATAGTTTAGAATTATTGAAAAATCTGTCATTGTAAACTCATTAGCAAAGCCTCAATACGTTCCATAATCCTTCAAATTCTACTTATTTATTGATCCTGCCACTGTCTATCTGATGTGCCATTTTATATCTTCCTGTTTCTACCCTATCCAAAGCATTATGCTGTTCAATTTTCTGCCTACTAATTTAAAACTACAAATGCTAATACCCACCCTGAGATGGGTATAGGGTTTGGGAGATTATGTGGGTCAGCATGCATGTGTGTATATTTATTCTTTGTTGCCAAAGATGACCATGCCATCAGAGGAAATAAGAACATGACTTGCACTTGACTTTGTTTTGAGTGAGGGAGGGCTGTGCAGGTCACCAGCCTCACTTCTCCTCCAGAGCCATCTGGAGTGACCAGATATTTATCAGGATGACGGGAGATGACCCAGGATGAGGCAATTGAGGTTAAGTGACTTGTCCAAGGTCACACAGCTAGTGAGTGTCAAGTGTCTGAGGTAAGATTTGAACTCAGGTCCTCCTGACCCCTGTACTGGTGCTCTATCTGCTGCTATCAAGCTTCCCCACTGGGTCAAGGTATTTGAATATTGAAAGTGGATTTGATAATTGGATGAAATTTTTGGGGTAGTGATTTGAGGTGTTGAGAAACAATTTATTTTCCGAAAACCAATGCTATTTTTGAATCTTTTTGGTAATATGATTCATTGAAAAAGACCAAGTTGGTAGAAAAATGTACTACGGAAGAACTGTGCTCAAGAAGGAAAGATGAGTTGGTTACAATAATACTCTAGAAGATTGTTAACAGGTAAATAACTTATGTAGACCTTCAAATGAACTAATAGTGATGATGATGACTAGCATTTCTATTGCCCTGTAAGGTTTGTAATGCATTTAATAAATCTTATTTTATTCTTACAAGACCCCTAGAAGGTATGTATTCTCATTTTATAGATGAAGAAAGTGAGGTATAGAGATGTTAAGTGACTTCCAGGATCACATGGCTAGTAACTGTAATTAAAGAATAATTTACTAGCGACTCTAGATAATGGCAACGAGATCTATACTATCGGGAATCAGAACAAGCACTTCCTGAGGCCTTTTCTTATCCTTTCAGCTACCAATGTCTGCCCTTGAAATTATCTTATATTTCTTATTTAGTCTACAGGGTGTGTAAGTTTTCCCTCTGATAGAATATAAGCTCCTTGGAGGCAGAACCTTTTTCTTTTCTATTTCATGTCTTCTCAGAGTACAATGCATTATCCATTTGGTGTGTGTTTGTCCTTTGTTGCTGAAGAAGACCATGCCATCAGAGAAATAATGACATGACTTGCACTTGACTTTGTTTTGAATGAGAGAGGGCTGTGCAGGTCATCAGCCTCACTTCTCCTCCAGAGCCACCTGAATCCAGCGACCAGATATTCATCAGGATGACTGGAGATGACCCAGGATGAGGCAATTGAGGTTAAGTGACTTGCCCAAGGCCACACAGCTAGTGAGTGTCAAGTGTCTGAGGGGAGATTTGAACTCAGGTCCTCCTGACTCCTGCACTGGTACTCTATCCACTGCACCATCTAGCTGCCCCTATCTGTTGGTAAATGTTTACTGATTGATATTCACAGTACAATGGGAAGAGGCCCAGATTATCATTAAGATCTGAGTTCCAGTCTCTCAGCTATGACATATCTAGATGAATAGCTTTGGAAAGACCATTTAATTTCTCTTTATTTCAGACTTCTCATCTGGAAATTGGAGATTGATTAGATCAACCTGAAACTCTCTTTCTCTAAATCTCTGATTCTGTAATACTAAGACTTTCCATAGATGATAATTCAAAGTCAGTCAACCAGCAGGCTGATTTTGGCTCAAGAGTGACATTTGTCAAGTTATACTGATTTTTTTTTTTGGCTACTGTGCCCTAGTGACTGACCTACAGTCCTTAAGGCCAATGGAGACTAGTCTTGTTCCTGAAAGAATAGTATTAACACTATCACTCTCTTGTAGAAATGTATTACATCAGCCGATCACTATCCTTTCCCACATAGAATATAATATGTAATCATCATGACCCTGGGAGAATTTCATATGACCAGAAAAAGCATAGAAAATTGTAGATGCAGAGGAAAAGCAAATGGCTTAAAATTCCAAAACATCTCTTTTTTTGCTACTTCCATATTTACTGATTATCCGTATTCCTCCAAACATAATAAGTGAGGCAGACACAGTCACTAAGGGCTAGTATAACAATAAGGATATACCTCTGTTTAGGCAGAATACCACTGAACAGCATCTTCTACTTGGACAGGTCACCTGGTATCTGGATCTCTGGAGAAAAATGTATTACTATTAGATCACTTACACATTGAAGTATTGGAGTACACTATAGAAAACCAGGCTATACTAGGAATGGGAGGTGGTGGGCTTTAAGTAACACACTAGGTCAAGAAAAATGCTATTAATAGTGCCATTGTTTCTCATGGAATATCATGAGTTATCTGGCATTGGGCAGTCATCAAATTGACTGTTATTTCTAATTATATAAAATGATGAATATGTCAATGGGCCTTGTTGATGAGAAACCTGGATACAGAGCTACTATTGATATTGCATTTGACTTCTGACCTTCTTTAATCTGTGACACATGTCAGATTTCCCATCAAATAGGAGAAGCACATGTTTACTGCTGCTTTCTTGGAGGGCAGAGGGGAATGTAGAACTCCTTAGTGCTTAGACTGTGATAAATTAGATTAAAATGTAATTGGGAAATGTTTAACAAAATAAATAAAACTACAACATGACATAATGTAAACTAATGGTTTTGTAAGTCAATATGCAGCCCACATAGATCATTTGCTATTGAGTTTGACGTCACTTAAGACACTGTGTCTTAGAAAGCACAGAGGCATTGAAGACATTTAGCATAACTAATCTTACTCTTCTATTCATGAGGTAAAGGGAAAAGATAATATTGATAGATTTGTTTCCTGTTGATCTGATGGAAGGAAGTTGTATATAAACTGGACAAAATAAATTCTATAAGGGCAAACAACAATCACTGGTGATAATCTATAGTAGTGTCAGGTAAACTGCCGCAAATAGAAACCAGCAGACAGTGCATACAAAGCCTCTTAATGACAGTGATAAGCAGTGCCATATACTGATATTTGGAGCTGACCTCTTCAGTGGTTAGGGTGTATGTGTTGCAGAGACTTCTAGTCATGTGGGTCTCTTAATTTTCAATCCAATCCTCCCCACCACCACAACAGCACTCAAACATCACTTTAGAATCATGGGGTTATCTAGGTTTGAGTGATGAGTGAAAGCAATCAATCACTGAAAGGCTATCATACTTAGGTGAAGTCATTAATCTATAGGACTAAAATGACAAAGCATACCATGAAGTGATGATAATTTACCATGGATGAAAAATAAATACTTGTCTTATTTGAGTGACCAATTATTTAATAAAGTTTAAAAAAAGCTATCTTGTGTAATTTCACTAGCTTCTTGCTTATTAACACAATACGTTGATGTGCATATGAATAGTCTCCCTAGCAGGCCTTTTCTGCTATTTCCTGAGATTCTGCTCTGAATGAGTTCATGTCTTTTTTGTTTAGGCCCCATCTGGGGCGGGGGGTGTGAGGGAATTGGGCGGTCATCAAATTGTCTATTACTTCTAAGCATATAAAATGATAAATATTCCAAACATTATTACAAAATCTGGAAATTCTCACCATTCAGATATAGCCATTGAAAATAAGTAAGATCCCATATCATGGTATAAAGATGAACAATTTATTTAAGATAGTGTCATATCATGAAAATACACTATCAAGGACCTCCAACCCCTGTGAGCCCAGGAAAATCATGCCATGTATTCCTAAACTTCCAGAATACTTATGGAAGTAAGTAAGACACTCCAGTCTTGGTTCTGTTTCCTGGCCCCAGCTCTAAGGTCAAACTAATGAAGTGATATACGGGGTATCAACTTTCTCCATCACTACAGCGTCAATGTCTCAGGCACTGGCACTGTTATTCGCCACGCTGGTCACTAAGACTTACAATCAAGACTTACTTACTTTTGCTCTTCTGAAGATAGTATAAGGTCTAATCATTGTCTGATGTAGAGCCATAGTTAGGCATGGAGGATAAACCCATTCCTATAGGTGGAGTAGAAGGAGGGAAAGAATTTCAAACTTAAAAATGAAAACTCATTTCTGGATATGTTACTTCAGCTATTTATTGGACCCTGGAAATAGTAATAATTCCTTCAATGTTAGCAAGCCAGGGCAAGGAATCTTCTTCAGGTGGGCATTGTTTCCTCTTTGCTTCCTGTTCCCTCAACCCCAGATCTGTTCTTGGTGGTTCTCAAATAGAACTTAGCATGGAAGAGCAGAGTTATTACAGGACCATTAGCATTTCTGACATAGCATTGGAGGAAAATGTCAGTCACTTCTACCTTTGATAGACTGAGATGTGGCTTGTGGAGCACCTTAGCCATGGCCTCTTCCTTTTCATATTTTCTTGGTGGTCTTTCCAAAATTCTAATTATTATGTGACCAAACCTACCTCCAATCAGAGTCTGCCTTGGGGTGGTGTCCTAATTTGTCTTGTCTCTTTATTCTGACACATTTATCTGTCTTTTGATGTGCCCTGTTTGATGCTTTGGAATCTGTCTTAACCATGCTCTGGAAGACAGTGATTTGTTGTGGTTGCTTCATGGCTTTGGTGCATTTCTGTTCAATACAAAGAATCTCTTTCTCTAGAATAGATAATTGCTCTTTATTTCTGAAGGCATTTATAGAGATTCTTAAAAGAAAGGTTTGATTTAGTTTCTTAACAACTTTGTCATCAGGAAAACCCAATTTAATTATTATAATAAACTTGGAAACAGACTAATGTGAATTAATTCTCCCTTCCAAATGTTTTGGAACCTCAAGGCTTTTTTTTAAAGACAATGGAAGGTTAGGGTAGGAAGGGAGAGTGAGGATGAGGGAATAGTAGCCAAATCAGACTTTTAATAGTGCTCAAATTCCCTTTCGCTGGGTCATTTTAAAACATTTGTGGGGAATGTTAAATATTAATTTGCTATATATTACACACCACTAAATAAGCAATATCTCTGTCTGTCTGTCTCTGTCTGTCTTTCGGTCTCTGTTGTCTCTGTCTCAGTCTCTCTCTCTTTCTCTTTCTCCTTCCCTCCATCCCTCCCTTCCTTCCTCCAATTGCTTTAGAGTTTTATTTTTCCTGGGACCAGGGCATTACAGAGAAATGGTTTCTGCCATGACTGCATGCTTTACTAGTCAAATAGTTTTGAATAATGAGAAAATATACCACCTGAAAGTGCAATTCTGATTTCTTTTTAATAAAATTAATTTATAACCAGTAGCTGATCATAAACTCCATATCAACAAGAGCTTAGCTTTTTGTATCAGGAGCTATGCATCAACAAATAATTTTTAGTTATAAAAGTGACTTCTTCAAACTAGACTCCAGGTCATCCCATATATACTGTTGCCTGATGATGTCAATGCTTCTAGTACTCATGACTTTGTGGGTGGCTTCTTTCCTCCTCTAGAGATCACAGTCTTTCCACATGTTAGTAGAAAGTGGCCATAAATTCCTGATACTTCCTCCCCTTTCAATTCCCTCCAAAGCAAGACAAAATAAAGCAAAACAACAACAACAAATCCAAAAACATCCAATGGCTTTTCTGGGGAAGAATCACATTTCTTATGCTCCAGACTTTCTCTACCATGTCATACTAACCTCTTCTCTCTGGAATTTCATTCTACCATTGCCCTCCTCACTAGGAAAGTGCACTCTGCCCCAATACAATCACTCTGAAACTTTTCCCTGCTCTTGAGGCCTCTTTGTCTGAGTGGTTGCTTCTTTCTAGAACCTCCGTTCTATGGACAGTATCAAGACCAGTTGTCTTCATTCCTCCCAGAACTCCATTCATGATGGTCCAGACGCTCTTCATTATGCCTCCAAGTGGGTACCTTCTACCCTTTCCACTTTATCCCTCCTGTTTTTTAGCATCTTTTAATATGTTGTCTTCCCTCATTACAATGTAAGTTTCTTGAATGGCCTCTTTCTTTCTGCTTGAATTCCTTAGCAAAGTCCCTGATACACAGTCAGCACTTAATAAATGCTTCTTGAGTTGATTTGTTGTTGAACCTTGCTGAACTTACTAGGGATAGTTGTCTGAGAAGGGATACCCAGTCTATTACTGGACCTATGTTCAAGACCTTTCTTACCAAATTATTTTGGAGATTGGACTTATGACTCATCTCCACACCACAAGGAAGCACAAAGCTTTAGTAGAGAATGCCATCTTTATCAACCTAAAGATCCATATTCATTAGGAGATTCCCAAGATAATACACCTCTAGCAGGGTCCCTTAGGACAAAATTCAGATTTAGAAGACTAGTTTTGAAGACCTTTGTAAATGGTCTCCAGACCATTTACATACTATCAGACCTTATCACCTTATCCTATCTTGTGACCATTCTACAAACATATCACACATCCCTGCTTTTCTTCTGTTGTTCTCCAAACCAAAAAGAGCCACCCTCCTCCTTCCCATTAGCCAAATTTCCTTGTGCCTTGAAGCCCAATTCAAGATTCATCAATTACATGAAGCTTTGATTTGCCTCATTGGTCCCTATTGGCATCTCCCTCATCTAAACTGTACTTGTACTAAATCTGTATTCATTCTGGTGGCTGAGTCTTACTTACTACCTTATCTTTCCAGTTATATGGTATATTTGTATGGGTTGTATCTTCCCAATTAGACTGTGAGCTCTCTGAGGACAGAGATGATTTCCTACCTCTTGTATATCTTCCACATCTTACTACCTTATCTTTCCAGTTATATGGTATATATGTATGGGTTGTATCTTCCCAATTAGACTGTGAGCTCTCTGAGGACAGAGATGATTTCCTACCTCTTGTATATCTTCCACATAATCTAACACAATGTATATAATAGATGAGCAATAAAAATAATAATATTTCATACTTGCATAACATTTTACAGTTTATATATCTAGAACAGGGGTAGGGAACCTGTAGCCTTGAGGCCACATGTGGCCCTCTAGATCCTCAAGTGTGGCCTTTTGACTGAATCCAAATTTCACAGAACAAATACCCTTAATAAAAAGGATTTATTCTGTAAAACTTCAACTTAATCAAAAAGCCACACTCAAGGACCTAGAAGGTCAAATGTGGTCTCAGGGCCCCAGGTTTCCCACCCCTGAATCATAGGTCCTTGTCTTCAACACATCTATTTTCCTCTCTTACTTGATGTGCACATATTTCTACTTCTTTTTCCCTTATCCACATCTTACTCTAAGAACTATAATCAAATCAACAATAACATTGCTTCTGGGAAGGATATATCAATGAAATGGACTGTTATTCAATTTGTTATCTCTGTAACTTCCTAGAACAAAGGATACTTCCTTGGGTTTTATTCTCTTATTTGAATGTAAGTTCCTTTAGGGCAGAGACTTTCTCATTTTTGTATTTGTATCCCTAGCAATTAGAACATTGTTGGCACGTATTATGTTTAATTTATTCCTTTAATTCAGTGATTCATTTATTTATTCATTGGATCATAATAGCAGCCAACCTGTAAGATTAGCAGAGCAGGGCAGGAATATTCTTCTCACTTTATAGATTACAAATCAGAGTCTCAGAGAGGTTACATGACCCATCTGAGATAACCTGGACAGAAGATGGAGTCAGGACTCTGTATTACACTATATGGCCTCTCAATATTTGTTGAATTGAACTTGATTTGAGAATGACTTAGGCCGAAATACCTACTTAGTTTAGGACCAAATACATTGTGAACAGAAAAAAGAGGAGGGCACTAGAACTGAGAGGATTAGAAATGTCCTGATGCCAGAAGTGGCACTTGAGCTGAGTGTTCAAGGAAACTAAGGATATGAGAAATTAGAGCTATGGAGTACATGCATACCAAAACAAACAAAATCAGTAAATTCATCAAAACATTTCTTAAACACTTACTATGTCTCAGGCATTATGTTAAGATCTGGGGATACAATAAAACAAAAAAACTAGTCCCTGCCCTCAAGGAGCTAATATTCTAATGTAGAAAACATCATTTAGACAACTAGGAATGTATAATATACCAAAGAGTAAATAGAAGGTAATATCAAAAGCACATAAACACAGCATAGTAGGTTGTGCATTTGGGGACGTTAAGAACAGTATGACTATACTAAAGATTGCATGGAAGGGATTATTGTGAAATTAAGGCTTGAAAGGTAAGATGGAGTCAGATTGTGAAGGACTTAAACTGGAAAACAGCAAATTGTCTAGGGGCAATAGGGAGACCTTGGAGTTTATTGAATAGAGATAGGCAAGAGTGTGACATGATCTGATCAAACTTGCCCATTAAGAATAACCCATTGGTGGCTATGAGGAGTATGGTTTGGAAAGGGGTAAGAATCAAAGCAAAGAGGGGCTGAGCCAAGATGGCAGAGTAGAAGGATAGACATGTAAAAACTTTCCCTCAAAGCCCATAAAATACCTGCAAAGAATGACTATAAACAAATTCTAGAGCAGCAGCCACAAAACAACAGAGTGAAAGAGATTTCCTGCCCAAGACAATGTGGAAGGCCAACAGGAAAGGTCTATTGCACCGGGCTCAGAGCAGAGCACAGCTCAGCCTTGACTGCAGCTCAGCAGGGACAGGACTGGAGCAGGGGGTGGAATCCCTGACAGAAGCTGTGGTTCCCAGATTACTCAACCCACAAACACCAAAGATAGCTTCAAAGTGAGAAAGTTCTTTCACCCAGGTGAGAAGGGAATGTGATGTGACCCTGCTGGCAGCAGCCACTGCAGCAATGTGGCTGTATTTGGAACCCTCTGCCTAAAGCACCTGGGGGAATCAAGCTACTGAGCTGGGTGTCAATCCTGAGTGGTGGCCTGGGGTGAGAAGGCGTGCTGGTGTGGTGGAGCTGGAGGTGGTTGTGGAGAGAGAATTCTACTCACACAGATCCTGGGCAGAAAAATTTTGGTTGCTGCCAGACCAGTGCTCAGACTGGGAGAGGAGTAAACTCCTCTCTCTTGATTGTGCCACCTTGGAGAAACTGAGAACTTATAGGTCCCTAAAGTATACCCTTCTCTTGATGAAGGACTCAAAAGTCAAGTAACTAGCTGAGAAAATTCCCCAAGAAGGGGGAAAAAATGAGACTGTACAAGGTTACTTTCTCAGTGGGAGGAAGGAGTAATTGGAAGTAAACACTTTTGGAACAGGACAACGTCAAAAGAGAGAATAGAATAAATGAAGGGGCAGAATACGATGGAGGAAAATATAGTCTTACACAACATGACTATTATGGAAGTCTTTTGCAAAGCTACATATATATAACCTATATTGAATTGCTTGCCTGTTCAGTGGGGATGGGTGGAAGGGAGAGAATTTGGAACTCAAAGTTTTAGGGGCAAATGTTGAGAATTGTTTTTGCATGCAACTTGGAAATAAGAAATACAGGTAATGGGGTATAGAAATCTATCTTACTCTACAAGAAAAGAGAGAAGATAGGGGTAAGGGAAGGGAGGGGTGTGATAGAAGGGAGGGAAGATTGGGGGAAGGGTAATCAGAGTGCATGGTATTTTGGGGGGAAGGGAAGAAATGGGGAGAAAATTTGGAAATCAAAATTTTGTGGAAATTAATGTTGAAAACTAAAAATTAATAAACATTAAAAAAAAAGAATCAAAGCAAAGAGACCAATTAAGAGTTCCTTATAACAGTGCAAGCGTGAGGGAAATGAAGGCCTGACCTGGGGTGGTAGTTGTGTCAGTAGAGGGAAAGGGAAGTCTATAAAATATAGCTGAAGATTAAAAAAGATTGTCAACTGATTGGATATGTGGGCAGAGGGAGATGGAGGAGTTGAAGATGGCATCAATATAGCAAATTTACTGCCTAGAAGGACTGTAGTATCCACAAAAAAATCAGGAAATGCAGAAAAGGAGTTGGTTTGGGAGAAAAGATAACGAATCTGTTTTAGACATACTGAGTTTGAGCTGACTCTGAATCATACAGTTTGAATTCTCTAATAACTGATTGCAATTTGGAATTCAACATTTTAAAAAATATTAAAATTGTTTTAATGCATGGTTAGGGAAAATGTATAATATTGTGCACACACATAAAATAGTCCATTAGTGATATCAAATTGAAGTTTAGGAAAAATAATGAATCATGGATGTTTAGATCTGGTAGTTACCTGCATAGTAAAGATCATTTAGGTTACGTGAGCTGATGAGGATAAGTGAGATAGTGTAGAGAGAGAAGAAGGGAACAATGGATCCTTGAGAACACCTCCTGTAGAGGCTACAATCTGCGTTATTATCAAGAAGGAGACTGACATGGGGTGGTGAAATAGGCAAGAGGAGAACCAGAAGATGTGAAGGTCTCAAAAACCTAGAGGGGCTGAAAATGTATGGGAGAGCAGGGTAGTCAACTATGTCAAATGCTGCAGTGAGGTTTGTAAAGAATGAGGACTGAGTCATTGCCATCAGATTTGGCTACTAAGAAATCATTAGGACTTTGGAGACCACAGTTTCAGTTGAGTGATAAGGTCAAAAGTTGATTTCAGAAGGTTAAGTAGTATGTGAGAGGAGAATATATGAAGGCAATAACAGTAAGCATATTTGTCAAGGAGTTTGAGAGTGGGAGATTAGTTGAATTAGAGAGTATCATAAAAGGGAGAAATACGCTAATGAAAAATCAAGTTAACTCAAAACAAACTTGATGTATTTCCTAATTTTGCACAGAGCTACCTTCTGTCTAACTTTTTACTAACATCTCAGAAATCCGTAATATGATGACCATATGGTGTGGGTGATGGTAGCATATTACAAAAAAATTACTTGTATGAGTGTCACAACCATGAACATCCCTAGAAAAAAGGAGGGAATTAATATCACAAGAATAAGAGATGGACAGCTCAAGCATTTTATTAAAATCCATTCAATTTTAATTTAATTAAATTGAAATTAATTTAAATCCATAAAATGACCTCCAGAGCACTTGATAAATATTATGTAAATGATGTAAAGAAGGCTTGAACAAGAGTCACATGAATTGATGCACGGATGCTAGGATATAGACCCACTCAAATATGCAAACATCAAAGGAATATTAGGATAAAGGCAGAGAGTGGCAACAGCTATTTAATTTGTTACTTAAAAATGTATTGCTGTAGCCATAGCATGTGTACCATTGAAAGACAGTATTCCATAAGGTCAAAGTTCAAATCCTCCTTCTAACACATGCCAGTGATATAATCACAGACAATTTACCTAATTTCTCAATACTTAAGGACTGAAACTAGAAAGTATAGATAACTTGCCAACCTTTATTAGTGGAAGGTTTTTCTGTGGAAGGTAGTCTACATGTTAGTTAAAACACAGGTTCATATCCCTTTATACAGGTTCTAGTTGAGAGGAATAAGAACAAAGTACTTAACGGACTTTCAATCAAATAATTTAAATCAAATTATGGGAAACTCCTAGAAGTTTGAACCTAGACTGGATATAAATACTATGTTTTGGTTGCCAACAATAGACTTCATACTGAGGCAATGTCTCTTTATTAATTCCCACAGGTAGTCACTTGAAACTCACTCTTCAATTGATGGATCACTCTCTGAGTGTCAGCAAGAAAGTGGTACTACACTATGCTCACTGTGTACTAATAAAGCCTTAAATCAGTCAACCATCTGGCTCAGATATTTGGAGCAAGTTCAGTTATTGGTAATCAATGTATTCCTCAAGCACTATTTCTATATGATTTGTGTATTTTTGGACTTTTCCTTGGCTTATTGTGTGTGAATTTAGGGAATGAAATAGATCCAGGGAACTAGAGGTGTTTTGTTTGTTTGATTTTTTGCAACACAATATCATGATGTTGAATTACATCCATCCATTTTCTAGCAGCATTTCCATTAAAAGAAGATGAGAAGTCATGTCTTTGGAAGGCCCTTGGGTTTTGTTGTCTGCCCTCCTCCTGATCCTGTAATTTCTCCCTGATTTTAAGTGTCAACCAGTCAGAAAGATGAGCCTTGCAGCAATATGCCTCTAAGTAGATAGTAGATACTTTCCCCCTAAAGATCAAGTATTTATCTGGATCTTATAGTCCATACTATCTTAGGAAGAAAATGAAGACTGTTTTCTACTATTATATGGAATGCTATTAGCATTGTACAACCTGGAAACATCTTGAAACCTTTTCCAGGCTAAATACACTGATTTTATGCCAACAGAAATCTTTAGAATACTTTTGTTCTGAATTATTTGGAAGCTGTTTAGTAATTTGAATTACCTCCACAACACTTTTTAAAGTAGTTTAAAAATAAAACAATTTATTAGTCAAATTGCAGTTAATTAAATTTTAAACTTTTAGATCAATAGTTTTTATGTTAATGCAAGTTCAGCTTTTAATGATCATTTTAAGAATTAAGGGTGGATATATTCTCTATCAGAACTTTCAAAAAATTCTATATCTGTATAACATTATTTTATGCCAAAAAATGCAGAAAAGAAGTTGAATAAGGAATCATTTCTAGGGGATGTGGCAGGTTAAATTATGCTTCATTTTTTTCCAAATTAATAAGCATTTCTTCTGTCTTTCCTATTTCTGCTTCTTTGAACAACAAAAAAAGACCTTTGTGGTAAACATGCATAGTTAAGCAAAACAAATTCCCATATTGGCCATGTCCAAAAATGTTTGTTTCATTCTGAATATTTAGTCTGTCACCTGTCTGTCAAAAAGTGGGTAGTATTCTTCATAATAGGTCCTTTGGGTTAGTTGCTAATCATTGCATTGATCAAAGTTTGTAAGTCTTTTGAAGCTGTTTTTACAATATTATTACAGTATAAATTATTTTATTTCTGCTCACTTCACGCAAGGCTTCTTGTGTCTCTCTTAAGCTTCCCCATTCACCTATTCTTATATTCTATTACATGACCAGTATATTTTGTGCAACCATTCTCAAGCTAATAAACAATCAATAAACATTTATTAAGTGCCTATTTTGTGTCAGGAACCACTTCAAATGCTAGGGAATCAAAAAGAAGCAAAAGGAAATCCATTCCCTCAAGAAGCTTAAAATCTAAAGGAGAAGACAACATGAAAGAGTGTGTGTGTGTGTTATTTATATATATAAATGTAACATCAATGAGATAGTCACAATGCTTACAACAGCCATGAATATGCTTCTGCAATTCTGAATCACGAAATACAACAGAATATTTGAATAAATGTTTTCAGAATTGAACCAAAGACAGAACCAAAACATTTATTCAGACACCAGAAAGCCCAATCCATTATAGTAACAAAGAAATCTGTCATAGAAACCAAGAAGTCCATACACATTATCAGGCCTTCCCCAAATACACACTCACGAGCCTAGCTGTCTGCCTTATTCTCTCCCTTAGTTCTGACTGTTCTGACCAATTTCCTCTCAGCTCTACTTTAGCTCTGCCTCTTCCTGTTCCATTCTTCCTGCTCCTCCCCTTTCTGTTTCATGTGACTTGATTCATGTGACTCAGGCTGCCATGTGACCCAGGCAGTTCACAAGGGCCTATTCATGAATAGGAAAGATCTTTCCATTTAAATTATCATTGCAATAAAGCAAAGTATATACAGGACAGATAGAAAATAACAATGAAAGCACTAGAATTAGGAAGGTTTGAGGGCAACCTTAGTTTCCAGTTCTTTGCCACTACAAAAAAAGCTATTATAATTATTATTGTATATATAAGGTCCCCCCCAACCTGCTTCTTGGATTCCTTTATAAGCAAAGTAAAAGTATAGCTGGGTCTAATGGTATGCAATAGTTAGAGGTTTTTAGGGCATAATTCCAAATTGTTTTCCAGAATGGATAGATCAATTCATAACTCCAGTAACAGTATATCAATATGACTATTTTCTTGAAGCCCCTCTAATATTAATCATTTAATTTTTTTGGCCAACTTTCCCAATCTGATGGGTCTGTGGTAGAATCTTCGAGTTGCTTTAACTTTTATTTCTCTAATTATCAGTAATTTTGAACATTTAAAAATATGGCTATAGGTAACTGAATTTTTTTCCTTTGAAATTTGGCTATTCATATTATTTCACCATTTTGTTAATTGGTGAATAGGTTATTCTTGTAAATTTGAATTAGGTTTGCATATAATTGAGAAATGAGATCTTTGTCAGAAAAACTTGCTGCAAATATTTTCTCAGTTATGTGCTCCTCTTCTAATTGCATTTGTTTTATTGACACAAAATCTTTTGAATTTTATTTCAAACAGTCAAAGCTGTTTCCTGTAAACAACACATTATTGAATATGACTTTCTAATCCATTCTGGTTTCCTTTTTCATTCTATGGGTGAATTCATCATGTTCAAATAAATGGTCATTATTTGCATATTTTTCTTCAACTTATTCTCTTATCCTTTTAATACCAGTGTTTTATGCTTGATACAGTCAGCTTTTGTTCCCCTGCTTGTTTCCCTTAACCCAGAGAAAACTTAGGTTTTTAATCCTTTCTTTCCTTTTATACTCCTCTTCAAAATCCTCCCTCTGAGCCCAGATTTTGTTTCATTTATGATTAATTCCTGCCTGTATTTTCTTTCCATCTTTTACTTCTCCTTATTCAAACTCTCTATTCTCTCTTGTTTCCTTTTTGAGTTGAATGCATTTTTTTCACCATACTGTGTGTGTATGTGTGTGTGTGTGTGTGTGTGTCTTTCTTTGAATCCCTTATGTCAAGTTCAAATGAAAGTGAGCTTCAGGTCATGATCATTCTGTCCCATCCATTTCTAATTTGTATGAAATTTTATTTATACCCCCAATTAAACAATATAATAGATTGCCTCAGCCTTTTTTTAGTTATTTCCCACCCCCTTTCTCCTTTTAAGATCAGTAAAACATAGCAAAACTACTCCACTGCCTTACGTGCCTTATAAAACTTCTTATGACGTTAGAGTTCTAAAGACACCAGAATCTCATGGTTAAATTTCTCTGCACTCTTGTGTTTGTATTTCCAAGTTTCTATTCAACTCATTATTTTTCCATCAGAAATGCTTGGAAGTACTCTATTTCATCAAAAAAAACCCACTTTTCTTAATCTGTGTAATAATAGACCTATATCTTTTGTATTTTTGAGTATAATATTTTATCTTCTCTGTATAGTGGTAACTGCTATATCTCATGTCATTCTGACTGTTGTACCATAATGCTTTAGCTTCTCCTTTCTATCTACATGTAGTCTTTTTGATCTGGAAGTGCTGGATTAGGGCTATGATGATACCAGTTGTTGCCATTTTGGGATTTCTTTCAGGATGTGACTGGTAGAATCTTTGGATTATCATTTTACCCTATGATTCTAACAGATCTGAGCTGTTAATGTCATGATTTTTTTAAAATTTTAATTTGTTTTCTTTTTAAATTTATGTCTATTTATTTATTTTTAGGTTTCAACATTCATTTCCACAAAATTTTGAGTTGCAATTTTTCTCCCCATCTCTTCCCTCCCCCACCCCAAAATACCATGCATTCTGATTAGCCCTTTCCCCAGCCTGCTCTCCCTTCAATCATACCTCGCCATTCCCTTATTCCAATCTTCTCTCTTTTCTTGTAGGGCAAGATAGATTTCTATATCCCATTCCCTGTATTTATTTCCCAGTTACATGGAAAAACAATTCTCAACATTCTATCCTAAAACTTTGCATTCCAACTTCTCTCTCTTCCTCCCTCCCCATCCATCCCCACTGAGAAGGCAAGCGATTCAATATAGGCTATATTTGTGTAGTTTCGCAAAGACTTCCATAATAGTCATGTTGTGTAAGACTAACTACATTTCCATCCATCTTCTCCTGCCCCTCATTTATTCTATTCTTTCTTTTGACCTTATCTTTCCCCTAAAGTGTTTATTTCTAATTACTCCCTCCTCCCATTTGCCCTCCCTTCTATCATCCCTCCACCCCACTTATCCCCTTGTCCCTTGTAGTGTAAGAAAGATTTTCATACCAAATTGAGTGTGCATGTTATTCCTTCTTTAAGCCAAATGTAATGAGAACAAACTTCCCTTTTTCACTCTAACCTCCTTCCTTTCCTCCTCCATTGAAAAAGGTTTTTCTTGCCTCTTTCGTGAGAGATAGCCTGCCCCATTTAATTTCTCCCTTTCTCCTCCCAATATATTCCTCTCTCACCCCTTAATATTACTTTTTTAGATATCATCCATTCCTATTCAACTCACCCTGTGCTTTCTGTCTAAATACGTACATATGTGTGTGTGTACACATACAGATAGATAGATACACGTGTGTGTGTGTGTGTGTGTGTGTGTGTGTGTAAAGTTTCAAGATTTACAAATATTATCTTTCAATGTAGGAATGTAAAGAGTTCAACTTTAGTAAGTTCTTTAGGATTTCTCTTTCCTGTTTACCTTTTTATGCTTCTCTTGATTCTTGTGTTTGAAAATCAAATTTTCTATTCAGTTCTGGTCTTTCCATCAAGAATGCTTGAAAGTCCTCTATTTCATTGAATGACCATTTTTCCCCCTGAAATATTATACTCAGTTTTTCTGGGTAGGTGATTCTTGGTTTTAGTCCTAGTTCCTTTGACTTCTGGAATATCCTATTCCACACCCTTCGATCCCTTAATGTAGAAGCTGCTAGATCTTGTGTTATCCTGATTGTATTTCCACAATACTGAAATTGTTTCTTTCTGGCTACTTACAATGTTTTCTCCTTGACCTGTGAACTCTGAAATTTGGCTACAATTTGGATCTCTTTCAGGAGGTGATGGGTGAATTGTTTACATTTTTATTTTGCTCTCTGGTTCTAGAATATGAGGGTAGTTTTCCTTGATAATTTCATGAAAGATGATGTCTAGGCTCTTTTTTGATCATGGCTTTCAGTTAGTCCCATAATTTTTTAAATTATCTCTCCTGGATCTATTTTTCAGGTCAGTTGTTTTTGAAATGAGATATTTCACATTGTCTTCTATTTTTTCATTCTTTTGGCTTTGTTTTGTAATTTCTTGGTTTCTCATTAAGTCATTAGCTTCCATCTGCTCCATTCTAATTTTTAAAGAACTGTTTTCTTCAGTGAGATTTTGAACCTCCTTTTCCATTTGGCTAATTCTGCTTTTTAAAGCATTCTTGTCCTCATTGGCTGTTTGAACCTCTCTTGCCAGTTGAGGTAGCCTATTTTTAAAGGTGCTATTTTCTTCAGCAGTTTTTGTGTCTCCTTTAGCAAACTGTTGATTCACTTTTCATGATATTCTTGCTTCACTCTCATTTCTCTTCCCAATTTTTCCTCCACCTCTCTTACTTGATTTTCAAAATCCTTTTTGAGTTCTTCCATGGCCTAAGATCATTGCATATTTATTGTGAAGGTTTTGGATGCAGAAGCCTTGACTTTGATGTCTTCCTCTGATGGTATACTTTGTTATTCCTCATCTGAAAGGATGGAAGAAAATACCTGTTCACCAATAAAGTTAACTTTCTGTAGTCTAATTTTTCCCCCCTTTTAGGGCATTTTCCCATCCACTTACTTGACTTTTGAGTCCTTTGTCAAGAGGCGGGGTATACTTTGAGTATTTTAAGTTCTTAGTTCTTCCAAGGTGACGCAATCAAGGGAGAGGATTGTACTACTCTCCTGGCCTGTGCTTTTCTGCCCAGGATCTGCAAGGAGAATTCCCTTTCCACAGCCTCCATCAACTCCATCATGCAGCCAGCACTCTTCCTCACCTCAGGGCTGCCACTCAGGGCTGAGACTCAGATCAGCAGCTCAGTTCCCCTAGGTGCTTTAGGCCAAGGGCTCCAAACATAGATGATGATGATGATGATGATGATGATGCAGCTGTTATGGCTGCTACCACCTGAGGCTGGGCTAGGGGAGGACCCTGCTCCCTTCTCACCCAGGTGAAAAAGCTTTCTCACTGACATTTGAAGCTATCTCTGGTGTTTGTGGGTTGAGCAATCTGGGAACTGCTGCTTCTTCCAGGGATTCTGCCCCCTGAGGCCTGCTCTGGTCCTGTCCATGCTGAGCCGCTAGGCCAACACTGGGCTGCACTCTGGAAATCTCTTTTACTCTGTTGTTTTGTGGCTTTTGCTACTTTAGAATTTGTTTAGAATATTTATTTTTTCACTTTTATTATTATTTTATTTGTTTTCAGTGTTCTACAGTCACTTCTATAGAGCTTAAATTTCTTCCCCCTCCCTCCTTCTCTTTCCCCCTCCCTCCCCCTTCCTGCCCTAACACAGCATACAATTTTATATAAGTTCTACACATACATTCCTATTAAATACACTTTCACCTCAGTCATGTTGCATAGAAGAATTAAAATGAATGGGAGAAATCATAAAACAAACTGAAATGTAATTCAAAAGAAAATAATCTGCTACATTCTGTGACTGGATTCCATAGTTCTTTCTCTGGATGTGGAAGACATTTTGCCTCAAGAGTCCATTGGGAATTTTTTAAGTCCTTGCATTGCATGAATTTCCAAGACTACCAGAAAAACCTTGCCCACTGTGGTTGTGGCTGTGTATAAAGTTCTCCTGGTTCTGCTCCATTTGCTCAACA
This sequence comes from Potorous gilbertii, assembly GCA_028658325.1. Lineage (NCBI taxonomy): Eukaryota > Metazoa > Chordata > Mammalia > Diprotodontia > Potoroidae > Potorous > Potorous gilbertii. The sequence goes on along the minus strand of CM053771.1, from coordinate 483,017,191 downwards.
TCAGTTCACATAAGTCTTTCTAGGACTCTCTGAAGTCTTCCTGTTCATCACTTCTTATAGCCCAATAGTATTCCATTACATTCATATACCACAATTTATTCAGCCATTCCCCAATTGATGGACATCCTCTTGATTTCCAGTTTTTGGCCACCACAAAGAGTGCTACTATAAATATTTTTGTACATATGGGATCCTTTCCCATTTTTATGATCTCTTGGGCATACAGTCCTTGAAGTGGTATTTCTGAGTATGTATATTTTTGTAACCCATTGGGTATAGTTCCAAATTGCTCTCCAAAATGATTGGATCAGCTCACAGCTCCACCAACAATGAATTAGTTTTCCAACTCTCCCACATCATCTCCAAAATTTATCATTATCCTGTTTTGTCATGTTAGCCAATCTGATGGGTGTGATGTGGTATCTCAGAGCTGTTTTGATTTGCATCTCTCCAATCAATAGTGATTTAGAGCATTTTTTTCATATGACTGTAGGTAGCTTTAATTTCTTCCTCTGAAAACTGCCTGTTCCTATCCTTTGATCATTTATCAATTGGGAAATGAGTTGTCTTCTTGTACATTTGACTCAGTTCTCTCTATATTTTAGAAATGAGACCTTTATCACAGACATCATTGTTTCACCCCCAATCGTACTGGAAATGCATCTAGGTTGTACCTATTAATGCTTTCTGGTCATTTTATGTAGATTCTATTTATCGTTTTAAGGAAAGATCAATTTATTCCTATGTTCTCTAGTGTTTTTAACAGGATTTGCTGTTAAAATTTTCAAAACTTTTTCTGCATCTATTGAGATCATTATGTGGTTTCTGTTAGAGTTGTTGTTGATATATTATACAGATAGTTTTGCTAACACTGAATCAGCCCTGCATTCTTTGTATAAATCCTACCTGATCAAAGTGTGTTATTCTTATGACACGTTGCTGTAATCTTATTCTTAATATTTTATTTAAATTGTTTGCATCTATATTCATTAGGGAAATTGGTCTATAATTTTCTTTCTCTGTTTTGACTCTTCCTGGTTTAGGTATCATTACCATATTTATATTATAAAAAGAATTTCGTAGGAAATTGTTACCTTTTTTCCCCCAGGTATTTCCTTCTAACCTTTCATTTCCTCTCTCCCCCCAAATCTTTCCTCTAGTGCTTTTACTTTATTTTATTTTTTTAAATAAATTTATTTATTTAACTTTTTACATTCATTTTCACAAGATTTTGGGTTCCAAAATTTTCTCCCCATTTGCCCCCTCACCTCTCCAATACACTGAACATTCTAATTACCCATATCACCAATCTGCCCTCTCTTCTATCATCCCTCCCTTCCCTTACCCCATCTTCTCTTTTGTCCTGTAGGGTCAGATAACTTTCTATTCCCCATTACCTGTATTTCTTATTTCCTAGTAGCAAGAACAATACTCAACAGTTGGTCCTAAAACTTTGAGCTCCAACTTCTCCCCATCCCTTCCTCCCCACCCATTCCCTTTGGAAAGGCAGGCAATTCAATATAGGCCATATCTGTGTAGTTTTGCAAATGACTTCCATAATAGTCATATTGTGTAAGATTAACTATATTTCCCTCTATCCTATCCTGCCCCCCATTGTTGCTATTCTCTTGATCCTGTCCCTCCCTGAGTGTTGACTTCAAATTGCTCCCCACTTCCATTGCCCTCCCTTCCATCATCCCCCCTCAACCCTGCTTATCTCCTTCTCCCCCACTTTCCTGTATTGTAAGATAGGTTTTCATACCAAAATGAGTGTGCATTTTATTCCTTCCTTTAGTCAAATGTGATGAGAGTAAACTTCATTTGTTTTTCTCAGCTCTCCTCTTTTTCCCTCCACTAAGAAGACTCCTGCCTGCCTCTTCCATGAGAGATAATTTATCCCATTCCATTTCACCCTCTCTCCTCCCATTACATTTCTCTCTCACCATTTACTTTGATTTCTTTTA
>CM053771.1:482825335-483014727 GCA_028658325.1 Potorous gilbertii | reverse complement strand
CATTAGACTATTCACTCACATGTATATGTATATGTACGTGTGTGTATGTATGTATGTGGTGTGTATGCATGTATCTCAGAGAGGTGATAGAGACAGGTGATGACCTGGGGCAGAATTGAATAAGAGGTGAGATGAAGTCAAACTTAGAAAATTTTACCATGCTTTAAATATTTTCAGTATACTTAATGAGTGAAGGAAATCCCTTTAACCCAAATATTTTACAAGTAATGATATATTTCTATGGAATAACAAGATTTCTAAAGAATTCTAATACATATAATCTAAAGGGCAGTGTAAGGAAATACAGAGGACACAAGTAAGGGACAGCATCTTATTAAAAATGAAAAATGGCATCTAAGACATCATTATAGATACAAGTGACCAGAAAATGAGGTATCCTGGTCATGTATTGAAAATGATAGAAAACACATATGACCAAATGGTTCACTGGGACTCCTGAGAGAGTTAAAAAAAATGTAAGGAGATACAGAACACAGGACAGGTTTTCAAAAGAGGATGTATTCATTCAATTCAACAAGCACTTAAGTGCCAAATTCTGTACTAGGCTACAATAGTAGACAGATGAAAATGAAAGACTCCCTCCGTCCCCTCAAAGGACTTACATTCTCCTGGAAAAGAGGGTGGAACCCAAACATGGATAATTAAATGCAAGATAATTTGAGAAGGTAGAGAGATCTGATCAAGATAGGTTTCATATAAAAAAGTGGTACCTGAACAGAGCTTAAAGCAAAGTAGGACTTCTAAATGGTAGAGCTGAAGAGGGGAAAATCACCGAGAGGACAAAATTATGGGCCAAGGTCATAATCTCTATTAATGGAGTTAGTATCTTTACAGACAAAATCCTAAATCCATCAGAATGGATTGGCGCAAGCATTTACCAATATTATAAGTATATGAATATAGATTTCAGTAGTCTTCCAGTCTTTTCAAAGATTTTTAAGTGCATGAGAAATAATTTCACCAAGGTAGTATTTTCAAATACAAAAGACAATCCCAACTACTCGCTACCTTGCACAATATCTAGAGGTCTGTTTTATCCTGGTATTTCTCTAAAATGTCCAACACTAAACAGTGTCTAGTTTCACTGAAGCATGGCAATAGCAATAAAGCCATGACCTAGAGAGATAAAGCAGACACTTGTATAATTCAATTACTTTGAGGAGCTTTGAAAGTCACCTTCTTTTCGTTGGCTGATAACACATCTAGCTTTGTTCCCCATAAGACAAAATAAGGCAGAGCCAAAGACAGATGGCCAATGTTAAAGCACCAAATTACCTGGGAGAAGGTGGAGCCTTCTTTCCATTAGTACATTAATGTCTTTCATCAAGTTAGATTAATTCACTATACTAGGTAGTCATCATATTGGAAAGCAGGACTGTATCAAACCTGAGGACAATGAAATTTGAAAGTAGAGGAAAAGGGAATGAGCATTTCTTAAGCACTATGTTCCAGGCATGGTCCTAAGCAATTTATGAGTATTAGCTCCGTTATCATCCTAGATAGTAGGTGTTATTTCCCCCATTTTACTGTTGAGAAAACAGGCAGACAGAGGTTAACAGACTTGTCTAGGGTCACATAGGTACCAAGTGTCTGAGGCCAGGTTTGAACTAAAGTATTCCTAACTCCAGGAGCTGTGCTCTGTCCACTGGGTCACCTAGCTGCCAGCCAGAAGGGCAGGAGATGGAGAACCAAAGCGCGAGATGACTCCCAAGAAGTGGTACACATAAGATGAAAGCACTAGGTGACTAGAGGGGAGCAGGGTACTAAAAGTTATCCTCCAAAAGGAGTGGGGAGGTCCTTGATGATAAATCACCTTTTTCAGAGGGTGCCAATAATTAGCAATCTAACATGGTTGAACTATTCTCTACAACTCTGTATACTTTCCAAACTAAACAATGACTCCGATGATATGCTTAGCACAAGCTCCTGCAATAAACACTTTCAATTTCATGGGCTTTAGGTGTCCTCCATATCCTCCAGAAGACTATAGCTTATCCAAGAGTCTAAGAAAAGAACAGGCTACTTTGGGGTAACATTTAACATTTTGGAGGGTGTGCCCATTTAACCGCCCACCATTGCTCTAAGTTAGTTAATTTTTCACAGTTTTGACAGCTGAACAATAAGTTTACTGAAATGGAATTAATTCTCAAATCACTATTTTTTGGCAGGGCTTAATGAAAATGTTCCATCAGTGCCTATCCCCTATTGTTCCTGTAAATTGCAAGGAATGAAAATGACTGAAATTAGACAAATACTTAACATGTATCAATTAAAACATTTTAGAAAATGGGTCAGAGTTTAGAGATAGCTAAGTGGTACAGTGGATAAAACCCAAGAGGAGGTGAATTCAAAATCATCAGACACTTACTAACTGGCTATATGACTTGGAGCTACAAACTGTCATTTAGATGATGCAGTGCATAGCATTCTTATCATGGAATCTGGAAGACCTGAGTTCAAATCCTCCCTTAGATAGTTACAAATTGTTGGAGTCTTGGTAAATTGTTAAACAAACTCTTGGCTTCCATTTCCTCATCTGTAAAATAAAGATAAAATGGCATCTATCTCATAGAGTTATTGTGAGGAACAGAATGGTTAATTTTCTGCACAGTGTTTTGCAAATTTAAACCTCTTTACAAATGTTATTATCAGTGTTTTAGAGATTTGGGCCAAAGTCTATTTTCAAGTGAGACAATGTAGGTAAAGCATTTTGCAAGCCTCAAAGCACTATACAAACATTAGTTATTGTTATTATTTAGAATCATCATTAGCTTTAGAGTAGGAATTAACATGTATTGGTAGAGTTCTCTGGACCACTGAAGTCACGTTTCTAATAAAGAAAAGAGAGGTAACATTTCAAAGTTGATTTCATAAAAGAAATCAGATCAATATATTAATCTACACATCACTGTGTCAGTCAATCAACAAGCATTTGTTAAGCACTTACTATGTATCAGACACTGGGCTATTAGAGAATTTATAAAGACCAAAAAAAAAGTTAATTCCCACTTAAGGAATATATCAAATGGGGAGATGACAGGCAAACAGCTTTGACCATAGCATATATGCTGGATAAACTGGAAATGATTAGCAAATGCAAGACACTAGCTTTAAGGAAAACCAAGAAAAGTTTTGGAAGAAAGCAAAATACTGCAGTATTTTATTTATTGTATCTAAATGAGCTTTACTATTGATTTTTAAGGTGACAAAGGAGAATAGTCACTCACATAGTTCTAGCATTTTCATGTGAGGTAGAAAATAATCAGTCATTTCTGCTCTACTCTTGAGCTGGTTATCACTTAGATTACCTTTGAGACATTTTTTTGGCCTGGTTGTAGCTTCTTGGGGCAATTGGAAGAATCAAGTGGGAGGTTGTCTGGTTTGGAAGCTACCCAGGTACAAATTTATTAGACTGAGAGAATCTGGGAGTATCTTCCTTTGACATTTCCAGTAGATACTATTTGGAAATGCTTTGTCAGTGGAAGGGTGACTGAGCTAAGGAAAATTGTTTGAAGCAAACTACTGTAATCCTTTTTAATTCTTTTTTACTATCTAGGCTAAGGAATGTGTATCCCAATGGCCAACATATCTATTTTAGACTTTTACGTTTAGACTGGAAATCTACTTGAGTATTGATTTGTGCTTGTTTAAAAAGTAATCTGTTCATCTGTAGGAACTGAAGAATTAAAGTACTTTATGGTATTTAGAAAACGAGTCCTCATAATTGTACAGCCCGATGTTGGTAGCTAGTCTTCATGGGGATTCTTTGGTTTTGTTAAAGTTTTGATTATGAGCAGAGGTCTAACTACCAATTATACCTCTTGCAGAGCACAATACAAAGCATAACTGGGGCAAGAAGCAAAGGTGCCCTCAAATCACCTTATTAACATAAATTTATTTGGGGAAAATAGGTAAGAAGGCAAGAAATTCAGAATCACGAGTCTTCCTTACTTCAGGCTCAGCGCTCTATCAACTGACAGAATTCCCCCCTTTCACATGAGCTGAGTCTGTCCTTCCATCGGGGTTATTTCTATCACTCCATCTTCTGTATCTTGTATGGGCTCTCCAATAGCATCCCCACTGCTGTTCAAAGCATTCTCCTTTTGCAAGGCTCAGATCAGGTGCTGCCTTTCCCAAGATGCTTTCCCAGATTATTCCCAGCTAAAAGTGAACTTTCACTCCTTTTATCCCTCAGGATACTCTGTTTGACCTTTACTTGAATTGAATCTTCATTGTATACTAGAATTTAAAAATGTGTATACATGTAACTCCCCTGTTGCAATGGAATAGTTAGTTCCTTGAGGGAACTATATAGCCCTAGAACCTAGCAAAATGCTGTCCACATCATAGGCCTTAGTGATTATTTGTTGAATGGGATTGAATCAAATTCCAGCCTTAAATATTACATTATGGGCTTTTTGTTCATCCATTTCATCTGCCCTTTATTGCATGCTGGGATGGCCTCATTACCATCCTAAAGACTGCCCTTAGAAGCAGAGAAAGTAGCCATAGTAACTGACTTCTGGGATTGAGTCTCAACAGCAGTGACAAACAAATTCTACCACAGGGAAATAAACTCAATGATTTCACCTTGTCAAAGGAAAGACAGATAGATAATCCCATAGGTACCAGCTACAGTGTGACTAGAAGGGAGGTTATGGAGTGAGGAAGGTTATGGAGTGAGGGAGGTTACTATGGAGATCACCCAGGAACCTGGAAAGGGAAGCAGTTGGGTTTGGCTCCATGAACATCTCCCAACTCTCCACCAAGTCTGGCTATGGTTGTGTGCCAGGTGCTAGGAGCAGTGGGTTCTTCCTCTTCTGTTGAGCTAATGGATATAGCTCTGGTGATTCACCCCCACAATTCTACTGACCTCCAGGAGGCCGTGACATAGCTCAGATGATCGTCTGTCTGCCTCAGGTGGCTGACCCAAACCCTGTTATTCACTAGAGACAAATGTGTACATTTCACATCAGGTGATATATAAAGAACTAACATAATATCTGTTGAGTTTTCGTGATATTGATGATTCAAAGGATTGGGAAACCAAAGATGGAATGAACATGCTTATCTCTGGAGGTCTCATCCTATTCTCTTCTGACATCTCAAATTATCCTCAGGGCATTGAAAATGAAAGAAGTTTTGTTCCACTGATTTTGATATCTGCTTCCTGCTGCTCATTTGAATTTCCATTCATCTCTCCAGACTTTTAATTATTGAGTATGCAATTAGGAGCCTTGGTGACTAAAAAATCTATTTTTAAAATAAATAAAAGGAAAATATGCAGCCAAATTCCAGTTATTCCATTTATTTCCTCTCCTAAGACATTACCATCACTGAAAACACTAATTTGGGGTGGAAGAAAGACTTCTATGATTCTTACCTCAACCTTATCCTTGCCTCCAGAGCTTGATAAATGTATTGTTTAGGAATAAAAACCAATAGTTGCAGTATTTTCTAAAAACAGCATTCCTAATTCAATTGAAAACTTTTTTAATTTGTACATTTTTTTCAAACTAAGTTTGGCAAAAATAATTTTGTCCCTTCATTTCCTTGGAATTGTTGGCAGAGGTTTAGATTTTTGTTTGTATGTTTAGTATTCTTTTTTTAAGTGTACTCAATTTAGAAAGAAAAAGAGACTTCAGGACATAACAAGGTCTCTGCTGGGAAGGAAAATCATTTGGGTGGGGGAAGAAGCTTAGAAAGATTTTTTGTCATTAGGAGGAGACAACTAGTCATCCCAAAGCTCTTTTAATTAATTTCCTAGCTAAGTAGGTGCTAAGCTCAGTTCTTTCTACATTTGCTTAAAAACTACTGATACTATCAAAGGTCTCTAAATTTTCATCCCCTGAGGCAAAGCTGAGCTTACACCATCCTTATGGTTGTGCTCTATTTAAAACTTCAGTAACAGTTAATATATCACAGAGGCCTTGAAGGAACCAGTGTACTCATCTATCAGTAAATATATCAGTACAATTCAGCCCTGAAAACTGGAAAATGATCAGGGACACTCAAATTCAACTGGATTACTAACAGATTTTAAAAGTGTAAGATGTCTTTCAATTCTAAATCTGATTCTTTTATCATAATATCTCTGACTGTCAGTTTCCTAATCTGTAAACGGTAGATGGAGATAATATTTTATAGCTACTTTATAAGATTTTATAAAAATTTATTTTGCAAACTTGAAATTTCTGTGAATTATTTTTATTCCATAAGTTAAGTTTTTACTTTTAGCTTGTAATGAACATCCTCCCAGCCACCCAGGCTTGCAATCTACATGTCATCTTCAGCTCCTCACTCTCTCTCATCCCCCTCCCCCCATATCTAATGAATTGCCAAGTCCTGCCATTTCTATCTTTTTAACGTCTCTTGTACATGTCCCATATGCTCCTCTGACTCTGGCAACACTCTGGTTCAGGCCCTCATCACCTCACACCTGGATTATTACAAGAGACTACTTAAAATGAACTGGAGAAAGAAATGGTAAACTGCTCCAGTACCTTTGCCAAGCAAACTCCAAATGGGGTTATGAAGAATCGGTTAAGGTTGAAAAATGAATCAACAATTTAAAAAAAGCCAGTAAGTCTGGGATGTTACCCTACTCCCTATTTAATCACTACAGATGCTTCCTCCTGCCTCAGACGGGATCAAATAGAAAATCCACTGTGTGACTTGTAAAATCCTCCATAATCTGACCCTTTCCTACCTCTCGTCTTCTTGCTCCTTATGCTCAACCCCCATGTACTCAACAGTCAAGTGGCATTGTTCCTTGCTGTTCCAGGACAAGATGCTCTTAGCTCCCAAGTCCTTGAGCTTTCACTGACTGTTCTCCATGCCCAGAGCTCTCTCCCTCCTCATCTCTACCTTCTGGATTCTATCAAGACTAGTTAAAATTCCACCTTCTACAAGAAGCCTCTTTGATCACCCCAAATGCCAATGCTTTCCTTCTGTCAATGATAGCTAGTTTATTCTGTTTATATTGGTTTGTACACAGACTGTAAGATATTTGAAAACAAGAGCTGTTCTGTGGTCTTTTTCTCCCCAGTGTTTAGAATAGCCTATCACATAGTAGGTTCTTAAAAATGGGTAGTTCATGGGTTGAATTCAAAACTCAAATATACAAATGTCCAAATAAATCTGTGGTCTTGTAAGTTTGGATATTCCCTTCATTGACACAGATGGCACGCCATTCATGTTTCCTCATCCTGGAGGCCTCTTGTCCATGCTCTCCCATAAGTTCACTAGAGGGGACCCACTCAATATGCTGAAGGCTATGCTCAATTTCTCCCGATGTCAAGAAGGGCACTCATTCTGGCTCTTCATCATCCCTTATCTTTGCCATATGTCCAGCTCCTGTCCTCGTCCTACAATAAATTTCCCTGATCATAACTTTTACTTCTAATCTCCAAACTTTCTCATTGAGTCTGGGTGTGAGTAGGAGACTAGGCTGAGACGAGGAGACAACTTGAACTCACGGGGGTCTAAAACCAATCAAGTGTCTTCACTAAATCTCGCACCATTATGGTGAGCTTGTAGTGTCCAGGGCCATCAGGTAGCCTACTAGGGGATACCTTGATCCGGGTCAGAAATTAAATAGGTCAAGGATCCCATACCAAAAAGAAGTGAAGCAGTAAGTGCTGTATTTCCCTACTGGATGAGATAGAGACTCAATCTCAAAAAAACAAACAAAAAAAAAGTTTTTCGATGATTTTATGTTGCACCTTGCTCATATTTGCCATTTATTTCTCTATTGCCGATGTATGGTACTCATTGTTAGTTCTTTGGGAACTACTCTTTTCCATAAGTGCATGGCACATCATAAGCTCTTAAATATTTGTTACAAGACTAATTCTTCTGAATGGAATTTTGGTTTCTCTGAATTTGAGCAGGATTCGGATTCATTTGTGAATAGGTCTACTGAGGCAAAGTGAAGAGCTCTTCTGTAAGTCAGATGGGCATAATTATCCAAAAGTGAACTTCTATCTATAGATGCACCCATAGTAAATACAAAGAATGTCCACAGAATGTATCAGATAGGGAAATATATTGCCTCCCTGTGACATTGGCATCTCTCCTGATGTGAACAAATGAGGGATGGAGCCCAGGTGACTTCCCAATGACTGACAATACCAACAAAATCAACTTACCAGACTCTATGCCTATTTTTCCATTTTTACAAAACGTGAAGTCCTCTCTATATGAATTGATGTCAAATAACATTCCACAACAGACCACATATTTGCTATTGTGGAATTGACTAAAAGATTTCAATTATGTATGATCCTGCTGTACTTAATCATATTTAAAACTGAATTTTGTTGGGTTTTTTAGGGTGAACTTAATAATCATCAAAAATATAAACATTTCAATACACAAAGGAGAGTAGAGGTATACACCAAATATATCCACCAACACTCCAGTAGTGTAAATGACAATTTAATCAACATATCATCATAATGATATGTGATGTTTATATAGCACTTTGAGGCTGGCAAAATATCTCACATATATGATATCATTTTGTGTTCTCAACAAAGTCAATAATCAAGGTCCACTTCCAGAATCCAAGATGGAAGAGTAAGAAGTAAGTCATTCTCACCCTCCCTTACTAACCTCTGAAAGCCCAGAAAATATTGCCTCAGAAAAACTCTGGAATAGTTGAACCAGCTGAAAGATGGGGTGCAACAGTCTTGTAGCCCAGAAAGCTTGGAGATTAACAGGAAAGGTCCTTCACACTCTGGGGAAGGGGGAGAGTACAAGACAAGAGGTGTCCCAGTGAGCCAGTGGCAAGCCTCACCTCAACAAACCAGGGGGAGATCCTGAACCCCAGGGTGGTGGAACAGGCAAGCATCAACACCAGGACAACCCCCATTTCCCCCCATTATAGGCAAGGAAACCTGTAGACACCAGCTCAGATAACGACCATCTGTGCTAGCATTTTCCAGCAGCCAAATCTCCCAGTGCTTTAGCACAACTCCAGAAGGCACAGCTCCAGGGTGGCAGACATTCCTCCAGCAGTCAAACATTTGAGTGCAAGACCCAAGTGAGTAGATGTCCCCCAGGGGCCAGATTCCCCACCACCACACTGAGAGCTCCAGTGTTGCTTACCCCAACTCAGCACCAGCACATGAGGCCCCAGCACACAAAACCAGTGATGAGGTCCTGGAGTCCCAGCATAAGAAGCCTGAGTCAGTGACCGCTGGGTTCCAGCAGGAAAACTCAACTCTAAAAGCCAGGAATTAGGCAAACACAATGAGCAAAAAAATAGAAACAGACAAAGACCATAGTTTCTTATTACAGAGACAGGGAAGATCAAGACACAAATTCAGAAGAGGGTAACATTGTCAATACACCCACATCCTAGAATCCTAGAGAATCAAGTGAAAAATCTAATTGAAATAATAAACAACTTAAGCAAAGTTGCAGGATATAAAAGAAACCCACATAAATCAATATTTCTATGTAAAACTAACAAAGCCCAACATCAAGAGATAAAGAAATTCTATTTAAAGTTACTATAGACATAAAATATTTGGGAGTCTACCTGCCCAAGTAAACCCAGGAACTATGTGAACACAATTACAAAACACTTTTCACACAAAAAAAGTCAGATCTGAATAATTGGGGGACAAAAAATCAGTTGCTCATGGGTAGGCTGAGCTAACAAAATAAAAATGACAATTGCACCTAAATTAAATTACTTATTCAGTGCCATACCAATAAAACTACCCAACTTTATTTTTTTCAGTTAAAAATCATGTTTACATTTATTTTTAATAGTAATTGGTACTTATACGACAGCAAATATGCTCGGTTAAGAGCTAATGAATGATGAGTGAGACCATGTTTTTAGTTTTTCTAAGGTTGATAGAGGATCTTTAAGCCTATTTACATGATTTCTAGGATATTGAATTAGGGGAAAATTGATTTTGCTTCTCTCTCTCTCTCTCTCTCTCTCTCTCTCTCTCTCTCTCTCTCACCAGAGAGGGTCCTTAAAAATATGTTATCACTTTATAAAAATTGCATCTGATAGCTGAGAAGTTAAAAAACTTGTCCAAGTTGTCCAGGAAAGAGTTGTAATATGAAAAGAACCTCTGCTAGAGGAGGTGGATAATGTAGAGAACATGAGTCACACTAATTGAACTTTCTATCCACCTGGCCACCTACGTGTCCTGACCTTTTCACCACAGAGTCCTAGCCCTGCCCTTGGCTATGCTTCTTCCCCTAGAGTCTTTAGGAAATTTTTTGGCCTTAGATAATCTAGCACTGAGCTCAGTTTCCCTACTCAGATCCTCCACTGACTGGCCCTGTGCCACCCACTTTTCCTTTTTTTTCCATTTTTAAATTGTATTTATTTTTAGTTTTCAACATTCATTTCAACAAAATTCTGAGTTTTCTCCCCACCCCCCCACCCCTACCCTAAGACACCATGCATTCTGATTCCCCCTTCCCCAATCTGCCCTCCTTTCCATCCCACCCCTCCCTTATCTTATCCTCATCTTCTCTATTTTCTTGTACACAAAATAGATTTCTATACCCATTACCTGTACTTCTTATTTCCCAGTTATATGTAAAAACAATTTTTAACATTTGTTCTTAAAACTTGGAGTTCCAACTTCTCTCCCTCACTCCCCATCCATCCCCACTGAGAAGTTAAGTCATTCAATATAGGTTACACATGTGTAGTTATGCAAAAGATTTCCATAAAAGTCATGTTGTGAAAGACTAAATATATTTCCCTCCATCCTATCTTGCCCCTCATTTATTCCATTGTCTCTTTTGATCTTGTCCCTCCCTGAAAGTGTTTACTTCTAATCATTCCTTCCTCTCATTTACCCTCCATTTGTTCATCAATCCCTGCACTCCACTTAACCCCTTATCCCCTACTTTCCTGTAGTGTAAGATAGATTTTCATATCAAATTGGTGTGCATGTTATTCCCTCCTTAAGCCAAATGTGATGAGAATAAGCTTCACTTTTTCCCTCTTACCTACCCTTTTTTCCCCTCCATTGAAAAATCTTTTTCTTGCCTCTTTTATGAGAGATAATTTACCCCATTCTATTTCTCCCTTTTTTCTCCCAATATATTCCTTTCCCTTAATTTTATTTTTTTAGATATTATCCCTTCCTATTCAACTCACCCTGTGCCCTCTATCTATATGGATTTAATTCCTCCAAATACTCTCAAGTTACAAATATTATCTTTCCATGTAGGAATGTAAACAGTTCAGCTTTAGTAAGTCCCTTATGATTTCTCTTTCCTGTTTACCTTTTCATGCTTCTCTTGATTCTTTTCCTTGCAAGTCAAATTTTCTATTCAGCTCTGGTCTTTTCATCAAAAATGCTTCTAAGTCCTCTATTTCATTGAATTGCTATATTTTTCCCCTGAAATATTATACTCAGTTTTGCTGGGAAGGTGATTCTTGGTTTTAATCCTAACTCCTTCAACTTCTGGAATATTATATTCCAAGCCCTTCAATCCATTATTGTAGAAGCTACTAGATCTTGTGTTATCCTGATTGTATTTCCACAATATTCGAATTGCTTCCATCTGGTCTCCTTGACCTGGGAACTCTGGATTTGGCTACAATATTCCTAGGAGGTTTTCTTTTTGGATCTCTTTCAGGAGGTGATCAGTGGATTCTTTCAATATTTATTTTGCCCTCTGGTTCTAGAATATCAGGGCAGTTTTCCTCAATAGTTTCATGAAAGATGATGTCTAAGCTCTTTTTTGATCATGGCTTCAGGTAGCCCCATAATTTTTAAATTGTCTCTCCTGGATCTGTTTTCCAAGTCAGTTGTTTATCCAATGAGATATTTCACATTATCTGCTATTTATTCATTTCTTTGATTTGGTTTTATAATTTCTTGATTTTTCATGGTCATAAGCTTCCATCTGCTCCATTCAAATCTTTAAGGAATTATTTTCTTCAATGAACTTTTGGATCTCCTTTTTCATCTGGCCAGTTCTGCTTTTTAGGGCTTTCTTCTCCTAATTGGCTTTTTGGATCTCTTTTTCCATTTGGGTTAGTCTATTTTTTAAACTGTTCTTTTCTTCAGCATTTCTTGGGTTTCCTTTAGCAAGCAGTTGACTTGTTTTTCATGATTTTCCTGCATCACTCTCATTTCTCTTCCCAATTTTTGCTCTACTTCCCTTACTTGATTTTCAAAATCCTTTTTGAGCTCTTCTATGGCCTGAGACCAATTCATATTTTTCTTGGAGGTTTTGGATGGAGGATCTTTGACTTTGTTTTTTTCTGTTTGCATGTCACCAAAGTAAGATTCTATAGTCTGATACTTTTTTTGGTTTTTGCTCATTTCTCCAGCCATTTACTTGACTTTTGAGTTCTTTGTCAAGGTAGATCTCTGCTTTCAGTGGGGGGGGGTACTCTCAATCACTGGATTCCCCCACAGTCTGTGGGCTTAGAGCTCCAGAAACAGTGGCTGCAGTTGCCCCTGTTGCTGCTGTGACAGTTGCAGGTTCCTCCGCCCCCTCCCCCTCTACCAACCTGGGGCTGGGATGGGACCACTCCACTCTCCCACACTGGTCCCACAGACTTTTTCTGCTGACCTCCCAATTTGTCCTCAGCATTTTAGGGTCCTGAAGTCTAGAAACTGCCACAGGTACAAGAGATTCAGTCTCCCCAAGGCCTGCTCAGCTCCTGTCTGTGCCTTCGCTGCACACACTGGACTGCACCCTGTCTCCTGTATGGCAACCTTCCAGGCTGTTTTGGGTTGGAGATTTGCTTCACTCCATCATTCTGTGAGTTCTACAGCTCCAGAATTTGTTTAGAGCCATTTTTACAGGTATTTGGCTGGGCTTGGGAGCACCACTCTAGAAAATCCATGGTGTTACACTGTCATCTTGGCTCTGCCAACCCAACATTATTTTTTAGGTCTAGAAAAAAAAATAACAGAATTCCTCAGGATGAACAAAAGGTCCAGAATATCAAGGGAATATATAAATAGAAATGCTAGGGAAGGTAGCCTAGCTGTACCAGATCTTAAACTGTATTATAAAGCAGCAATTATCAAAACTACTTGGTACTGGCTAATAAATAGAGTGGTGGATCAGTGGAAGGGGTTAGGTATGCAAATCACAAAAAGTCAATGACTATAGTAATCTACTATTTGATAAATCCAAAGACTCCTGATTCTGGAATGAGAACTCACTATTTAACACAAAAACTGCTGGGGAAACTGAAAAATAGTATAGCAGAAACTAGATTTTACACCCTATTCCAAGATAAAGTCAAAATAGGTACATGACTTAGACATAAATTAGATTGACAGTATAAGCAAACTAGGAGAGCAAGGAATAGTTTACTTGTCAGATCTATAGAGAAGGGAAGAATTTATGACCAAACAAAAGATAAAGAATGTTATAAAATGAAAAATGGATGATTTTGATTACATAAAATTGAAAAGGTTTGTACAAAGCCAATGCAACCAAGATTAGAAGGGAAGCAGAAAGTTGGGAAACAATTTTTACAACCAGTGTCTCTGATAAAGGCCTCATTTCTAAAATATATAGAGAACTGAGTCAGATTTACAATGTCACAAGTCATTCCTCAATTGATAAATGGTCAAAGGATATAAGTAAGTAGCTTTCAGAGGAAGAAATTAAAGCTATCTATAACCATATGAAAAAATGTTCTAAATCACTATTGATTAGAGAAATATAAATCAAAATTATTCTGAGGTAATGCATCACACCTATCACATTGACTAATATGACAGAGCAGGAAAATGACAAATGTTGGAGAACATGTAGGAAAATCGGAACACTAATGCATTGTTAGTGGAGCTGTGAAAAGATACAACCACTCTGGAGAGCAATTTGGAACTACGCCCCAAGGGCAACCAAACTGTGCATACCCTTTGATTCAGCAACACCACTTCTATGCCTATAGTCCAAAGAGATCATAAACATGGGAAAAGATCCACAAGTACAAATATTTATAGCAGCTCTTTTTGTGGTGGTCAAGAAATGGAAATTGAGGGGATGTCCATCAATTGGGGAATTTCTGAACAAATTGTAGTTTATGAATGTAATGGAATACTATTGTGCTATAAAAAATGATGAGCAGGAAGACTTCAGAAAAACTTGGAGTGATATATATGAACTGATGCTGAGTTAAATGAGCAGAACCAGGAAAACACTGCGTACAGTAACACCCATATTGTGTGATGAATGAACTTAGCTCTTCTCAGCAACTAAGACAACTCCAAAAGACTCACAATGAAAAACATCCACATCCAGAGAACGAACTTTGGAGTCTGAATGCAGATGGAACATACTATTTTCTTTCCTTTTCTTTTGTTGCTTGGTTTGGTTTTGTTTCTTCTTTCTCGTGGTTACTTCCATTACTTCTAATTCTTCTTTACATCATGTCTAATGTGAAAATATGTTTAATGTGAAGTTATAAGTAGATCCTATATTATATTGTACAACATCTTGGGGAGGGAGGAGGAGCGTGTGAGAGAAAAAATTCAAAACTCAAAATCTTATGGAAGTGAATGTTGAAAACTAAAAATTAATTAATCAATTATATTTTTAAAAGTCAATAATCTCAACAATATGATAGTAGTGATGCTTCAAATTTGAGAAACCTTCCCAATTTCCAAAGCACTGTTATACACATTATCTCATTTGGGTTAGAATAGAATAAATCAAGTGGGGGCTCTCTCTTGGCACTCTAATGTGACTTGAACACTAAAATCCAAAAGCATGATCACAGCCATTTCCCAAGCTAAAAGAATAATTGATGTAGGCACAAAAATAGAGCTCCAGAGGAGGTAAGGGGAAGACTCAAGAAAAACATTATGACTAAGAGGGAAAAAGAAAGATCAAAGAACTCTACTGGATTAATTAAATGGAGTAGATGGAGTCCTGAATGCCTGGTTGTCTATTTTTAAGCAAATTTTGAGTAATCAGTCACATGGTAACGAAAGGACAAAAATTGTTGAATTTCTGCTTCCTTGTGCCAGTTGTTCAAGTAGTTTGTTTTTGTCATTGTAGTAGGAAACTGGAATGCTTTGAGCTGGCCTATGGACTTGCTTATAGGGAGTATAATTGTAATCCTGCATTTCCCATTGGAAAATTGTTTTCTTCCAATTAAAAATGAATCCATGGCAGCAGTTTCCATTGAAGCTGGCCTCTCCACAGTACAGGATTTTTTTTTCTTCGGGTTTATGGTTGCTTTCCTTCTGAGCTTAAGCTCAATAAATTCCGTTATGCTTTTGTGATGTGCCTCCTGAGACAGAGCTGTCTAAAGGAGGAATTATATTGGAGATGAGACACCAGTGAAGATTGTCTCAGACCTTGTCGAGGGAGGCTCTTGACTAATTGAAGAGTTTACTTATTGTGAAGGTACAAGAGCCAGAATAAAAATTAAAAAAACCTCTCAGATTTTTTGCATGCAAGAACACATGGCCTTGTATCAGAAAGATGGAGTTCAAATATAGCCTCAGATCCTCACTAGCTGGGGGACTCTGGGCAAGTCACTTAACATTTATCAGCCTCAGTTTCCCCATCTGTAAAATGGGAATGATAACAGCACTCCTATTCCAGGTTTGTTGTGAGGATGGGATGAGATAATTGAAAAATGCTAAGCATGATGCCTGGCACTTAGCAAGCAATATAAATTGTGTATTATTGTAATTCCCGTCATCACTGCTTTGCCTCTTCTCCTGCTTTCTCTGACAGGTGAGTTCCTTTGACCAAATTTGATTTCTCAGACACAACTCAGTCTTTTTGTTTGTAATTTATGTAAAAACAGCGTTAGTTTTAAACTTCAGATATGCTTCTCATCTGTGGGGTCTTTTCATTGTTGCTTCTTAAAAGAAACTCCTTTAAATTGATGGAACTGAACAGAATCATTACGCAACTGATCAAAAGATGTAGATCATATAAAATCCTGCTGAGCCTGCTGTTTGGCAAAATTGAATTTTAATTTTTATTGTGAACTTAATATTCCTCAAACATGAACATTTCCATACACAAAGAACAAGGTTGTGTGCAAAAATATTCTAGTCTTAAAAATTACAATAACATTAGTAAGAAGTAGTGTTTCTATAGCACCTCTTTCCTTAAAACTCCCTCTCTTATTTTAAACTAGAATTTATCTTTAGGTTATGGGAGATTGTTGTCATCCAAAACCTGTCCTTTCTCATCCAGACCTTGCTCAAGTCCAATCTCCATCTCAAAGGCTTCCTAGATAGTTTTCTCTTTGATGTTCTTCCTATCTGAACTTTAGTAGTACCAAGATTCTATGTTGCACATTTTATCACAAATATATTTCTTAAGCACTTACTCCCTCTCTCTCACTCTCCTTACCTTCATATCCTTACTCCACTCACTTCCCACTTAAAAGAATTTGATTTCTGACTCTCACTAGTCTATTTAAATAATTCTTTCTAGGGTCATCAATGACCTCCTTGTGACCAAATCCATGTTCTCTTTCCCCATCCTTGTTTCCCTTCACTTATCTGGATCACATGTCACCACTGTCTACCTCCTCCTTCCAGATGTCCTCTTCTCCCTTAGCTCTCCTCACATTGCACTCTCATGGTTACTCTCCTATCTTTATGAATGTTCTTTCCTTTGTGTCTATAGACAGTCTAAAATAATTCTTCTCTTTAAATATTGGTATTGCCCAAGGTAATATATTTGTCCTCTATTCTATTTTCTGCATGTTCTTTCTTAATAATTTTATCCACTCTCAGACTTCAATTATCTCTTCCATGTAGATGATGCCCGAAACTATGTTTCTACATCTAACATTCACTGTCCTCAAAATTTCAACATATCCCAGCATGATACAGCAGAAAAATTACTGACTCTAGAGTCAGAGGCTATGGGTCTAATCTCACTTCAGATCTATGCTACCTTCATGTACTTGGACAAATCATTTAGCTATGTGGACCTCATTAATGAAGGGAGATAGACTAGAGATCCTTTGAGGTATTTATAGCTTTTAATCTTGATCTTTGTTCAGATTCTCCTCTCATTGACCTTCTCCTTAACCTCATTATTCTATTGATAATTTCTATGTTCTCAAAAGTCCATAACATTAGAATCATCTTTGATTCCCCCCACAATTGATATCCTACTGATTCTACCTCCTACATATCTCTTTCATGTGTCCTCTTTCTGTTTCCAATGCAACCACGAAGGTTCAGGGTCTCATCGCTTCTTATATTATATCTCAATTAGGCAATCAGCCAAAAAGCATTTATTCAGTGCTTACTATATGTCAGGCACTATTCTAGGTGTTGGGAATCCAAATGAAATATTAAGATAATTCATCCTTTTCACCCCTGCTCAAGTATTATTTCTAATCCACCACTGTCATCATTTTTCTGCCAAGAAGCAATGTAATATATTGAGATGAGATAGTATGGTATAGTAAGACCATGGTATGACATATATAATTCACAAATACTAGACTTGACATTTGGAAATCTCAGTTCAAATTTTGCATATTATACTTGCCATATTAGGCAAGACTCTCAGCAACTCTATTTCCTCATTTGTAAAATAAGAAGGTTTGAAAATATTATATGCTTTTGTATTCTTCTACAGACAGTGTGGAGTACAACCAATACAGACTTATTGATTGTTCCTATGAAGGGCATGATAATTCAATTCAACAAATATTTATTAAAAACCTACTCGGTGCAAGGCAGTATATTCGATGATCAGAGATACAAAGGCAAAAAAAGAAATAATTGATCCCTTTAAGAAAATAGACAAATGAATTTATGGAAATAAAATTATGAACGTGCTTCAAAATCTGCAGTTACCTCAGAATTTCATTGTAATTTACTGGCCCACCAAAGGGAAGACTTACTTTCTTCCTTTGCAGAATCCATTCTTGTCAAAGTCATCCATGTCTTCTACATCAAAGGGGTTAAGGGGGAGTGAATAACTGAGTAAACTTTTAGCACTCAGATGGTTTTTTTCTGAATCCATTTCATCCTGCATTGTATACAAGAAATGGTAGGGAATTTTTTCTTTCAGGTAGTTCTGAATTTCTGGTGTCAAAGATAACACTTTGGACAGGTGGTTTCCCCTGAGTAGCTGGTTGAAATGCTTTAACGATTTCTGGATTACTCAGTATCCCATTCTCCAAATGTGCTTTTAGAAATTTGTCAGTGTTGTCTCTGATGATACTTAACACAAATAACTTAGTTTCCAAATGGATTGCAGTAAATCTGTAGGTATTGCTGCTTGCAAAGACAGCCATCTAGTGGCACCCTTATTAATTATATTAATTTGTTCATTGGTAACGTGTCTTGTGTCCTTAGGTTTCTGCATGCTTGAATGCCATTTAAAATAAATCAGATCACATTTACAATTATTTTGTAAGAAAATGTAAATCATGGTACAACCCCCTTGAATAACAATTCACTTTTTATTCATTCATTCTAATTAGATAAACCAAAGCAGAATGGTTGGTTTCTATAGAATTAATTTCCGTAAATTTTCCACTACCCACAAAATCTCTCAGTTTTAGCCATGACCCTTCCACATGAACAAAAGGAAATAAATTTCTTAGTCACCTTGACTGAGAGTTGCCCCTGTCTGTCATAATCTCATTAGTTTTAAACTGGTCACTTTATTAATCTCTACGATTAGCAAAAAGGTAACTACATTGCACTAAACTTTTTGTGGGCCACTAAGACTTTATTTCTATACACCAAAACAATTGATCGTTTAGTTAAAATCATGTAAATAAAATCCACTTTCTTTTACTCAATCTTACTTCTTTCTTTCTAAATTCCATCAAACCCTTTGTGTCTGCTGACTGACAATCATAAAGGAATTAATTGTCGAAAGAAACAGGTTATATTTAAGGAAAGCTTAAGGATGAACTTTGGGCCTTGGTAGAACGGGCTTTTTAGAACTACTCTGAATTGAAATTTGAAATAGCAATATCTTTGGAAATCAAAGACTTCAGAACAAGGAAGAAGTAATAGCACTACTTTGAATACAATTTCAGGTGATAGGAAAAGCGTGTGTGTGCATGTGTGTGTGTGTGTGTGTGTGTGTGTGTGTGTGTGTTTATAGTTGTGGAATCATAAATACTTAAAGTAAACAGCATTACAGAATATTTAATCAGAAAGTCTCTGAATATGTACCTTATACAACTATCTCATTTTACAGTTGAAGAAACTGAGGACCAGAAAGATGAAAAGATTTCCTCAAGATCACAGAACTAGAAAATAACAAATCCAGGATCCAACCAACTCCAGCTGCCCAGTCCATAATTTCTATCAACTTTGACTCATTAAAGTTCTCTTTCCTTGGTTATTACCATGAATGAATGAATGAATGAATGAATGAATGAATGAATGAAAACATTTTGTGCAAAGGAAATTCTAACGTAGTCTAGGCAGCTGGGTGGTGCCATAGTGCACATAATGTTGGACCTGGAGTCAAAAAGACCTGAATTCAAATTTAATTTCAGATGCTTGCCACCTGTGTGACCCTGAACAAGATGTTTAATCAGTGTCTGCCTCAGTTTCCTCATCTGTAAAATTGGAATAATGATAGCATCCACTTCCCAATGTTCTTATGAGGATGAAATGTGATAATATCTTCAAGGCACTTTGCAAACCTTAAAGTTTTATAAATGATAGTTATTTTTACTTAGTCTTATTAGTTGCTTGCCTTCAAAAATGAAGGGTGAACTTGTAAAAATTGAACATAATTAGTTTGAGATACTTCATGATCCTTAAGAGGGATGCTCTCCCCTTCCTGTCAGCAGCATAGTTATCAGAAGTATTTTGGTATAATTTGTGACTGCTGAGTTCAAAATCAGAAAAATCTGTCAACTACTCCAGCAGAAATCTTATCACAGATCTCATCACTGTTTGAACTGGTCTCCAGCTCAGTGTGGTTGTTCCTAACCATACACAAAGAACGTGCTTTCATTCTGTAGCTTCAAACAGGAGAGTTTGTGGAAATTCAGAATTTTATATTGTGCTATTTGGGGTTTGCCAGATGACTGATCTATAGTTCAAGTATATTCTTGGGAATTTCAAAACCAAGGGCATATTTTGTTGATACTGACAAATTGCTGTCAATTAGAAGATGCTGTTTGCTTCAGGATATTTTGCACATTCAGAAATATTCTATGACTGGTAAAAGTGAATTATTTTTCCAATTAGTTGAAGAGTTTTTCTCAATCATCAATAATAATCAACAGAAACAATCTATTGAATGTTTTTTATGTACAAGATACTGTACTGGATTGGTGTCATAAAGAAGTGGAAAATAGAATCTGGTCCATGCTTGGTCTAGCATGGTGGAGGAAGCACTGGATTTGAAGTCAGAAAGACCTGGGTTTAATTCCATCTCTGATGACATGCTATTTATCTGACCCTACGCAAGTCAGGGAATCACCCTGAACCTCAGGTTTCTCATCTATAAAATGGAGATAATACTAGCCCTTACCTCACAGAATTGGTGTTAGAATCCGTTGGGACAACATACGTTCAGTGCTTTTCAAGTCTTAAAACAACATAGAAATGTGAAGTATTATGATGATGAAAATGCTTCTTATAAGAAGCAAAATAAAATGACAAGAAAGAAATCCACCTTGTTCTATTCCCTGTTCCTAAGCACTCAGAATGCATTTTGGCTGCTTAACCGCTCACATTCCTTGAATGATATGGATGTGTATCACTAAGCACCCCAACATATGCAAGGGGCTGCCTGTCACAGGTTCTTAGATCTGCAGTCATAAAAAGAAAGCAATTTTCAAGGGGATAACAATCACTTTAATCAAATTCATGTATCAATCCTTTACCCAAGCCTATATATCATTCACCTAGTTCAGGGGAGTCAACACCCTGGACCTCAAAGAAAATACAGAGAAATTAAAAGTCAAGAGACACGGTTTTTTCTGCCTGATCATAATTCAAGACAGGTACAGTTGTCTGACCATAATTACCATAAAATAAAGTTCTTACAGGCTTCCCAGGGTCTTCATCCGACCAAACAAACACTTTCAGTCACTAAGTCCCAAAGTAATCAACAGACACGCTTCCTCTGCCTGACCATAATTCAACAGACAGGTACAACTGTCTGACCATACCAGACAGGGAAGCACAACTTCTGCGTTCTCAAAGCCAGAGGGCTGCTTAGTGGCTTCCCAGAGTCCTCATCTGGACCTCAAACCTTCTTACTAAAAACTAAGCTCCAACGTAAAACCTCACCCTCAGAGTCTTTATACACTTTTCAGAGACAGAGGTCATCACATCCCAAGAGAACCAACACTCCATTAACAAAAGGTGTAGATGTTCTCACAAATCTTCCCAGGCTTACAGTGGGTGGGCAAGTTCCCCCTCCATCACATTCAAATGGAAGCATTATACTTCTCGATTATACTAAAACAAAAACAGCAAAATATCCTATTTTACTTACCATTACAGGATGTCATAAATTATTCTTTCCAGTAAGATAGAGAATTTCTAGGCATTACCATCTGCTCTATCACTTCCTCTTAAAGAAGGACTTACTATCTATGCTACCTATGCCTGCCAGATCTCCAACATTTATCTTACTGTTACCCAGTTAGTAAGTGTCTAAGGCTGGACTTAACTCAGGTCTTCCTAACTCTAGGCTCAGGCTTTCATCCACTAGGCACATTAGTTGTGTCAAAATACTCCTGGCTCTTGCCATCCCCCTGCCATTGTACCTTTAGGACTCCTGGACCTTTCTTTCTGCCCTACAGGTGTACTTTGTTTTATGTATTATCCTTCCTGATTAGAATGTAATCTCATTGCAAGCAAGATTGCAAGGTTAACTTTCCCCATTTGGGTACATAGCACTTGGCACAGTGCACCACGTAATAACAGCTTAATTATAGAATTTTCTTTTTATTCCACAACAACTGAACAGTTCCCATAACTTGATAAGCTTATTTTGATGGTTGTCAACAAGTATACCCCCTCTGGCTAGGTATGCTGGTGAATTGAATCAACAGCAATTGCATACACATACAGGAGTCTCCAGTCATCCTATCCCCCTGCCCTGTTAATGTGCCCCAATTCCTCACTGAAAAGGAGAAATCTGCACCATAAGATTTTTTTTTTAAGTTTGAGAACCACTGGTCTACTTTGTATTCCCTGTACACATTTTTTTTCCAATTTCTGCACCTTAGTATAGACTGTCTCTCCTGCCTAGAATGCTTTCTCTCCTCACCTCCACCTTTTAAAATAAAGAAGGAAGGAAATAATTATTCGTTAAGCACCTATTATGTCCCAGGCACCATGCTAAGCTCTTAAAAACTATTATCTCATTAGAGCCTGATCACAACGTTGGGAGATAGGAGCTGTTATTATTTCCATTTTAAACCTGAGGAAACAAAGCAAACAGAGGTAGAGGACAGTAGTCTGGCTGCTGATCTGTATCTTCCAAACTGGGAGCAGACCAGATCAATAAAATCACCTGCTGAGACCTATTATTTTGTTTCTGTTATTTCTCACCATTGCTAGTTCCCAGGCAAGAGGGATCATTAACTGGGAACTAAGTTCAATGCTGTTTTGTCATCACATGCAACGTACATACGTGTGTATATGTATATATGTGCAAATACATATAAATATAAAATCACTAAAACTTTACTGTTGGATCAGGATTTCATATATATGTCTGTAGATTGTGTGTGTGTATAAATGTGTATATATGTAGGCATGTACATGTAGGTAGATAAATGTGTGTATATATGTGTATGTGTTATATATGTAGGTATGTATATATGTAAGTTTATGTACATATATAGGTGTATGTACATGTGTAGGTATGTATATATGTGAGTAGATATATATGTATGTGTGTGTATATATATATATATATATATATATATATATATATATATATATATATATATATGTAGGTATATGTGTAGGTAGGTATATATGTAGGTTTGTGTATCTATGTAAGTGTGTGTATATATGTAGGTAGATGTATGTGTAAATATAGGCATGTGTATATATGTAAGTAGGTATACATGTAGGTAGGTATATATATATGTTTGTGGACATATGAAAATGTGCATATAAGTCTATACATATATATTTGTGTGTGTACATGTCTACATATGTGTGATTCTATGACTAAGGTTAAAATTCCCTGCTATAAGCATTAGGATACTAATGAGGCAACATAACCAAATCATTGTTTTAGAAAGATGAACCTTATATATACATATATATATATATATATATATATATATATACACACACATAGGTTTGTGGACATATGAAAGTGTGCATATAAGTCTATACATATATATTTGTGTGGGTGCACATATCTACATATGTGTGATTCCATGACTAAGGTTAAAATTCTCTGCTATAAGCAGTAGGATACTAATGAGGCAACATAACCAAATCAGTGTTTTAGAAAGATGAACCTGTCAAGAGTATTCAAGAAGGACTCAGAGGAAGTCTATGAGAAATTAAGGTACTGCCATGATTGTCCTAACATGCAGTCAAGGCTTGGACAAGGGATGCAGCCATAGGAATGAAAGGAAGGGATAAACACAAAAGAGAACATAAAGAAGGTTTCTCCAGGACCAATTATTGATTTAGTAATTACGAGGGCAAAAGAGAAAAGGTAGTCAAAAATAACCCCTATCTAACCTGTTTCTTAATGCAGGTGATAGAAAGACTGATGATACCAACCAAAAGAAGTATGAAAGTCAGAAAAGGGGGATCTGGTTTGTGGAAGATGATGAGCCTGATTTTAGAGACCTCAGACTTCAAGGTCTCAGACATCCAAAAGGTAAGAAATGGTCGAAGGATATGAACAGGCAGTTTTCCAATAAAGATACCAAAACAATTTATAGTCACATGAAAAAGTTATTTAATCATTATAGATGAGATAAATTCAAATTAAAACAACCCTGAAATATCATTTTACACCTACCAGAATGGTTAAAATGATTGAAGGGGAAAGTGACGGTTGTTGGAGGGGATATGGAAAAATGGGAAACTAATTCATTCTGGGTAGAATGATCATTTCGTTGCATATGTGAAAGAAATAGCAAGTTGTACATAGCAGCTTTGAAGTTCCATGTGCAATCATTTTTTTATTGTACTATGTTATGAAAATAATTTTTTTATTCCATAAATTTAAAATATTTTTTTAAAAAGAAAAAGTAGTTGGAGATGGAAGACAGTTCAGAACAAAAAAGTATAAATTTGGGAATTATTTCCTAAGGCAGAGTGGATAGAGAACCACTCTGGAAAACTGAAGGACCTGAGTTCATGTCTCAATTATGATTCATTCTGGTTGTATGATCCTGGACCAATCACTTAATCTCTGGGTGCCCTTGGCAGCTCTCTAAGACTAGAAATTAGCTAAGGCAAAGAAACAAATGACCAACGCTGGAGGAGGAAAATTGCTTACCTGGGAAGTTCCCTACATCAATGAAATTGCAGATCCAGTCTTTCTTCACATCCCCTGCATAAGTGTAGTAGCTGAAGTCATGGAAAAGAATGAATTCTCTGATGCAAAATACACGGGGTGAAGAAAACAGAAGACTGAAGACTAAATCTTGTGGGACACTGACATTTGGGGGAAAGAATCAAGGGAGAAGAAGATAAAAAGGAGAATTCAAATAGTGTACTGTCATATAAGTGAAGGGAGGAGCATTTCATGAAAGCAGGATCGTCCAACCATTTCAAATTCCATAAAGAAAACAAAGAGAATACTCTTCAAATATTCATATAGACCAAAGATCTCTTGGATATGGGAGATCCAGATGACCATAGAGTTTTAGGGTTAATAATCCACCCATGCTTGGCCATTCTGTACAATTCTCCCAAAAGTTTACCATATTGGGAGCTTTTGAATAGGTTTTGATCTTTCTTATCTCCTGCCATCATGAGCGTATCTGGGGAACACTGGCTGTCCTTCAACTATACTGAAATGCTGTGTTAGGCACGTAAATCTTTAGTTGCTTTGGTTTGTGATCTCGCTCTAGGCCACACTAATGTCTGCTCTAATTGTTATCTCATAGTTGCTTTTATGTTATCTTTAGTATTAGTCTGGAAGCTCTTTGTAAGAGAAACGATTTACTGGATTATTATTTTATTCCAATCATCATTAATCCGTCAATGTCATTCCACAGGGTAATAATTGGTAGCAATCATTAGTCATCTACTGATCTAGTAAATTACATTTCATCAGTTTACTCATCTAGCAATAGTACAAGGATAACATGTATTTGCGTGTGTGTGTGTGTGTGCGTGTGTGTGTGATCTAGTGTGATCTAATTAGATAAGATAAATTCTTTCACATATTAGGTCTTGAACTTTCAAACTGATAAATTCATCGTTCACTACCTATTTACTAAGTTCACTTGCCTAGCCACAAGAAAGCTGATGACCAAACTCAGTATGACTGGGATGTCTTGATGTGATATGGAAAGTCCTCCAACTTTGACCTCCAAATCACCCTCCGTTCCCCAACACGAGGAAGGGACTATCTTCTGACTACTCAGTCAGCAAAGATAATCCTCATCTTGTCCATCTGGGGACCATCCATGCTGATGTATCATCTCTGGCTCTCCTGGAGAGTCCCAAAAGCAAAGTCCAGCAACCAGTAAGACTCTATATTTTATTTTGCCTCTTCTGAGTCTCTGGATATCAAATAACTCAGCCCCTGAAGACAGGGGGCATCTTATATTGCCATGAAGATTAGAGGTCCCATTTATTAAAGGGATCTGATCCTTTAAGAAAGGGTTATTGGCTCAGAGCTCTGCCTCAGTGGTTTTTCTTGCAGATTGGGTAATTTTAGAACTCACATTTGAGAGAAGGGACTTTAGCTTTCTCTGTATCCTCAGAATTTAGTAATTAGTACCGGAACATAATAGCCAATAAATTGCTTATTCACTGACTGGCATTTGGAAAAGAACAGTTGAAACATTTAACTAAATTACTACACTCCACTTAAGTTAATTGAGGAGGCTGTACAACCTAAAAGCTACCCCATCTTAAGGACTCCAGACAAAGGACTGGAGCTACACTCTTTTGCTATACATGCTCTAAGCTTAAACCTGTTTTCTCCTGGACTCCACATGTGCTAGTAGGAGAACAATGTCACAGAAATTTGTCTTAACCAACTGTTCTGAGTAAATTCTTTCTAAAAGTTAACTAAGTATGTCTAATTAATATCAGCAGATAACCATGGGGGGAGGCATTCCAGTGGGAGCTAATGAGTACTAGGGGCAAAAAAATTCTGCACAAAACATTTCTCCGGTCCTCTGAGTTATTCCTAGAATTGAGAGGAGATAAAACATGCAAAAAGTCTGCATGTTTATTTATAGGTTAAAAAAACAAATAAGAGTTCATGATGGAGCATATAAAAAATAACAATACTGGCCTATAAACAATTATCTACGTATGAATTTAGTCATGGTCGTGATCTGCATAAGGTTTTAGAAATGTATCATCTCTAACATGGATATTTAGTATATTTCTCATACTGAGATTCTCCACAGTCCCAGTAGACATATCCATAATCACTCATTATTAACTTTCTCTCCCGTGGTTCCTTGGGGCATGTGCATACTGTGGTTCATCAATCTAACTTCAGTTTTCTGTGATTCCAAGCAAATAGCAGGGTTTGTTGCTCTTTAACTGTTCTTCCACTCTCCTGAGGACCATGGCCCTGCTCATGATCATCCAGCAGATAATATCCATTACCTTTGGTTGCTCTTAACCTGAGACACCTGTCCATATTCTTTCTGTGACTTCTCACAAGCTGATATCTTCTTCTGCTGATCTCTTGGTAGTGTCTTCCTCAAAGATCAGACCTGCAGCATGTTGGACACTTGAGTTTCCTTAGCTTGGTAAGAGACACAGCATCCTTACATCCTGCTCTAACACAATGCTATGCCCTGGTTTTGGTTTCTCCCTTGTACTACAGCTCTTCAACTCTCTGACCTTACAGAAGTGAGCACACAGAGTAGAATGGCAAATCAGAATGCTGCCTCTGGAATCTGAGAATTGGGTTCAAATCTCAGCCCTGATGCTTATTACTTACATGATCTTGGACATATCACCCAACCTCCTTGTGCCTCACTTTCCTGATCTATAAAATAAAGGGAATGAACTGGATGGTTTTTGTGGTCCCTTGCAGTTCTGGATCAATAATCACCCCCAAGACAAGCAGAAATACACCTCCCTTCTCATTTTCCATTCTCTTTCCCAAAGTGAATCAAGGTGAGTCCACAGTCTTGTATGCCCATTTCCCTAAACACCAGGGGATAAACTTTAAAACTGTACAAGTATTGCCTCCAGATTTGGCATCTAGGCACCCTAAACTCCACTTACCTTTTCATGTCTTCTATTACAAGGGTTCTTGACTTTTTCAAGAGAGAAACTAAAATATATGATGCCTCTAGAGCACCGGAAAGATACTCTTATTGTTTTCTTGATATATGTGTATTTACCTTCCAGGTTATAGTAAAGTTCAAATAAGATATTTTATATTTTTAAAAAATATGGATTTTTCAACAGCTTTGACAGCATGGTGAAGCCTATGAACCTTTTATCAGAATAATATTTAAGTGAATAAAATCAAAAGTTTTAACATATAAAAGCACTTTGCAAGCCTAAAAGTGACAAATATTAGCTATCATTTTACTAATTAAGTAGGATGACAAAGGAAACCACTTGTATTAATATATAGTTTTTTTTTACATTTTAATAATCTGTGCTTTATGGTTATCTCCAGGTGAGACCAACTGGGTGGGGAATTCAAACTCCTCAGGCTTCTCCCTGAGACACACAGGATAATGGATTTGACTGAGATAAAGCCAAACATTTGCCCTGTCACTGGGCAGACAAGGACATACATACTCTCTAAGCTGTACTATATAATTCCCTATCTGCGTCTGTATTAAATAGCTTTACTGGCATTTTTCTTGTGTTTTTATTACTGAAACTTAAATATTCGATAAGAAAAGAAAAAGAAACATCATAAACTTAAATATTGAAAGAAATACAAAATAAGAAAAGAAAAAGAACATGTCATGTGCACAGCAGAACATAAGAAAAGAGTCAAGATATATAGCAATAAATTTCCATTTCAAGGAGGCCTTTGTAATAAATACTATGTGTTGTGTTGAGAGATGTCCATATTTGCTTCCTTGTTCATTTTCCTTTAGTTCTCTGCTGTGCACTTTATTTTTTTCCCCTCTTCCTTCTCCCACTCAGAAGGCTACCATTAAGTGCAGATATATTTATATGTAGATGTACGGATATACATATATATATATATATATATATATATATATATATACACACTTACATACATATATAGACATATACACTTTCTAATGAATTCTAATCCTGATCTTG
Source organism: Potorous gilbertii (assembly GCA_028658325.1). Lineage (NCBI taxonomy): Eukaryota > Metazoa > Chordata > Mammalia > Diprotodontia > Potoroidae > Potorous > Potorous gilbertii. The sequence goes on along the minus strand of CM053771.1, from coordinate 482,986,318 downwards.
GTTTTTATGTTTGTGTGTATCTTTTATTTCCTATCCCTCCTAACTCCTTGACTTTACTTCCACTCTCGACCTTGCCCTCCCTTTACTTAATCTAGCCCCGCTCCAAGAATTCTTCCATTATTCTACCATTTCCTAAAATCTAAACACCCCTCTATAATCCTCCTTGGTCTGTTTCCTCAGTCTCCTCTCTAAAGATCTCTCCCTTGTCCTCCCCTTCTCATTCTTCTAAACTCCCTTCAACATTCCTCCTTTAACACCTCCCCAGCAATCCCTCCTTTATCCTCTCCTCCCTCCCTATCGCCTTAGCATTTTCTTTCTGAATTTAAAACTTTTATACTCTTCTAGATATATATGTATTTTTCCCTCTTATATGTATTTTTCCTTCTTATACCCATTCCTGATGAAAATAGGTTTCCAGAGCTAACAGCCCTCCTCCCCTTTTAAATTCCTCTGTTCTTCCTCTTGTACCTCATCTGTACAAAATAATTACTCTCTTTAGCCATTCCTAAGCGGTTTTATTTTTAGTTCTATCATGCTCAAATCTAACGCAATCTTTCTTACAAACTACCAGTTACAAACAACAAAATTAGGTATATATTTTTAAATACATAAAAGGTAAAGAGTTTGTCCTTATTGGGTCCCTTGTAATTAGTCTTTGGTGTGTACCTTATGTTTGTCTTGGCTCTTGTATGTTGAATCTTTTATTAAGTTCAGGTTTAGTTTAGTTTTTTTATTTTTAACAAAATCGTGAAAGTCTGACAGTTCATTAAACATCAATTTTTTTCATTCATACTTATACTTAACTTTGTTGGGTATGGTATTTTCAGTCAGAATCCCAGTTCTTTTGCTCTCTGCTATATATAGTGTTCCAAGATCTATGGTCTTTTAGTGTCACTGCTGGTAGATCTTGTGTGATTCTAATTATGGTACTACCATATTTAAGTTGTTTTTTTTTCTTGTTACCCATAATATTTTATTCTTGAACTGGAGGTTTTGAAATCTAAGTGTAATATTCCTATGGGTTTTCCTCACAGGGTTTCTTTCAGGTGTTGATCAGTGGATTTTTTTCTACTTCTACCTTCCCTTCTTGTTCTAATGCTTCAGAACAATTTTCTTTATTTCTTGTATTATTATATCAAGATTCTTTATTTGGTCATAACCTTTAAGTAGTCCAATTATTCTTATGTTTTCTCTTCTTGAATGATTCTTCAGATCAATCATTTTTCTTATGAGATGTTTCACATTCTCTTCTATTTTTTCAATCTTTATATATATATACATATATATATTATAATTTCTTGATCTCTTATAATTTTATTGGCTTCCCATTGTCCAGTCTTGATTTTCAAGGAGTTGCTTTTTCCGTAAGATTCTAGATCTCTTTTTCTAATTGGCTGACTTTCTTTTGATAATCTTGTTTTTCTTGGATTGTTCTTTTTTTCGGTTTTTCCTCTATCTTTTGCTTGATTTTTAAAGTCTTTTTTAAGTTCTCCTATGAATTCTTTTTGGGCAAGTGACCATTTGGTGTCACTCTTTGGGGTAGAAGAGGGTTTCTTTGCTTCACTATCCTTTTCTGAAGACAAATGCCAGTCTTCTCTATTCCCATAGTAACTCTCTATGGTTGAATTCTTTCTCCTTCGCTGGGTATTTTTTTTTATCTGTAGTAGCTAATTTATCATAATCACCTCTAGTCCTGAGGTATGGGGAATGGTGTCTATGGCCTCAGATATTCCTTCAGTTCTCCCTTCTGACATGTAAGTGATCCTCCATCCTTCTGTAAGTGCCGACAGCCAGTGGCATTCCCACCCCACTGCTACTGCACTCACCAGGGTATATGCCAGTTCCTTCTCACGCAGGATCACATCTCTGCAGCACACCTGAGTCTGGCATTCCTTATCAGAAAGGATCCCTCCATCTTCCATGGTTCAGATGCCCACCTCCCCTCACTTTCCCAGGGTTAAAAGTCCCTGCCACTGGGACTGAGGCAGCCTCCCAACACAGCTAACACCAGAGTTTGCCACTTTTTGTTTAAGCAGACCTAGGACCTAACCTGTAAGTGTTTACTCTTCACAGGGACCAAACCTCATCCTAGGGCTTTTCTTCAGATGCTCTCCAATTGTTCCAGGAGGACCCTGTTCTGCCCCTACTCTCATTTATTTTTACTGCTCAATATTCACCCACAGGTGCTATTTCATCTCTTTAATGGGGGGCTTGGAACTTTCTAACCTGCTCCACCATCTTCCACCTTTGTTTGCATTTTTAAAAATACATTTAGACAATGAAGTATGGTGGCTCACTGCCATTAAGGAGATTTCATGCCTCTCTGGGACCCCTAGGATATAACTCCTTCCAGCTGTAAAATTAGGTAGCTTTCCTTTAGAATGTCTTTTCACTCAGCTCTAGGAAAAAAAATAAGTTTTTAGCAGCCACTCTGAGGTGTTAGTTTCTGTAATAAGAATATTTGCTTAGGGCATTTGGGGGAGTAAGAGTGCAGAATGACTGACTAGATAATTTCAAGGAAGTTGGTTTTCCTTTAAAGACTAAGAAAAAATTCTGAGGCTAACTAAATGTTTGTGAAGGATAGAAAGAATAAATATAGAATCTTCTCAAATGTAAAGACTAAGAATGAATTTAAAAACTGAAAACAGAATCATTATCTTGTGGGCCAAGGAGGAGGCAAAAAAAGGACTGAGATATATTCATACCCCAAATCATCTGCTATCTTATAAGTAACAAGAGGAAAATTTGAGATTCCAAGAGAAAAATTTGAACATATGATGCCACTGGAGCACCTTGGAAAAATACACTTATTGTTCTCTCGAGACATTAGTACTTAATTACAAGGTCATAGTGAGGTTCAAATAAGGTATTTTGTATAAAGCATTTTGCAAACTTTAAAAGGATGTGCATGTGACACACACACAGCAGTGGTTACTATCATTATCTTATCATTTAACTGAAATTATGGTACTGTAAGGAAGCAGAAAGACCAATATAATCAAAATCCGGGCACGCAGATTTTTATCCTAACTCCTAAAAGCTCTCCAGTTATTAGGGTAGTTAGAGGGAGTATACATAGACAGAAAGCAAAAGCATCAGTTGAATGTGATGGTAGGATTGTCTAAAAAATAAAAATAAGGGATGAGACAGAAGAATGCACTGGGAGAAGGGGAAAGAGAGAGTAGCATGGGCTAAATTATTTGACATAAAAGAGGTCTTAAAGAGATTTTACAGTGGAGGGGGCAATGGGGAAAGCAGAGAGGGGAGCACATGGACTTTACGCTCAATGGAATTGGCTCAAAGAAGGAATAATATATACACTCAGTTGGGTATAGAAATCAGGAAAGTAGAAAGGGAAGGGAATAAGAGAAGTGAGAGGGGTGAGAGTAAGCTGATAGAAGGAAGGGCAGTTTAGGGGAGGTAAAAGTCAGAAACAAAATACTTCAGAATAGCCAGGGCAAAAGGAGAGAGAAAGAGAAAGATAAACAAGAGGAAAGTAGGATTGAGGAAAATACATAGTAGTCTTTATTGTGAAAAAAAATGTTTTTACAGTGAGTTTCTCTGATAAAAACTTCATTTCTCAAACATATAGAAAACTGAGTCCAATATGGAAATAAGAGTCATTCCTCAATTGATGAATTGTTGAATGATAAGAACAGGCAATTTTCAGACAAAATAATTAGTTATCTATAGTCATATAAAAATGCTTTAAATCACTATTGATGAGAGAAATGCAAATTAAAACAACTCTGAGCTACTACCTCACACCTGTCAGATTGGCTAATATAAGAGAAAATGAAAATGGAAAATGCTAGAAGGGATGTAAGAATATTAAAACATTAATGTACTATGGGTGGAATTGTATACTGATTAAACCATCCTGGAGGGCAACTTGAAACTTTGCCTAAAGGGCTGTAAAACTGTGTGTGCCTTTGATTACAGCAATACTACCCTTGTGTCTGTATCCCAAAGAGATAAAAACCAAAAAGAAAAGGACATATGGAAACAAAAATATTTATAGCAGATCTTTTGTGGTGGAAAAGAGTTGAAAACTGAGGGGATGCCCATGAATTGGGAAATGGTTAAACAAACTATTGTATATGATTGTGATGGAATACTAATGTACATTAAGAACTGATGAGCAGGATACTCTCAGAGAAAAACATGTCAAGATGTACAGAAACTGATGCAAAGTGGAATGAGCAGAGCTAGGAAAATATTGTAAACAGTAACAGCAATATTGTATGATGAGCTACAGTAAAAAAAAAAAAAGTTAACTATTCTCAGCAATACAATGATCAAACAATTCTGTAGGACTTACAATGAAAGGCACTATACATCTCCAGAGAAAGAATGGGTAGAAACTGACTGCAGATCAAAGATGCTTTTTCTTTACTTTATTTTTCTTGGAGGTTTTTTGTCTGTATTTGTTTTCACAGAATGATTCACATGGAAATGTGTTTTGCATGACTACACATGTATAATCTATGCCAAATTGTTTGCCCTCTGAATGTGGTTGGGAGAGAGGAGAAAGAATTTGGAACTCAAAATTTGAAGAGAAAAAAGAATACTAAAATTGTTTTCACATCTAATTGGAGAAAAAAATAAATAAGATTTTAAAAAAGATAGATGAACAAAGCATTTTCTATAACTTACCAAGCACTTTGATTTTAAGTTTTAAATTTTAAAACAGTGACTTCATATTTAAGACTAAAACAATAAAATATTTTCTGAGGTTATATCACTTTCAAATATGAGAGTGTGTCAATTATGTAATATAGTTCTAATTATAATGTTAATAAATGTTTCTACACTGCAGATCTACTGAAATTTGGATTCACATTTCATTTCTTTAATATATAATTTATTTTTCAGTTCTCAACATTCACTTCCACAAGAATTTGAATTCAAAATTTTTCTCCCCATCTCCCCCACCCCCCACCAGAGGATAGCATAAACCCCATCCATCCCTTTCTCCAATCTGTCCTCCCTTTACTTACCCTCCTTCCCCTATCCCCCTTCTCCTCTATTTTTCTGTAGGGCAAAATAGATTTCTATACTCCACTTCCCATACATCTTATTTTCCAGTTTCATGCTAAAACAATTTTTAACATTATTAAAGCTTTGAGTTTAATATTCTCTCCCTCCCTTCCCACTCACTCTTATTGAGAAAACAAGCAATTCAATATAGATCATACATGTGTAGCTGTGCAAAACACTTCCACAATAGTTATGTTGTGAAAGACTAGTCACATTTTCCTCTGTCCTATCTTGTCTTCCACTTATTCCATTCTCTCCCTTGACCTGTCCTCCCACAATAATGTTTGCTTCTGATTATCCCTTTCCCCAAATTGCAGTCCCTTCTATTATCTTCTCTCTCCTGTTCCCTTCCCCCTGCCTTCCTACAGGGTAAAATAGATTTCCATACCCAATTGAGTGTGTGTTATTCCCTCATTAAGCCAAATTCCATGCAATAAGATTCACTTATTTCCTTTCATCTTCCCCTTCTTCCTCCCCCATTGTAAAAGCTCTCTCATGACTCTTTATGTGAGATGATTTGCTACATTCTACCTCTTCCTTTCTCTTAGTCCTAGTACAATCCACTTAACAGTATATTTTATTTTTTAGGTATTCTCCCTTCCGCATTCAGCTCACCCTGTGCCCTCTATGTATATATAGACATATAGACATGTATACACATACAGACATATACCCATGGACATATAAATACCTACACATATATAAGATGCACATATATATATATATATATACCCATATTCTCTCTAACTCCCCTAATACTGAAAAAGGTCTCATGTGTTACAAATAACATCTTTCCATGTAGGAATATAAACAGTTCAACTTTAATGAGTGTCCTTAGGGGCTACTCTTTCCTTTTTACCTTTTCATGTTTCTCTTTGTTCTTGTATTTGAAAGTCACATTTTATATTCAGCTCAGGTCTTTTCAGAAAATGCTTTTAAGTCTTCTATTTCATTGAAATTCCATTTTTTCTCTGAAATATTTATACTCAGTTTTACAGGGTAGGTGATTCTTGGTTTCAATCCTATCTCCTTTGACCTCAGAAATATCATATTCCAAGCCCTTTGAACCCTTAGTGTAGAATCTGCTAAATCCTGTGCTATCATGGTTATATTTACACAGTACTTGAATTGTTTCTTTCTGGATGCTTGCAATATTTTTTCCTTGACCTGGGAACTCTGCAATTTGGCTACAATATTCCTAGAAGTTTTCTTTTGGGGATCTCTTTCAGGAGGTGACCAATGAATTCTTTCCATTTCTATTTTACTTTCTGATTCTAGAACATCAGGGCAGTTTTCTTGATAATTTCTTGGAAGATTTTTTTTTGATCATGGTTTTCAGGTAGACCAATAATTTTTAAATTATCTTTCCTGGATCTATTTTCCAAGTCAGTTGTTTTTTCAATGAGATTTTTCATATTGTTTTCTATTTTTTCATTCTTTTGGTTTTGTTTTATAATTTCTTTCTCATAAAGTCATTAGCTTTCATCTGTTCTATTCTAATTTTTAAAGAACTATTTTCTTCAGTGAGCTTTTCCATTTGGCTAATTCTGCTTTTTAAAGCATTCTTCTCCTCTTCAGCTTTTTGGATCTCTTTTGCCATTTGGCTTACTCTAATTTTAAAGTGTTATTTTCTTCAGCATTTTTTGGGTCTCCTTTAGCAAGCTGTTGACTTGCTTTTCATGATTTTTTTGCATCATTCTCATTTCTCTTTCCAACTTTTCTTCCACCTCTCTGACTGGATTTTTAAAATCCTTTTTAGCTCTTTCATGGCATGAGACCATTGCATATTTTTGGAAGCCTTGACCTTACTGTCTTCCTTTGACTGTATGCTTTGCTCTTCCCCATCTGAAAGAATGGAAGAAATTACCTTTTAACCAAGAAAGTATCCTTGTATAATCTTATTTTTTTCCCCTTTTAGGGCATTTTCCCAGCCAGTTACTTGATCTTTGTCAAATAGAGGGTATACTACCCTAGTCTTCAAAGGTTTTGTGCAGTTGTTCTCTGAGATATCTCTAAGGACCTGTGAGTTCTCAGTTCCTCCAAGGTGGCACAATCAATGGAGACGATTTTACTCCTCTCTCCTGGCCTGCAATCTTGTCTGTGAACACCTGAAAGCACTCTTTTCTGCCCTGAAACTGCAAGTAGGATTCCCTCTCCACAGCCACCACCAGCTCTGCCATGCCAGCACTCCTCTTCACCCAGTCTTCCACTCAGGACTGGGACCCAGATCAGCAGCTAGATTCCCCCAGGGTTTTTAGGCTAGGGTTCCAAAAATGGATGCTGCTGTGGCAGTAGACCAGACCACGAATCCCTCTCACCCTGGTTAAAGAGCTTTCTTACTGACCTTTGAAACTGTATTTGGTATTTGTGGGTTGAGAAAACTGGAAATCACAGTAGCTACCCATGATTCTGTCCCTGAAGCCTGTTCTAGTCCCATCAATGCCCAGCATGGTTCATGCTGGGCTGTACTCTGCCACCATCCTGGTGCAACAGACCTTTCCTGTTGGCCTTCCAATCTATCTTGGGCTGGAAATCCGTTTCACTCTGTCATTTTGTGGCTTCTGCTACTCTAGAATTTATTTAGAGTCATTTTTACAGATATTTTAAGGGCTATGGGGAAGAGCTAGAGCAGATCCATCCTTCGACTCTACTGCCCCCTACATTTTATTTTTAAGGAAATCTGGGCTGGTTAACTCTGTTGTTAGATCACAGGTTTAATAAAATAATGGTCCTCTTCTAAATCCCTATGGGAGTCAGTTATATACCGAGAGCTATATTTCATAGTCATTGGCAGTATAATCAACATTAATATTTTTTATCAAGCATGCAAATCACAGGATAATAGGGTACAAATAAGTCAACATGGGAGTCACTGTGCCTCTGACCAGCTATATAACATTTGGCAAGTCACAAGTTTTCTAAATCTCAATTTCCACATCTTGAATATGGGGATGATATTTATGCCACCTTTTATCATAGTGTTGTTGCAAGACTCAGTTGAAATACTGAATGAGAAGAGTTGTACAATGGGTTATTATTATAATGCATCATAACCAATCAACAAAATTAATGAAGGTACATTTCCCATTAATAATGGATCATTTTTGCATTCCAAAAACATGATGTTACTTTTAAACATATACCTTAATAATTCTAACTTCTCTCCTCATTCCATAAATGGAGGTACTTCAGAGTTATTTTAGACCATCCCATAGACTAGACAATAGAAGCACTGACTGCCTGCATGGTGACTAGTAAATATCATTCTATTTTTTCAAAAAAACGAACAAAATAAATATTATTCATTAATAGCCTGGTAGAGTCAACAATGTTTCCTAGGAAAATTTTAGGACATTTCACTTAAGGCTGAGTTTGTGACCACTTAGAAACAGCAATGGTAATTACTAGTACTGAGTCATGAAAAATATTTCATGTTAATGTAGTCTTCCCCTCCTTCTTATTCTAAGACTACATGGACATATGGAAATTTGTTTTGCATGTATATCCTATATCAAATTGCTTACTTTCTTAACAAGAGGAGAGGAAAGGAAAGATGAGAGAGAATTTGGAGTTCAAATGTTTTTAAGTAAATGTTAAAATTGTTTTTTCATATAATTAGAAGAAAATTTAATATTCTACAGATAACACTGATGATATCTACTATGGTTGCTCATGAATCCCCAACCATGTGCTCCTAACATTATCCAGCAATAATCTCAATAAGTTTTTAGAAGAGGTATTTACTGAAATTATACACAAGAACACTTGGTACAAAGGGCAATCCCTTCAAACATCTTGGGGCATACACTCCTACAAAATGACAGCGTCTGGGGTCAGGGGTCCAAGGTAGTGAGCATAAACCTAAAGTATAATGATGATGAGACAAATGAATAGAGAACACATATGGCAAATAGCTATTGATATTGTTTGGCCCCAAACAAATCATACTTAGGATGAATGGATAGAAAATGAAAAAGGCACATTTAACTTAATGTAAAGAAAAGTTTCCTAGCCATAAAAAAAAAATCAAATGAACTTGAAAGGTGATAGTTTTCCACCCACTGGAGGTCTTTCCACTCACTGAGGAGCCAGTAAACTAACTGAAAGTTACTTGACCACTTATGGATAGAATTTCTTGGTCAGATATAGTTTGAACTAGAAAGCCTCTGAAATGCTTTTCAAAACTGAGATTCTGTGAAAAATTTCTGAGATGATTATGTCAAGTTCTTTTAAAAAGAGATTCATCAACCATTTCCTTTCAATTAAATATTCACAATTTCAGTAGCTAGGATTTGATATTGTCTTCCTCTCTATCCTCCTCCACTACACCAGTTTAGTTGAAAATCACAGAGCATGAGAAGTAGATCATAGAGGAAATGAGGTATTAAAACATCAATAAAGTAAAAAGATATATCTACCCTGCACAATCCTTTACAAACTGCCAAAAGTTTTGCTGATTGAATTGGAAGAGAATCTTGGCATTTATTAGCAAAAAGAATATTGGCTACTGCACTGAAAGAGTTTTTAAATGTAATACTGCCAGGCATGGAGGAAACTGAGGTTCAATCAAGGTAGGGATTAGCTTTTTGGGACATAATTTCTCCTTCTTTATATGAGGACAATGTGCTCACATCTGCCAAGGAGGAGGGAGAGATCAGGCATTTTTCTCCTTTCCTCTTCCCAGTAGACATATCTTCACAGGAACCAGCAAGAAGCAAAGAGAAACAGATAGACACAAAAAATAGCTTAAAGGAATGTGACCTCTGGCAGCAGTGAATAGAGTTGAATATGGATACAAAAGAAAATTAGCCCTGGCATCCAAGGTTAGAGCTGTGGAGAGGAGCAAATCCTGCAAGCCCAAAGAAGTTATCTGCTGAGCCGACACACTACTCAGGAGGGAAACAGTTGTAGGACTCTACAAGAAGAAAAAGAACATGGGAGCCCTAAAATACTAGATGTGTGAACAGTTTTGGCCACATGTTTTCCCTAAATGTATACTTCACTGCCCAGTAAATCCTAAGTGTGTGCCTTTTCTTCCCATGGGAGACATGTGCATTTGTAGGAGAAATCTCTACATTTTATGAAAAGAAAGAAATTTGGAGCTGTACCATCAAAGTCAAAGTCATTGCTTTAAGCTACCTGTGTCTGCTGGTTGACTATTAAAGAGAAGTTCATCAATGTCTGGGCAAAAGCTATGGTTTTATGAAGATGGGCTCACATAGAACCCCTTAAACCTGAGATTAGCCACACTGGGGGACCCAGCCTGCCAATCATAACTGCCAAGTTGAGGAGATAGCCCAGAAGGAGTGCTACACAATCCTCTACAGATGACACAGACTGTTAAAATTTTGATTAAGGGGTCCAATGACCTTATACCTAAAGAAGGAGAGGAAAACTAAGAAAAGCTATCTCTGCTTAATAGTTTTGGGTTTTTTTTTTCATGATATGGTCTTCTCTCTGGGAATACTTTCCATCTGCCTTGTATATGTCTTTGTATGTACCTAGCTGTTAGCACAGCATGTCCTCCATTAGAAAGTGAGCTGGAAGGAAGGGAAAGAGAGGAATTCAAGTGTTCCTGCCTTTCACTGTATGCCCAGCATTTAGTATCTGTTTAATCAATGCCTGTTATTCACTTGCCTCACACTGAACTGCCCTAAGGCATATTCTTTTGTGATCAAATAGCATGTTGTTGCAGAAGTACCAAGCTTCAAAAATTATGAAGTAACTATTCATTGGAGTAATTTAAGTGCAAGAATTCTAGACTCCGGATATTCTATTGTATAGAATACTCTTTTCATTTTACACAAAGACCTTAAATTTAACTGTCTTCTTGGCACCTATTAATCTCTTTTTTCTAAAGTGTTATTATATGTGTTCATGTACATGTGTACATTTTGAGGTTATCTGTACTGCAAAAAAATATAGTCACTAACATGCAATACATACTCCAAAATTCCAATTATGTTTAAAAAATCTTTTCCTTCATTTCATGTCTTGTTTTGATCAAAAGCAACTTTTCACGCAAGCATATTTGAGGATATGATACAGTAAAATGTCTAACCTTGATTTTTATTTTGTTTCTAATTCTCTTTATTTCTATGACTGAAACTATGAGAGGTGAAATTTTAATTGGCTGAGCCACAAAAGCTGAAAGGAAACTAAACATTTTTTACTGGTTTTGAGAGAAATGGAACGTCGTACGAACGATGTGTGCTGATGTACTTAAAATCATACATAAATGCAGATTTCTGTTTTTTGCAATTTCTACTTTACTTTCCAGAGAAAATAAATCCACAACAATACTTTCAGTTACTCTTGCTTTCATTCTATTCTGTTTCCCATTAGGGAAACAAACCAGAGAGCTAGCAATTAATTACCATTCCCCAAGGGATTAACTAGGTAATATATATCTCCAGACATTGATGTTCACTTTGTCTCTTGAGCATTTGAAATTAAAAGACTACAATAAAGCTAGCATGATAATAGCTATCCCTCTTCATTAAATGAAAGGGATACTGAATTTGGAGATCTCAAAACTAACTTTGTTTTTCTCAAAGACAATTGAGGGTTACCCTCCAATAAAATGTAGCCCAAGAAGTATTCCAGAATGAATAGTGTAGTGGCTCGTTAAATTCCAAACTTTTGAAAAGTCTTCTATCTCCCTTACATAGACCAGATAAATAGTTTAGTTTCAAAAAACATTTATTACATTACAGCACCTTGGGCCAAAAAACAGTTTGAGATTGAAAAAAGGGACTAACCTGTTCATACTCTTTGACTTACTAATACTTCTACTGAGCATATAACCAAAGAAAGTTAAAGACCCAAAGAAACCAATAAATGAATAAAGATGTATTAAGTATTCACTATATGCCAGGAAGTATTGTACTATGTTCTGGGAACACAGGTATAAAGAATAAAATAAGGTCTACTCACAAGAACCTTACATTCTAATAGAGGAGACAAATATATATGTGCAGCAATTTTTGCTGTTGTTTCAGTTATATCCAACTCTCCATGACCCAGTTTGGTGTTTTATTGGCAGAGATAATGAATTGGTTTGCCATTTTCTTCTCCAACTCATTTTATAGATGAGGAAATTGAGGCAAATAAGGTTAAGTGCTTACCCAAGGTCATATGTCATAAGTGTGTGAGGTCAGATTTTAACTCAAGAAGATGAGTCTTCCTGACTTGTATTCTATCCACTGCAAGTCTCAAAAAACGAACGTTCACATTACTCAGTAAATCCACCTTATATTTTAATACCTCAGAAAGGTCTGAGTTCAAATTCAGTCTCAGACAGTTACTAGTTGTGTGACCCTCGGCAAGTCACTTAACCTCAACTTAACGCAGTTTTTCTTCTCGTCTTCAAACTTTAGGTTATAATGCTAAGAATTTTTTACCATACATGAGATAGTTTCTCTCCCAAAGCCTACTAATCATTTTGCAGTTTGTCAAAAGCAAGAGTTCTAAATCTTTTGTATATTATAAACCCCTTGGCAGTCAGGTGAAGTCTATGATGTTTTTAATTGTACATAATAAAACACTTGTGATTGCAGAAGCAATCAGTTCAATTGAAATACAGTTATCAAAATATTTTTTGAAGTTCATGGACTCCAGGTTAAGAACTCCTGGAAAGGATAAGAATTGGACATAAGGTTATATCAATATTTTAGATAACCATGATCACAAGCTAAAAGGATATTTGTCATTAGTGTTATGTGAACTCCATAGTTAATGTCAACATCTCCTTTTAAGGTATACCATTCCTAGTAGTGTCAGATTTAAAGTTAGGACATCAGTGTTTATTTAGGCCTAACTCTTCATTGTTATGACATAGGTAAGGAATAAGTATAGGTATATGCTTCCCAGCATATAGGTACAGGTAAGAAAAATGAGTCTTTGGGAGGTAAGTGACTTGCCTAGGGTCACACAAGAAATCATAAGAAATGAGATTTGAATCCTCTTGCTCTGATTCCAGAGCCAATGCCTTTCTAAGCTACCTGGATTATTGAAGGTGTGTATTTTCTAAGCACAGAAACAAAGTATATGCTCCAAATTCTAGTGCTTTTTCTATTTAAAAAAAAGCCTTTACTAAAGAGGTGAGTGATCACTATCTAAAAAGGCAGTGTGGGCAGAAGGAATAGTGTTGAGTGGTAGATTCCAGTCACATCTTGAATACTTCTTAGTTAATACTTGAGATGAATAACCATGTGCAAATCTAAATCACTGAAATTATCTGAAACTGACTCCTCATCCAGAAAAAAATAAAGATAACAACATCTGCAACATCTAACTCAAAAGTCTCTTGTGAGTCTCAAATAAGCTAATGTCTTTAAAAAGTACTTTACAATGTTGAACATGCAATAGAAATGTGCTATTATCACTGATTTCTGATGAACATATGAATCAATTTAAGATTAAAAAAATAACTAAAAATAAACTCAAGTACAGGTTAGTGTGAGAAGGAAGCCTTCTTCTCACGTTAATTTTCAACTATAGTCTATCACTTCTTAAATTGTCTTAGGAAGATTCTGAAGAACACCTGAAAGGATAAAATACCTGACACTGAGGTCCTTTCTTGAACTAAACTGCCAAGCATTTAAACTCTGCTTTAGAGAAGGCAACACCAATTGGCTGGCTATGTTGTTTGAATGCAAAATGTATGCTTGCCAAAACGACTATTTTATGGAAAACTCGCACAGGGTAAGTGTTCACATGTTGGTCAGAAGAAACAATACAAGGACACTTTCAAGGTCTCTCTTAAAAACTTTGGGAATGATTGTGTGACATAGGAGACATTGGCACAGGACTGCTCAAAATGGTGCACCCACATGAGAGAAGCAGCAAAGCAGAATGGAAACAGCTCAAAAGAAGTGTAAGATGCACGAATTTAGAGAATCCACCCCAAATGTTCACATGGACTATTTGTGCCCTACCTGGGGTAGAACATTCCAAGATCATATTGGTCTTATCAACACACTGTCATGGACGTAGTGTAACTTGACTCTAGCCTAATGCTATCATTTTCGTTCTCTTCAAGAAGGAAGGACAATTAACTAACCAATGTAACTGGAATAAACTTTTACTTAGAGTAAGTACTCAGAGACCTTGCACTTGTTTGCTGAACAGGTCAACTGCAGAAAGCTTGGGGCTTGGCTTACTCTTCCAGCCTCAACAGTTAGTCTTTGGATGACAGGCAAATTCAGTTACCTGCTAGGTTCTTTTGCAAGCTGGGGGTCAGTCTCTTTCACTCTCAGTGAATAAAAAAGATCTCCTCCTCTTTTATGCAGTCCTTTATTTGTTCTCTTGTTGACCTTCTCCTACTGACTCCTTCACAGCTACAACTATAATCTTTTCTTTCCTATCCTTATAACAATAAGCTTCATTCATCCTTCCTATTCCCTCCAATTATAATTCTATATTTTAATTTCATTTCATTCCTTAACTCCTAGAGAGGCTGACACTGAATGCCTCCTCTTCCTCACCACCTATACACCCCTCCTCTCCTTGCAGTCAGACTACTAACCCCCTCACTACTGAAATTGCTTCCTTTAAGATCATCCATAATTTCTCAATAACTACATCTGATGGCCCATTCTCAGTCCCCATCCTGCCTAATTAATTGGTTTTTTCTACAGTTTTTCATACTAAGGGCCCCCTCCTCCCTTGGCATACTGCTCTCCCCTACTTCTCCATCCATCCCTTTGACTTCTTTCTCTCAGATTCTATTGCTTCATCCTCTCTTTCTTTCCCTGTCCTGAACATTTTTCTTCAATTCTCTCTTTTTTCTCTCTCTGGGTGACCTGCTTCAATGAGTCCAAATTCCCACCACCAGTCTCCAAACGTTTTTGGTCATACACCTACACAATTTTAAAAATTTTGAGTACTTATCCTTAATATTTGCTTATTTGGCCTTTTATAAATTATATATATATTTATTATTAAATTAATTATGTATATTACAAAATGTACATAAAATTAACATTTAAAATGATGAGATGAAGATAAAATAGTATTTGATCTTTGAGTCACTGGAGCTTTTTGAGTAGGGGAGTAACATGGTTAGATGTGAGATTTAGGAAAATTTATTTGACAGTTTAGTGGGGAATGAGATAGAGGAGAGACTTAAGACAGAGAGGCCAATTAGGAGCATATTCTAATAGTCCAGGCAAGAAGTAAAGAGAATTTAAACTAAGGTGGTGGCTGCGTGAGTAAAGAAAAAGGGTTAGACACAAGAGATATTTTTTTATGTAGAAATGGCAAGATTTGGCAAATGACTAGATTTGTGAGATGGAGGAGAGCAAAGAGTTGAAGATGATGCTGAGGTTGTAAAAAATTGAATGAATGAAAAATGGTAGTGCCCTTGAAAATAAGAATGATGCTTGGAAGATCTGTGGTTTTTTTTTTTTTGGTAGAGGAGAAGATAATGCCATAATAGCAGAGACCCATTCATAATCAATTCCTGTCTGTCCATCCTTTGTGAATCATTTCATCCCAGCCTAAAGGAAAAGGGGTGGGGAATTTACTCACTTATCATTGCTCATAAGTACTGAGCACACCCTTCAAGGACAAATACACAAAGTGATGTAGAGAGTGGTTAATTTAATGTCATTACTACTCTAAGTAACCTTTTCCATTGTGCCTTATCCCTCAAGAAATTTTTTGCAACCCCAGGTATATGGATATATAAAATAGGTATACAAATCCAACATCTACTAGTAATAAATCATAAAGAAATTTATTTTAAAACAATTGTTTAGTATACATATAATTTTTCCATTTATTAATGATGAAAGCAAATTTGCATACTAATGAGATGGATTTGTTTATTTTTACATAAAGAACTAAATCTTGGTGGAATATTTGATACTGCAGGACATAGAGCATCTTCAATGTTTTTCAGAGTTGATCAATATTTTCATTTTATAATTGTCATTGCTGACACCATCACTTTGAATAAATATATAGTACAAAATGGCAGAAGTATGGGTAAGGCACTTTCTGAAACTGTTGGAAATTCTGTCCTAACCCTGAGTCAAAATTCATTAAATGATCTTTTAGGAAATTCAAGTTTTAAACACTTGATAACTCAGCAAATTGTTATATATTCAAAAATCAAGACTGCAGTGAATTCATACAATGCAACATAGGCAAGCACTGCCAGAAATATCTCAGATTTATTATGCATTTGATATTCAAATTAATTTTTGGTTGCTGCACATTCAGAAACCTTTTACTTTTGCCAAATTTTTCCCAACCCCCACATTCAGTTATGTGATCACATATGGGGTTGTGACACACAGTTTAAGAAGCATTGCTAAGGGGTCCATACTCAGCTCAGAAATAGGGAGATTGGGAGTCTGAACATCAGAGGAAGAAAGAAGAGTGATAGAACACTTAAAAATAAGGACAAGCACAGTTGTATTGAAGACAAACCCATCACTGGTTATTTCAGCAAGAGTGGATTGTGACCTCTCTCCATTTTCCAATTAGTGGATCACATTGGCCCCTTGGGGAGTCAAGTCATAGGTCCCCAGGCAATGTCTTGGCCCTTCACATTGGAAACCAATATCCAGCCCTAATTGTTCCCCTGAACTCCAATTTGATATACGCAATTGCTGTTTGAACATCATCCCTGACACCCTGCCAACACCTCAGTCTCAGCATCCCAAACAGAATTATTTTTATCCCCCTTTAAACTTTTCCAACATCCAGACTTCCCAGGTTGCTCAGAATAATGAAAGCTTCTTGAAGGCAGAGATTGTTTCATTTTTAACATTTCTTTCCCCAAGTGCCTAACATAAGACCTGACACAAAGCAGAAGCTGAACTGAACCAGTCTCCCAGTCACCTATGTTCAAAGATCAGAAGAATTTATTTTGTCAGGGAAAGAGAAGAACATTTATGTGGCAGTACTCTGTAGACTATCTCCTTCTAGGTTGTCATCTTAGAATCTTAAATTGATCTATTCTTCTTGTTCATCTGAAATGGGGCAGATGTTATTTGTTAGTTCATTTTGATAAATCTTTTTTTCTTTATATTGGGTAAAGTTTGGTTCCAGAATTGTCAATTTAAGAAATGTGCTTTTATACTACCCAAAGGGTTTAACAGTTAAATATCTAGATACTAAGATAGAAAACTAGCCTTCATGAGGAAGAACAATGAGGTCTTTAGAAAAGTCCTACCACTACTTTCATGAGGTCAACTTCCCCAATACTTTCCACTGTTCCTAAATATTCAGACTGCTGTGTAGCTAAGTCATTTTTATGGTTCATTATTTCTTTCATGAGCACTCCAGCAGTAAATATACTGCTCATTATCTTCTTTTTGTCAGTTAGTAATACATCAGCATGTCCAGAGCATCTGTAATAAATCTAGCCCTAGAATATTGCAAACCTTACTCAATAAGATTTATGATCATTAAAGAGAATCCAGCCCAATTATCCAGAAAGAAAAAATTAAATAGCTAAAGAATATCTATTATTAAAACATAAAAACAAAATTAAAAAAGACAATTTCTGCTTTCAAGAAGTTTACAGTCCGAAAGAGACAATATATAAACAAAATATATAAAAACAAGATGAATTGGAAATAATGGGCAGAGGGAAAACACTAGCATTAAAGGAGAAAAGAAAAGGTTTCATGTAGAAGGTGGAATTTTTACCTGAGACTTAAAGGAAACCAGAGAAATTAGCACCCAGGAATGAGGGGTAAACGAGTTCCAGGGAAGTTGGACAGCAAGTAAAAATGCCAGAAGTCAAGAGATAGATTGCCTTGTTGGAGGAACAGCAGAAAGGGCATTACCACTGGATCACAGGAGTAAGGAATGAGATACTGGAAAGCTAAGAAGGAACCAAGTTATAGGAAGAGTTCATCTGTCATAATATAGATATTTTGGATATATACTGTAAATGGACAATGAAGTAGTTTTGAATAGGAAGAGGGGAATGGAATGAAGACCCTCTGGGAAAGAATACAGTACATTTGATGATCCTGTTAACAAATGACCCTCTGGTCCTAAAAATGACCTGGAATCAAAGAGACCAATCAATGATTATAAAAAGCATTTATTATCTGAGAAAAGCTTGCTCAAGCAGAGATCTCAGAGAGAGATCTCAGCTGCTTAAAAGGAAATAGACAAAGGGTGAGATAATATAGTTTCTATAGGTTTTAAGGTGGGGCAGGGGTATAGAAAGTGAGAAGACATCTGTAGCTACAATAAACCAGGGAGTATAGTGTTTGGAAAATCCTAAGTCTGCAGCTATTGCTCAGGGTTGCCCGATGGCTTCTGTAGTCAACTCCAAGTTCATCTTGAGTTCACTTTGCAAAGGATCACTGGTATGTCAAACAGCTCTGAGCCTCAGAAATCCTTATAATTGACTGGTTGTTGTGTAACTTCATTACCCTTCTCACTTGTGAAGAAGGGAAGTTCTAACATAGTATAGTCATTACAGAGCTCATGTTAACAACCCTAAGCTTCTTTTTGCAATGAAAGTCTATCTTTTTAATGTCAACAATCTTCCAGGATTGTATGATTCCAAGTCATGGCATTCTATATCTTTGAAGAATTAAAATTGAGGATTACCCAAAGGATAGTGTATAAACAGATGATGGTCACGAACAAATTGAAACACACTGCAAATAGTCTTGGGAAATAATAATTTTGATGTTCTCGTGCCAAGCCGGCTGCCATATTCTTTTCTACTATGCCCATGGAAAGACTGTAATATTCCCTCCGTCTTTGCCTGAACATATAAGTTAAGTCCTTCTGAAACTCTTTGGGAAATCTTATTCCCCTTTATCCATGGAAGAGGTATGTCTTTGGAAGTTAGATGACTGGAACTTGTGGTTGGTCTTTTAGATTAAAACCATGAATCACCTACCCAGCATAACTGAGTATAGTCCTTCAAGGCAAAAAATAGTCATTCAATGCAATAGAGGACTTTCAAGCATTCTTGATGAAAAGACCAGAACTGAATAGAAAATCTGACTTTCAAACACAAGAATCAAGAGAAGCATGAAAAGGTAAACAGGAAATAGAAATCATAAGGGACTTGTTAAAGCTGAACTGTTTACATTCCTACATGGAAAGATATTTGTAACTCTTGAGACTTTTCTCAGTATTTGGAGGGATTATATCAATATAGACAGAGGGAACTGGATGGCTTGAATAGGAAGGAATGATATCTAAAAAAATAAAATTAAGGAGTGAGAGAGAAATATATTGGGAGGAGGAAGGAAGAAATAGAATGGGGCAAATTATCTTTCACATAAAAGAGGCAAGGAAAAGCTTTTTCAATGGAAGGGAAGAGTGGGGAAAGTAAGAGGGAAAAAGTGAACCTTATTCTCATCACATTTGGCTTAAGGAGGGAATAACATGTACACTCAATTTGCTACTACAGGAAGTAGGGGAGAAGGGGATAAGCAGGGGGTGGAAGAATGATAGAAGGGAGGATAAATAGAAGAGGGGGTAATTGGAAATAAACACTTTTGAGGAGGATAGGGTCAAAAGAGAGAAAAGAATTAATGAGGGGAAGGATAGGATGGAGAGAAATATAGTCAGTCTTTCACAACATGACTTTTAGCCAACGAGAACCAAAGGGTGCCTGTGTTGTTTCTAGGTCTGTCTGGAAGCTTCAGGAGAGAAAAAAATCTTTGCATTGAAAATGGTTTTCAAAACTTGGGTAGCTCTTCCTGGTGGGTCAGTTCATGTGCAAAAGTCTTACTGACATGATGAATGGGACTAAAATTCTTGAAGCAGACTCTTTAAGAGAGTTAATTATACTGTCAATCTGAATCATAACTGTACCTTATGAGCTTCTATCTTCCAAAAACAGCTGGGTGAGCTGGCAGATAAATGTATTTAAATGGGAAATGCCTTTTTGAACTATGAAAATCTGAAGTGCAAATTAATGAATAGAGGTGGAGAAATGGTGTAAAAATTGGGGTCAAGCTTGAGTAGGAGGAAGTCCTATCCACATGTGGAAAAATGATTTGGGAAAATAGAAGGAAATCATCTTTTATGCTCTGACTGCTTCACAAAACCAGAAGGCAATAGGTAAGTTGTTTAAGAAACCTAAGTCAACAGTTTTGGTAAACCTAGAATCCTTGCTGTATTTATGCCAGAAACTTACCATGCTATGATTCCTCTGCTCCTGACTGAAGGACTGTTGTACAGAAAATGAGTTGCCTGTTGCTGCTAACTAGTCAGAGTATCAATAATTAATCAATTCTTTAAGAGTTTACCATGATCCCCTTTTAGGCTTGGTTCGGTACATTAGGTTTAATATATATATTGTCTAGTATCCTTGCTAAATTAGGAAACCAAGTTGTTGTGAAGGTTTTTTATTGATGAAGGAACTATGCTGTTGAAGAGGCAAATTTCAGCAAGCTGTTTACAGAGTGCCCAGAGAGGAAATGGTGAAGCCATAATGTTGGCTCTCTGAGTGACACATCTAAATTTTGAATCAGTTCTACACAGGAAGAGTGGAAAGTGGGATTATGTAGGCAATAACAGGACTTTTCTGGAAATTCCTTACTACACCATCCCTTCTTCCTTTGCAGGAGGTAGCATCATCTTAGTTGATCACAGGCCTAATATACCCCTGGGGTTGTGTGACATATTAAGCTAAGTAGCAGTGAATAGAGCACCTGACCTAGAGTCAGAAGAGCTGAGTACAAATCTTACCTAAGATACATATTAGCTGCCCATTCCTAGACAAAACACTTGAATTTGGCCTGATTTAGTTTCCTTACATGTAAAATGGGGATAAAAGAATGAGGATGATTGTCTATCAATCAGGATTGTGGAGAGGACAAAATGACATGATTTTTGTAAACCACTTTGCAAGGCTTAAAGTGTTACATAAAAGTGAATATTGTCATTATTATGTTATATGGATGGATGGGATTATAGAAAACTATGTGTGTTACAGGAAATTTCTAGTAATTTAAGCTTCTATAGCAGGTGGCTCTAATATAAGGGTTGACAAGACGCCAGAAACCCTACTATATGTTAACAATGGAGGGTTCTCATCAAGGAAGCCTAAGTTATATCAGAACACCTGCTATAGACCTAACTGAGATTTGAAACTGTTGAATGGAAAAATAAAGAGCAGTGTGAGAGATATAAAAGAACCAGGAACCTTATTTTTTTCCCCTTCCTCTCCTATGTCTCAACAAGAAAAATAACAAGACAGATGGAAATATCTGAAAATATGGATTTCCAATCAAGAAGTATTTATTAATAATATGCTAGGCACTATGCCAAGTTTAGGGTTACAAAGAAATGGAAAAAACAGTCCCTACTCTCAAGGAGCTCATAATCTAATGATTAAACACAGTGTTAGGGAGAACTCAGGGTTGATGGGGGGGGTACATAAATAGGTCAGATTACAGTGCTGGAGGACTGAAGGGAATAGATTCAGCAGATATGGTATGGGCAGGTCCTACATCTCTTAGGAAGGAGCACAGTTCTTGACTTCCATCTCATTGAAATCCCGTAAGCAATCAAGAAAGAAGATGGCATCCCAAGTGGTGATGAATGGACAAACCAATACTGGACAACAAAAGACAAAGGAAAAAGGTGAGAGGGGTAGATGACTCTAAAACTCTTCCCACCATTCTACAAGAGTTCAGGGATGTCTCTGGAGGAAAAAAAATGGTAGAACACCCTCTACTGGGTTTTACATTGCCCAAAAGTTCAGATAAGTTTAGACATCCAGTGTTAAGGAAGGAGTGGCTATAAAAAAGAACAGTTAACTTGTATGTAAAGCTTGAGGTTATCAACACACTTTATATACATTATTGTCATGGCATATCTAATATCTACAGCAATGTTGTCAAACTGGAACAGAAAGGGGCTAAATAAACCATATACATCGATCCTTGCATATTGACCTAGAAAATCACATATTAACATTATCTATGTTCTCTTGTGTTTTTATTTGTTAACTATTTCCCAATTACATTTTAATTTGGCTCAGTTGGGTGTTTGACACTTCTGGTGTAGAGGAGAGCTTGTGTTTCAAATTTCCAAAGAAAGGGCAATTATTCTAGGCTAGAGATTAATGATGACTTTTGTCCCATAATAAACACTTTTTTATTGATTCTTACATCATTCTTTCTAATTACCAGTTATGAGTATTAGAGGAATTAACTAGTACACTGGAAAAAATTTTGGAGGCACTTTTAAGAAATGGTTTTTTACACAGACAATATAGAGTGCAATTTTCAGTTTCCAGGAATAAATACTGCACTCTACTTCCTCTTCCTCCATCCAATTATAAATTGTCTCAATAAAGGCAAAGAGGATCAAGTCTTTCTCCCCGCTTCTAAAAGAACAAAAATGAATTCTCATTAATCTTTAATATTTAATATGCTCAATACTATTCCAGAAATGATTTCTTTATCTTCAAAATTAGTGTCTTTCATAGTACATTGTTCTATTGTCAAGAAGCTGTTGTGGGTGTCTGGAGTTACACTGTTTAATCATCAGTGAAAAGAACATGGTCAAAGTCATGCCCTTCATCAAGTTTTCCCAATTAACCTCTTAATTCACTAGCATAAAACCCAGCTTCAACATTTCATAAACATTTGTCTGATAGTTTCTTGAAAAAAAAAATGGAAGTACTATATGCCACTCCTACGCCAATGCCTCACTGTGACATGGAGGCAACCTTTAGTTCTCAAAGAAAACAGTAGAAAAGTTTTAGCAGATCCCAATAATATGGAAGTATGTCCCATCTGGACCTGGTGATGGACTGTATGTCTGTTATCTGAGAACCAGCTTCATCAACCTTGGAGAGGCCCATCTTCAGGGTTTTCGGGAATTCAGATCTACAGCTAAACATGATCTCATTTGCTATGTAAAATATTCCCTTCATCTTACAGATAAACTGAGGTTGGGAGGCCAAAGTTCACAGAGATACTGGGTGGCAGGATCAAAATTTGGGCCCAAGTTCTTTGAGTCTAACTTCTATGCTCTTACCACCGTATAATACTATCTCTAACTCATAAGCTTTGTTGTGTCGTGGACCCTACGGCAACTGGTGTAGTCCATAGAGCCCTTTAACATTCTAGTGAAGACTTTGGACACCAAAATAAAGTGCTTAAATAAACGTGTAGGGTTACAAATGAAACAAATTATTATGAAAAGCTCTCATTAAAACTAGAAGTGCAACTGGCTCTGGTGAAGATCTATACTTGATAAAATGATTAAAGAGTTTGTTCCTTTCAGGAAAGACCACAATCTTTTACTTTAGTAATATGGACTAAACAAAAAAAAGTCAAATATTTGCCTCTTTGGGGATGAGACCACACAGACAGGTAGAGGAAAGCCTTCGTCAGAGGACATTTACAGAATGTCATTCACATGTCACTGCTCTTCTAGACTTATCCCATATTACTGATCCATGTTCAAATGGTAACTCAAAGGAAATGGAGAAATGTGAATCTCACAGGGCTGGCAATATATGGACTGTGATCTTCACCAGTGATGAGATCTTGGATCCATTGATGTATTAATCCTTTAAAATGCATGCAAAAATGCCTCAATTCGACCCACAACCAGATGTTAGACACATGGAAAAGATTAGAAGAGAAAATGAACAGTAGGAGAATTGTGTAAAGAATGAAAAAATATTAAGAAAGTGACAGGGACCAAAGAATGTTATTGCAAGGAAATAGTAAGGAAATAGATCCAGAGCAAGAAGAGTCAAAGCAGAAGGAGTCCATGAAGTAGTATTGGCAAAAGGACGAGACTGTTCAGAGCCTTCCCTGCAATGTTCATTTATGCAGTGAAATTGGTGGACCACATCATCAGAGCACTCCCATGTTTGTCACAAGAATAATCAGCCATCACCATGGCATTGTTGAGGAAATGCAGTACAACTTCAGATGCAAATTTTGACATAATTAAATTCATCAGAAGTTTCTCTAATAAAATGATAGGCAAAAAAAATTCTTCCTCTCCACAGCTGTGATCATATCATTTCATTTTTTTTCTAATTTTTGTGGAAGTTTTAAAAAATATTTAGATCATTGACCACTTGGAATTTATTGTGGTATATAATGTGAGGTGTGGATTTAATTCTGTTTCTCAACATTTTTATTGAATAATAAAATCAATAAATTTAGAACTGAGAGACCTTAGAGACTATGTCATCCAAATTCCTTGGTATAGATGAGAATATCAAGATCTATAAAAGCTAAATAAATAACTCAGCCAAGATAACACATATGAAAAGGGAAAGGCACAGCATTCTGACTGAGGTCCTTCAATTCCAAATCCAGAATTCTTCCCATTGCACCAAGTCGATTCTTCTCTCTGGGTTTTTCAGTCTTTGTTCATATTCCCTTTATTCTGATTCTGGTTTTTCTGCTCTTTTCCTTTAATCTTTGTGTGTACTTGAGTATTTCTCTTCATCCAGTACCTAACAGTTTTGCTCATTGCCGTTGGACACTATAACAGGTCAGACAGCACACCTTTGTTCTGGTTTTTGTTGCTTGTTTAAATTCCCTCAGACAACTTCCGACTCTGAAAAGGAAGGAAACAAAAGCTCCTAATATGACTCCTCATTTCAGGTTATAGGTACTTGAACCCATTAACAAGTAAAATTGTCCTTCCTGCTTAGTTATTTTCCTGGAACATGAGGGACATGGTCATGGTCATACTGTCACCATATTCAGTTTACAGAATTAAGCAAGGAGACTCTTTCACTTTCCAAGACAATAATAAGGGAGGGGGCATATTTCAGACCTGTGACTTAATTTTTCAAATCATCAAAGGTAGGGAAACTCTCTACACTTGGGCACCAGGGCAGAATCTGAGTCATCCTTCCTTCGCCTGTGTCTCACAATTGGTCTACTTCCTTATTCAGTCATACATCTCCTACAGATACCTTTTACATCCTTTCTTGCACATAGACCATTGACCCCAAACATGCATCTTTTCATTGACCTTTGGGTAACATTCGATTTTAGATTGTAGTATTTTTTCTAAGTCACCATCCTATATGTGACTTCTGGAAGAATGACTATGTTAAAAAGATGGACTTTTGTTTCAAGCAACAGTTTGTTTAATGCTACTATTTTTTTCCAAGTTTGATCCAGTTTGCTTTCTTCCTATTTAATTCTAGGCCCAAACAGCACCCAACAGCAGTGTTGGTCACATGTAGCCATATAGATAAATGAACTCAAGCTATCTATCCAAATGGATGTCTCAATACTAAGTATAATTCAGAATTTATTCTTTTATGTGGGGATTGTCATTTCCAGCTCTTTGCAGTGATTGTGAATTTCATTAAGGAAGCTCTGTAGTATTCTGGAGCTTGATTTCATCAGCAGTATATTGCTCACATCTGGAGGGAATCCATCTTCCATTCGCATGTCCATTTGCAATGGACACCTTCCACAACAGTGGCAAATACCTTTGGTCTTAAATTCTCTTAAAATTTTTTCAATAGTTTAAGTTTAGTCTAAAGTTATAATAAGAATTTGCCACACTGGAGGATGCTTTGTCATTCTGTGTCATGTCATAGAATGATATAACTCATAATTGTATACATCAAGCAATCCAAACTAGCAAATCATTTCCAGGAGTTCACTGAGAAATGGTTTCACAGTACTGTGACTTTTAAATTAGGTCTCCCATAGGTTACACTATATGTCATTTTTCAAGGCTCACTTATAGATGAATTATTCTGCTTTATGTCATTCCCACTACATTGATGTATATCTTAGTGAGAGGAAGTTTGTAGACACAGTGGACTAATTTGGGAACTTATCATTCTTTCCACATGGGGGTTATAGTTAGATAGATCATCTCCCATTGACCTAGGTATTATATATTCTGAAATGTCTTTGCTTACTGCTCATCGTTGTAACATGTAGTAACATTTAGAATCTATAAAATTCTATAATTCTATAAATATATATAATTCTAAATTAGATTATATAATTCTAAAATCTATAATTTCCTAATCTTATTCCAGTATTTTATTTCTTGTCTAATAGAGGTGCTAATGAACCACGAAAAGAAAATAGCTAGAGAGAAGAAGGGAAGAAAGGTTATGGTTAATCCTCAAATTAGGCAATCAATCAATAATATTGGGATGTGTTCATCATCCTAAACAATAGATTGGCATTGTATCAGCCTTAAGATGCCACGTATATGTATACATAAAAGTGAATATTTTAGGGAGCAATTTAAGGTTTACAAAAGATTGTATGTGTGTGTGATATGTTTAAAAGGATAGATGAATTTGCTGATGGAGTAAAAAGGGTATAGGAAGGAAGACGGAATAGAAAAGAAAGATCCAGATACTCCTCAAATCCTCCAAAGTGTCTTAATGTTCTTCTTTTCCTGAATAAGAGAATGTTATGACTGGGACTTTTAGATCTGGAATTGAGCCTCTCCCCTTTCCTGCAACCTCTGTATCAGAAAGAGTGGTCCATAAATAGCAAACATCTCAAAGTAAGCATATGTGGCCTTAATCTGTGGCACTCCCAATCAATCTCTACCCATTTTAACCGCAAAGTGATCCATAAAGGAATAGTACCGAACTCCCAAGTCTCCAGTATAGCATAGAGCCAGCTAGGTTATCAAGAAACTAATGCACAGTTACTATGACAATGTAAATGAAGGAAGTACCAAGAGATAGAAAAACTCAGGTCCAATACGAGAGTAAATATTAGCTTCATACTCTGAAAGTTAAAGCATATACCCTTCCTCTTAATAGTAAATAAACAACAAAAATGAAAGGTGACATCTACTAGTCCACCAAGTACAATTATACTATTAGGTAGTTTATTTAAAACTGTCTCTTGAGAATGTACTCTGCGCGTCAATGGGGCTTACTTCTGGGTACTGGTTTGGAGGTATGTATTTTGTACCAAAAAAAAAAAAAAATCATACGCCCCTTACTAAATGAATGGAGAAGTTGCTGTTATCATTGTTTGGTTGTTTCAGCTCATCTGACTCTTCACGTACCCATTTGATTTGGTTTTTTATTGGCAGTGATACTAGACAGGTTGCCATTTTCTTCCGCAGTTCATTTTACAGATGAAAAAACTGAGGCAAACAGGGTTAGGTGACTTGTCCAGGGTCACACAGCTAGTGTCTGAGGCCAAATTTGATCTCAGGATCCTGACTCCAAGTCTAGTATTCTATCCACTGTGCCCCCTAGCTACCCCTAGATATAATGTCTTTTTTTCTTGTTTTCTTTTAAGGTAACAACCCCTGCCACCATTGCTCCCTTCAATTTACTGGACTAGAGGGTCTCAAAATTTTTGGTCTCTGCATCCCTTTATACTCTTAAAAATTTTGAAGAGGTATTAAAGGTGTTGGGTAGTGATCAAACCCAGGTACTACAAACTGGATATTCAAGTAGATGAAGGCCAGATAAATGAAGATATGCTGAGAAAACTAAGTCACCTGAAAACTAATTCATTCTCCCATACTCACTCAAGATGCCAAATTAAACTAGAGATTTTTAGCCCCTATATTCATTGAAAGTCATCAGCTCATCAAGCCCAATTGTCTATTCAAGGCTCCACATTGGAAGCTTCCTTTTTGTTTCAGTTTAACAAACATGCACTATACTTAATCCTCTCCCTTTTCCCCTGCTTCAGGCTTCATAATTTCCTTTGATAAGCAATGCTAAGAATGAGATCCTGAGTAAGGACCTGTTGCCTGTTAGGCTGGGCAGTGCTGAGCTAACCTTGCCTTTGTCCTTTCTAATTCCCTAAACCATTTATCAACATGCTCCTTACAGAGGGGCTGCTTATAGGTGTTGTTTACAGACTAGCATATTCTGTAGGAATATTTTCCTTAGGCTTGTCAGCTTTTTTCCTGCCTTTTTCTTTTCTTTTTTTATTCTTTGGAAAACTCGACAGGTGGTTTTACTTTTTCTATTCGAGGGGCTGTGTTGTGGCAAATGTGTGACATGTTTGCTTTCTAACGAAATAACAAACTGCATATACATTACTGGCAGGTAAAATGATGTACATTATTCATCATTAGTCTCCAGAATACCAAGCTGGGTTAACTGTGGTACAGCATCCCTGAGAGCAGCTGTTTGGGAATATGTTTGAAAGAAAAATTTGCAATCAAAGTATGAGCAATCAAGTAGCACAAAATGTTCACAACTTTCTCTTAAATAAATCCATACCTTTCTTGATGAAAGACAAGGTAGGTATTTAAAGCAGTGGGGCACTTTGATAATGTTGCCATTGGGGGACAGAACTAACAGAACTATAGTACATCTGTGCTATAGATTAAATTTGTTATAACAGGTCTTCCTTATAACTATGATTACAATGGCATGTCATGAATTGCTCTGTGGTGTATCTGAATGAGTGTAATAAGTCTTGTTATGTTGGTGTTCAGCTGAATAAGAATTATCTCTTGTCTAACATAACAGGAAACTCACTATAGGTTATTCAAACTAATTTATGACTTTGAAGTAGTCATGACATCTGAAGCTAAACAACAGTTTAGAGCAAGGGTGGGGAACCTGTGGTCTAAAGGTCACATGCGGCCCTCCAGGTGTGGCCCTTTGACTGAATCCAAACTTCACAGAACAAATGCCCTTAATAAAAGGATTTGTTATGTAAAACTTGGACTCTGTCAAAAGGCCAAACTTAAGGACCTAGAAGGCCACATGTGGCCTTCAGGTCACAGGTTCCCTAGCCCTGCTTTAGAGTAAGAACATTTTCAAAATATTATGGACAAAAGTGATGTAAAACTATGAGAAGCATTGCCCCCCAAAATATCCAAAAGTGATGGTGAGCATATAAGTATTTAGAACAATTGTCATCCATTCCTCCAGTTTAGATTGGTAGTGATAACCCACAAAACTCTGCTTAATTCCTGTTAAGCACTATGTCTGTGGTTCTAATGACTGCCATTGATTAGGTGTTCCCATCACCTAATAATCAAATTATAAGACCGCCAGCTAGCTTTTGTACCAGCACAAGAACTGAGAGAAGAGAAAGTACAAACTTTCATAAACACTTATGCTCCTTTTCCACCTAAAAATATCATTTCTTAAATAAATGCTGCACTTCTTTATCCTCATGGTACCCATTCTCATCATCTAGCTTCATAATAAACATAGGCAAAAGAGCACCATGAAGAGAACTCAAGTTATTGGACCAACATCTGTTGCAGATTTCCCAGACTAAGACAATATCTACCATGATACTCAGTGACCAAAGGTGGACACAGGCAGGATGGACAAAAGCATGTTGTTAAATGGAGTTCTGGATGAAAAAATGAAAGGGATCAAAGATTTACAAGTTTGTTGGAGGTCTCATGCTTCTGTAGCATGGCTACTTTCTTCAAGAAGAGAGTTTTGGGTAAGTTACCTCAAAACTTTCAATAACACCTTTAAAATTCAAAATCAGTAATAGAGAAATGACCATTAAAACAACCTGAAGGTATCACCTCACACTCATTAAGATGACAGAGATGTTAAATAATGGAAAACCAATTGAAATGCAGAGATGCTAATTCACTACTGACTCCTATGAATTGTTTGATCATCCTGGAAAACAATTTGGAGTGATCAAAACAAAATTACTAAATGGTTTATGCCAGGTGTGGGGAACCAGGAACCTCAAGGCCACATGTGGTGTTCTAGCTCCTTGGGTGAGTTTTACAGAACAAATCCTTTTATTAAGGGAATTTGTTATGAGAAGTTAAGATTCAATCAACACTTGAGGACCTAGAGGGCCACATGTAGCCTTGAGACTGCAAGTTCTCCACCTCTGGTTTATACCCTTGGACCTAAATATCCTACTATTGGTATTATATCCTAAAGATATTATTAACAGCAAGAAAAGCTTCTGGAAGGTAATGAAATGTACCTTTTGGGGTAAGGGGAATGACTATAGATGCTAATTTTTGTATATAGGTTGGGTTTTTATTTATTTTTCATCTTCTATGGGGACCTAGATGCAAATTGGAAAATGACTGTGGCATAAAATATTCAACAAGGGTATATTTAAAAATATACCCATTCCAACATTATTCACAAAAGTAATAAGTGGGGAACAAAATACATGCCCAATAATTAGGGAATGGCTAAATAGATTGTGGAATGTTAGTTACTGCAATAACTATTGCAATACCCTAAGAAATCATAAGGATTAAAAATTCAGAGAAATAATGTTGCAAAAAATGAAACGGACTACATCTAACAGACAGGAAATAACTGGATATGAACACCATTTCACAATTAAATGTCTGTGTATAGTCATAGTATCACTTGTTTGTGCAAAGACTAAAATCAATGCCAATTTAGATAAGAAGATAAAGATGAGAAAAAGATCCGTTGGCTGTAAGCTGACTCGTTTTAATAAGCTGTCAACTCTTCAAAATGGCAAATGAGTAAAACCAAGAGTATAAATGGAATTACCACAATTTTATAGTGAATTACAACTATGCAACATAGCCACCTCAAAGAGGAGACCAAAAGAGTCAGAAACAGCCCTAGGCAACAAATACTGATTCTTCTTACCAAACAGAAAGAGACTGGTGGTCAAAAGGAAATGCAATTTAGAATAGAAGCTCATTTGCAAGCATAATGGGGGGAGGTCAATAGGAGGTTATGAGCAATGGTGCCTCACAAAAATAGTAAAAAGTAGTGATGAGGAAAATGAGTCTACAGAAAGCTCGATGAGACCCAAGTAAGCTAGACCATCCTGAAAGCACTTAGAGATAAAATTAGGAGGCAAAAGCATATATGTAAAATGAACCATATTTGCCAACATTTCCATAGTGATGTATTTTTTTATTGATAATTGTGGAACCATCACATTTGTACTTTACCACGCCAGGATTTCATTTGCTACATAGAGAAGTTGAAATGACATTGGAGATTAAGACAGGAAGAGCAGTTGGACGTGACTGAAAATATGCAGGAAAAAATCATGATGGAGGTAATATAATTATGAAAATACTCAGGAAACTATCTGCAAAAGATCTCAAGGAGTTTATAAAAGAATGAAAAGAAATCACAAATGTGATGAGAATAACAAAAAAAAATAAAGGAAAAAACATGAGCATCACTGATATTTAGAGCTACTTTGCCATTATTAGAAATTTTGTATGAGAGTGGTTATGTGCATATCAAGGGTAAATGTCCACTATGTATACAGTCGTGGTGGTGGTGGTGGTGGTTGCTCTTAATTCTCTAAGATGACCAAAATAACATCACCATGATAAGGTGAAATTTCAGTGGGTCCAGCTGTGGCTGATCAGACCAATATGAGCTTGGAATGCACTGCCACATATTGGGCACAGATAGTCTGTGTGAATATTTGAGGTGGATATTCCAAATTTGCACATCCTATGTTGACTTTGTGCTGTCTCAATTCTGCTTTGCTCATAGAACACAGTACCCTTTCTGATGTGGGCACACCATATGTGTCTCCCATGTCACCCAGTCAAATCCAAAGTTCTTGAGAGAGACCTTGAGAGTGTCCTTCTTCTTCTAAACATCATGTGATCACTTACTCCATGTGAGTTCTTCATAAAATGGGCTTTTTGACAAGCATACACTTTGCATTTGAACAATGTGGCTAGCCTATCAGAGTTGCACTCTCTGAAGCATAGTTTGAATGCTTGGCAGTTCAGCTCGAGCAAGGACTTCAGTGTCTGGTACCTCATCCTGCCAGGCGATCCTCAGAGTCTTCCTTAGACAGTTCAAATAGAAGCAATTCAGTTTCCTGGCATGGTGCTGGTAGCCTGTCCACATTTCACAGGCATACAACAATGAGGTCAGCACAGGATATATATAAATCTCCCTAGATAGAAATCAATATAGTTTAACTGTATACTCACTGAATTGTCCAGCTTTTTCCTAAGTTACATAGTAAATGACCTGTATGATTCTGGTTTTATATTTCCCAGTTGCATGTGAAAACCATTCTCAACATTCAATCCAAAACTTTGATTTCCAACTTCTCTCCCTTCCTCCCTCCTCACCCATCCCCACTGAGAAGGCAAGAAATTCAATATAAACTATACGTGTGTAGTTATACAAGACTTCCATAATAGTCATGTTGTGAAAGACTATTTTTCCCTCCATCCTATCCTGACCCCCATTTATTCTATTCTCTCTTTTGACCTCCCTCTCCAAGAGCATTTACTTCTAATTACTCCCTCCCTTCATTTGCCCTCCCTTCTATCATCCCCCCCCCCACATCCCACTTGCCCTTTCTCCCCTACTTTTTTGTAGTGTAAAATGTTATTCCCTTGAAGATTCTGCTATAATCAGGGGCATGGGACTGAACATGTTCCCTGCTCCCTTATGATGGGCCCTAAACTGTAGCCACTTCTTATTTTTAAATGTTTACTTATTTATTTTTAGTTTTCAACATTCAATTCCACAAAATTTTAGGCTTCATCTCTCTCCTCCCCCATTCCATAATGCTTTGCATTCTGATGACCCCTTCCCTCAACATGCTCTCCATACTATCACGCCCCTTCTTTTCCTTATCTCCATCTTCTCTCTTTTCTTGTTGGGCAAGATAGATTTCTATACCCTATTACCTCAAAAAAACATTCTCAACATTCGTTCCTAATACTTTGAATTCCAACTTCTCTCCCTCCTCACCCATTCCCACTGAGAAGGTAAGAAATTCCACATAGGCTATATGTGTATAGTTTGGCAAAAGATTTCCACAGTTGTCAAGTTGTGTAAGACTAACTATTTCCCTCCATCCTATCCTGCTCCCCATTTATTCTATTCTCTCTTTTGACCTTGTCCCTTCCCTAAAGTGTTTACTTCTAATTATCCCATCCTCCCATTTGGGCTCCCTTCTATCATTCCCCAAACCCCACTTGTCCCATTCTCCCCTACTTTCCTTTAATGTAAGATAGAGTTTCATATCAAATTGACTATGTTATTCCTTCCTTAAATCAAATACAAAAGAAGAAAGTTTCACTTTTTCCCTCTCACCTTGTCCCTTTTCTCCTCCACTGAAAAAGCTTTTTCTTGTCGCTTTTATGAGAAATAATTTGCCACATTCCATTTTTCCCTTCCTCCTTGCAATATATTCCTCTCTCACCCCATAATTTTATTTTTTAGATATCATTCCTTCTTATTCAGCTCATCCTTTGCTCTCTGTCTATATGTGTATGTGTGTGTGTGTGTGTGTGTGTGTATAATTACTCCAACTACCCAAATACTGAGAAAAGTTGAGTTACAAATATTATCTTTCCATGTAGAAAGGAAACAGTTCAACTTTAGCAAATATCTTATGATTTCTATTTCCTGTTCACCTTTTCATACTTCTCCTGATTTGTGTGTTTCAAAGTCAAATTTTCTATTGAGTTCTTGTCTTTCCATCAAGAACACTTCAAAGTCCTCTATTTCATTGCATGACTGTTTTTCCCGTGAAGTATTAGACTCAGTTTTGCTGGGTAGGTGATTCTTGGTTTTAATAAGAGTTCCTTTGACTTTTGGAATATCATATTCCATGCCCTTCAATCCCTTAATGTAAAAGCTGCTAGATGTTGTGTCATCCCAATTGTATTTCCACAATTCTCAAATTGTTTCTTTCTAACTGGCTGCAATATTTTCTCCTTGACCTGGGAACTCTAGAATCTGGCTACAATATTCCTAGGAGTTTCTCTTTTTGGATGTCTTCCAGGAGGTGATCAGTGGATTCTTTCAATATTTATTTTGCCCTCTGGTTCTAGACTATCAAGGCAGTTTTCCTTGATAATTTCATGAAAGATGATGTTTATGCTCTTTTTTTGATCATGGCTTTTTGATCATGGGTAGTCCCATAATTTTTAAATTGTCTCTCCTGGATCTATTTTCCAGGTCAGTTGTTTTTCCAGTGAGATATTTCACATTATATTCTATTTTTTCATTCTTTTGGTTTTGTTTTGTAATTTCTTAGTTTCTCATAAAGTCATCAGCTTCCATCTGCTCCATTATAATTTTTAAAGAACTATTTTCTTCAGTGAGCTTTTGAGCCTCCTTTTCCATTTGGCTAATTCTGCTTTTTAAAGCATTCCTCTCCTCAAAGGCTTTTTGGACCTCTTTTGCCATTTGAGTTAGTCTATTTTTAAAGGTATTATTTTCATCAGCATTTTTTGGGGTATTCTTTAGCAAACTTCTGACTCATCTTTCATGATTTTCTTGCATCACTCTCATTTCTCTTCCCAATTTTTTCTCCACCTCTCTTACTTGATTTTCCAGATTCTTTATGAGCTCTTCCATGGCCTGAGACCACTGCACATTTACTTTAGAGATTTGGGATGCAGAAGCCCTGACCTCCAAGGTCTTCCTCTGATGGCATGCATCACTCCTCCTCATCCCGAAAGGATGGAAGAAAATACCTGCTCACCAAAAAAGTAACTTTCTATTGTCTTATTCTTTTTCCCTTTTGGGGGGCATTTTCTCAGCCAGTTACTTCACTTTTGAGCTCTTTGTCAAGAGGAGGGTATACTCTGGGGACCTGTAAGTTCTCAGTTTCTCCAAGATAGCAAAATCAAGAGAGAGGAGTATATTCTTCTCCTGGCCTGTACACTGGTCTAAGAGCAACCAAAAACTTTTCTGCCCAGAGTATGTGAGTAGAATTCCCTCTCCACATCCGCCTCCAGCTCCAACAAGCCAGCACTCCTCCTCAACCCAGGGCTGCACTCATGGCTGAGATTCAGATTAACAGCTCAGTTCTCCCACGGGTTTTAAAGCAGAGGGTTCCAAAAGTGACCACTGCAGGGGCTTCTACCAGGGGTCCAGACTGTGTTCCCTTCTACTTTGTGAGACAGATTTCTCTCACTGACCTTTGAAGCTGTTTCTGGCATTTGTGGGTTGACTAATCTGGAAACTGCTACCCATGGTTCCCTGAAGCCTGTTCCAGGTCATGTCCCTGCTGCCCTGCACGGCCCACGTTGCACTCTGCTCTGTGCCCATTGCAACAGACCTTTCCTCTTGGTCTTCCAGGCTGTCTTGGGCTGGAATTCTCTTTCACTCTATCATTTTGTTACTTCTGTGCTCTAGAATTTTTTCAGTCATTTTTTACAGGTATTTTGTCAGCTATGTGGCTCCGTCCATCTTTTAACCCATGTGACCTTGCTCAAGGGCACGTGTCTTCTTGATACTAAGTCCTTTACTGTATACAATGCACCACCCAGCTGCCTTATTTTATAACTGTCCTCCCTTTCTGAGTGCAGAATCCTGCCCAGGATAACAACAGAAAGCTCCCTCCTCAATCCTGCCATGTGTACTATAATTGCCACTTCCTAAGACATCATTCTTATTGAAGCTGAAAGTGAGAGAATATTGTCAGAAGTTTCCAAATACCCAGAGGGAAATGAGCTACCAGTTGAAATTATACTTGTAGACATTACTTATTGCCATTCACTGAACACTATAAATTTTGGTTGTGCTTCATAACAGTTTATTCTTCCATCAGTCTAGGGATTAACAACTGGCCCATGACCCCAGTATGAGAAGTCTATTTAGATCATTTGAATATATTTCTAAGCTCACTGAAAATTGCTTCTGTCATCTAAAAAAATGTATTTCAGATAGGCTAATATCATCATCTTGGCCAAAAATTAAGTACTTCCCTTTCAGAGAAATTATTCCCTCAATCAATTTTTAAAAAGAAATATCATCTCCGGTATTAAAGGCTTTATCACTGTCACTCTGATAAACATATCTAGGGTTATTGATACTGATCAAAATATTTGATGAATATCAAGAATTTCTTTCATCTGCAGCCTTACTCTGAGTCAGTACCTTTAAGTCAAATTTGGACAATGTGGATGCCAATAATAAATGTTACCTTTCTTATTTTTTTGAAACACAGATCTATTGGCTTCATGGCTTAGGCAGGGTCTGAGAGGTCTGACTTTCTGCCTTGAGTTTTTTTGATGACTCTAAGTCCTGTAGCAGCTACTCTTCTCCTTTACACTTTTCTGCCTCAGGTATTTCTACCTTAAAAGACTTAATAGAATTTCCTTATATGTAAACTCTATAAACAAAGCCTAATAGTCATGGGACTTCTCTGGAGAATTTTGACGGGTAGAGAATTTTGATTCTCCTCCCCACGATAGTTTTATTTCAGAGGAATGGCTTGAGCTCCTTCAGCTTTAAACTAGCCTGCTACCGGACTGTAATAATTCCTATTGATGTAGGGATAAAATGATCATATATAGGCCATATTTCACATATATATATGTATATGTAAAACATATAGGCTCGAATATAGAGGGGTATATTAGCTACTTCTTTGAGTCAATCATAAAATGTTTCCCATAAAACAGTAAATGATTATAGAAATAGCGAGCATTTACACAGCAAATTGCAAAGCACTTTACAGATATCTCATGTTATCTTCATACAGCTCTGGGAGGTAGATGCTATTATCATTCTCATTTTACATATAAGGAATCTAAGGCAGGCAGAGGTTGAGTGACTTGCCCAGGGTCACGTAGCGTGTAGATAGCTTAGGTAGATTCAAATCCAGGTCTTCCTGATATCAAACCCAATGAATATACCATGCTGACTCTCTACATGAAAGGGATTTATCTGAAATATTTTGAACAGAATATTTCTATAAAGAGAGTGTCATTCTCCCCCCCCCTTCAATTTATGTCTCCTGATCAACTTGATGAGACTATAGGCGACTGAATGATCCTCCCATAGTGAGAGACATATATTCTGGCACCATATTAAGGAGATATAGGAATAACTCTTATTAGTTCTCTAAAACCCAAGCTTATTCCAAATGGATTGGCAAATGAAAGTCAAAGGGGATGAACCTATCAAAAAAGCAATCTTTGCCCCATGAGACAATTTAGTCCCTTCTTTTTTCATGCTTTCTCTCCTTTGGACTTTTAGACCAGTATGTAGCCTAGAGTTCTTGGGTAGGAAAAGGGGAAGGGTGGGGCCAACCACTGTTCAGATTTCTATAATGGGTGACTAGCCAATACCAGTTCAGTCTTTAGAATATTTACAATATATCTTGCCTGGTCCCAATACATAAGAAAGCCTGGTAAGTCTATATCTAGGTATGCCTAAAGAATAGGCCCTTTCTGATATGTCAGAATATGTCCTTCTTGTCAAGTTAGAATGTTGTGGGTAAAAGATATTGAGTTGAAACTGAGAGTACATACAAAGGGCTTGGAAGAACTCTCTCTAACTCCCTTCCCTGATAAGTGAGAAAGAATTACATTGTGCCTCAAGGTAGGCAGAGTACCATAGGGCCCTGCCTCCCATCCAGTTATCAGGATGTGTTCATGAGCTCATGATACTTCTGTTTCTTTTTTTCTGTGTGTTTATTCTTCCTGATCTTAGGTAAATTAGTATCAGAGACAGAATGAATCAGAGTATAACACTATATACTTCAAAAGATTGGAAAAATCTTACAGCAACTACAAATAACAGTAGCAGTTGAATTCAGTGGGAAGCAACCTGCTCTGAGATGCCTGTATGGGCTAATGAACTTCCTTGATCTTTTTCTTCATCAAACTCAGTCCTATTTTTTTTTCTTTCCCCTTTTGCCTTGATGTTCCTGTATCATCAGTTCTTTTGAGGTCTCTCTTTTGGCTTTCAGTCTGTCTTTCACAGAGTAGGTGAGGGGGCATGTCCAGTCATCTTGAACTGTATCTAGCTACCAGACCCAGATGGCTCTGAAGGAGACAGTGAGGCTGGTGACTTTGCACAGCCCTCCCTCACTTAAATCCAATTTACTTGCAAGTCATGGCATCACCTTCCTGATGTCATGGTTCTTTTCAAGGACAAAGAACAAGCAATAACCACTTTGCACAATGAGTATGTCTAAGAACTCTGTGGTATGACTCAAATCTACCGTATGGTTCAAAAATTGTTGTATTCCCAAATAACTCTCAAAACTAAGAGAAAATGTGTACGCCTTCAAATTACAAATTCCATGACATTAGTCATTCTTAGACTCTTCTCTGTCAGTATTAATATTGACTGATTACCCATGCAGATCACAATCTCTCTACATTTTACTAAATGGTCTTCATGAATTGCCAAGGAATAAAAGATATTATCATCTGTTGAGCAACCTTTTCTTTATGAGCCTTTCCAAAACTAGATAGTACCTTGATAATAGATAAAAAGTCTACCTCCCTTCTTCCAAGCCTTTTAAACTTAGTAGGGACTACCCACACTTATACCCTGCTTACATAACCTTAAAGAACCTCCTCAAGGGCCATCTCCTTGTCTCAAGCACATTTGGGCTTAAGTGGAGCTCTAGTAACAATAGAGACCAATAAACAACCAGTTTTAAGAAGTTAGGTTTCATCTACATCCATTATTTGGGATTTTAAAATACTAGAAAACCTTTCAAAGAGACTCTTGGAAACTGATCGGAATAAGCCAATTCTAGTCGGTACATGTAAACCCTCTCTCTCCTTTATGTCTTTCCACAGTTCTACTATATTTTCTTCTGTGTCCATGGACTTCTCTTACATTTGAGTAAAGATGTGTTTCATTTATGAGGTGACCCGAGTTACCCAATGACAAGTACAAGATCAACCATGACATTCTCCCTTTTTAAAAAAAAAATTATTTTTTCAAATTTGACAACATACTTTTCTTATTTTAAAAATGGCAAAAGAGAATTGTTTATGAAACTGTGAATCTGTGTTGCATGCACTTGGTTTTTAAGTATATGTTAAATTTACTACTTGTTAATGTATCCTGATTCTGAACTTACTTTAGCTCTCATTCAAGTATTTTCAAACTGTTTCATTGCTAATCTTTTCTCTCTTTCCTTCCTTTTTTCTGATCTCTCTCTCTCTCTCTCTCTCACTCACTTTTCCCACTATTCTTTGCACCTCATTTTCCCCAGTCTCACTCCATTATTCTCAACACTCCTCCCTTACAGTAAATGAATATAGTCAAAAGAAACAAATTTGTATATTGACCATACTTGACAATATGCAAATTTGCTCCTTTTGACTATATTCATGCTTTTTTTTCTTTCTTCCTTCCCTCCCACATCCTTAGCAATGGCTATCATTAGACATAAACATTTATATAATGTAAACTTATTCTACACATAACTTCTAGTTATCATTTCTTTCTCTGGGTGCATATGGTATCCTCCTTTCATCTATCTTTTTTAGTTCTTACGTCTTTCAAAGTTGTGGGATGGAGAGGTTTCTTTTGTAATGCCATATCCAGTATATCAATAGTTCTCCTCGTTCTACTTAGTCTGTCTTTACCTTCTCCATTGATTCTTCTTATTCAAAAATAATGAGTAAGACAGATGTTGTGCACTGACAGTATCTGAAATAAGAGGTTAGGTCTGTTTTTCACCTTTACTGGTTATCATCCAAAATAAGGATCCATGCTAAAATATTACAGTCATAACTTTTCATCTGACTGATGAAAGCAAGCCAACTACACTATACAGGCCGGAAATGTATGAACATCATCATAATAGTACAATTACATTTTCAAAAACCAGAAATTATTGATCATTCTAGACTCACAGCCAAATACAAAAGGAATCTGACTTATCAGCATGGGAAATTCCTGGTACTGGAACATCCTCTCCTAAAAGAGTTTGAAACCCATCCCTTACTTAGTAGGTAAGTTCTAGAAAATTCCCTAAACACATAGAAGGTTTGTGACTTGAGTAGCATCACATAAGTCTTTTAACTAGATAGACAATACCTATCTACATATATTTGTTTCAAAAGAAAATTATTATTGAAATTACCTCACTGCAAAGTACAGATGAAGACTTGGGACTATCTGGCTCTGATTTCCCTGAGGCAGCATATAGCCCATTTAGTTATCTATCTCTGTCTCCTGAAATAAACACAGGAAATAAGCCAATATTATATTTATGGAAATAAATGTAATGTGTTCAAAATTGGGAGATATCCAAGGGAATCTAAATAATCCTATCTCTTGTTACGACTGAAGAGATGGAATATGGAAAGATCTGGGGATCTTTGGGGAGGCTGTCAAAGTTGGATGAAAAGAAAGAGGTCATAAGTTTATTTCTGCCTACATATTGCCTGCTCATCCTTTCCATCAGATTCAAGACAAACTTTGAGGTTCCCCTAGTAAAGGCCCTGGGTTGCAACAGGCAATTTTAAACAACTGCCCTCTCCTCACTTCCAAAGAATAACTCAATGGGACATTTAGATTCTAAAATTCCTTCCAATCCTAAATCAGCTATAGAGAGGATAGATACATTGACAGCACTTGGGGCCCCAATGTGACCAGGACAAATAGGAAAACAAAGTACACACACCTAAATAGAAAGTGGACAAATTTAAGTATCATATGCTACTTCCAGATACTCTCTGGCTGTTGTTGCTGCTTGTTCCAACGCCTCGAGCCAACAAATCCTTCCATTTTCTCAAAACTACAACTGAAATCGCTATCACCACTAACTTGCAGCCAAATAGGTGCATGAATTGATTCACCCTTTTATGCCAACGAACACCTTGGAACAGAGAAGAGAAAATGCTACCAGCTACTGACTAGATTTCTTTTTTCCTTTTCCCTGGGATTACGTTTAGGAAATGCATGATAGTCTAGCAGGCATGAACACCATCCAAAGTGGGGAACAGGCAAGGATAAGTGAAAGGAGGGATGTTTTGTTAAATTTTCTCCCAGTTCAAATGTGACTTACATCCTCTTTCCTCACTATTCATTATAATTTTCCTAGCCTAAAACCTTAACCTCTTCATCTGCAGCAGTCTAGTAAACTCCTCTTTAAGAATTCTCAGTAAAAAACTAGGTACTGTGCCATCTCCCTCACATATGTTAATTGCTTACAGTGTCTGGGAAACTAGAGATACCAAAAAACATTCCAATTGCTGTTCCTGAAAGTTCTGGGCATTAGGCAAGGTTTTATAAAGCAAGATGAGTTCCTGCTTATTCAGACTGGGTATACAATAATCCTTGAAGTTTCATTTAAAGAGGAGGGGAGAGAATGAGGTTGGACTATGCTTGAAATTAACAAATGATCTTTTTTGTTAAGGATGAAAATAATATTATCCCTGAAGGCTGATCATATTCAAAGGAAAAAAAGACCTCTGAAAAGATTTTTCTTTTTAAAAAATTATAACATATCATAGTTGGGGGAGGGAAAGTTGGGCAAAATATCTATAATATATCCCATAGTCTCATGGGAGTCAGTCAGGAGTGAATTGAAAAAAGAATCAAATTGCTAGACTGAGATTAAGAAAGAATGACACTCTTTTCTGAAGATTGAAAGGTCATCGAGTACAAAGGTGACATTTTATAGGTTATCTTCCATCCCTGAGTGTGGGTTCAGTGACAGTGGCCTTCCTCTCCAGTTAAATCAGGACAAAATAGAATTCTAGGGAGAACCTGTTATACTTGACCTTCTCCCAAAAGTTTTGGATCAGTAATAACTATTTACACTTACACTGTAAGATTAAGATTTAAGGAACATTTTTTCTCATAACTACCCTGTGAGGTACGTAATACAAGGATAATTTTCATTTTGCAAAAGAAAGCTGAGGTCCAGAGGGGTCAAGTGATTCAGAGTCACGTACAGAGTCACACGGAGAATGTCAGATTCAAGAAAAAAGCCCAACTTTCTGACTCAAATGTTTCTATATTTAGTGTTTTCTCCATGACACCACCCTGCTTCTCATCACTGATTGCTACCTTTCCAAAAGAAGCCTTTTTTCATAGTAATTTTCTATTAAGACTTGTGCTCTCTGCTGGAAGAGGTAGTTATTAGACCAATAAGACACTCACCAGATTGATTCTAGGTAACACTCCAAGCATACAGGGAGTACTGGAGACGTCTGAAAAACCTGAAGAAGGCACTGATCCAGGAAACCTTTGACCTTGCCATTAGAGGAAAACTGACTTCCTGAAAATTATTCAGATAAAGAAAGCTAAGTATTTAGAAGAGATCATTAGGGCAATCCAAATATTTTCAACTACAGCACCCCAGATGACCACATAATTGAATTTCATCCAAAGTTACACACAACCTCTTCCACTGCTCTGTGATACATAAAACAAAGTCTCCATTTATTTATACAGTAACTTAAAAAAATTTAGAGCCATTGTCACTCCAAATGTTCATAGGAACTATTTGTGTCTGATTTGTGATAGAACCTTCTGTGCTCATATTGATATGATCAGTCACAGTCAGACATACTGTGCCTTGCCCCCAATATAGTGATGTTATTTTGGTCCTCTTTAAGCACAAAGGACAATAGCTGACCAACCAGCAGTGACTACTCAATAATTCTGCTGAGTAATGTCTCTACAGAAAATCAGTTCAAATTAAGCTGGGATGGAAACTGTTTGTCTTACCTAAGCAGAGGTCCACTGGAGATACAATGAGAGTTGTGTATACTGAGAAAGGGGAATACAGGAAGCAGTATGATCTTGTGGGAAATTGTTAATGATCATGAGATCTTTAAAACTGGATGACATTGTCTGAATAATCACCTTTCCGGACGTTGGATATTTAATCCATTGTTGTTTCTTTTTCAGTATCTTATGTCTGAGAAACTTTTAAATGGAAGTACTGGCTATATAAGTCAGTTATATTCCTGGATTTCTTGAAGAAAAGTCAGACATCACACAAAAGTAACCCAAGTCCTTCATGTCAGAGAAACTTCCATCTTAACTGTAATCAGTTAAGGAATCTGTTGGCATAAAGAGCAGCTTGACTGACTTTAAAGGATAAATAGTATTAGAAAGTCATTTAGAACTGTGGCACTTTCCTTCTAAGGAAATAGTTGAATAAACTTTCACTGTTATTATCTGTATTCATGTTAAAATCACTAACAAAATTATTTGAAAATAGTAGATTGGCTTTCCCAAAGTTGTAATGGAATTAATATAATTTGTAATGAAGTTAGGTAGAGTAAAAAATGAATATATGAAAAAGATAGGGAAGAGAATAAGAAAATGGCAGAACAGAAGAGAAATTATGTGGAGATACTAGAAATAACTACTAGAAATATTCAGTAAGTTTAACTGGGTAGTGGACTTAGTTTGGTCTAATTTAGAGTAGGACTATTTATTTTCTAGTTTTGTATTTCAACAGAAAAGTAAAGAAATATTCAGTGTTTTAAAAATTGTTATCAAAATAAAAAGAAGATACTTCACAAGACTTCATGCATAAAACATCTAGAAAACATAATCAAACTGTACTAACTGATCTGAGTGGTTGACCTTAAAGGATCATAAAATGTAAGAGCTAGAAGGGACCTTAGAGGCAACCCAATCCAATTACCTCATTTTACAGATAAGAAATAATAAGTAGAGGAATATGAATGTAATGGAATGCTATTGAATTCTAAGAAATGAAGCAATATGAGAGAAAATGAAAATGCTAACTGTTGGAAAGGATGTGAGAAAATGAGGACACTTATGCACTGTTGGTGGAGTTGTGAACTGATCCAACCATTCCAGAGAGTAGTTTGGAATTATGACCAAAGGGCAATCAAACTGAGCATATTCTTTGATTCACTACTAGGTCTGTGTCCTAAAGAGATTTTTAAGTGGGAGTAGTACCTATTTCTACAAAAATATTTATAGGATCTCTTTTTGTAGTGACTAAGAAATAGAAATTGAGGGAATGCCCATCAATTGGGTAATGACTAAACTAGTTGTGGTTATATGATTGTAATGGAATACTATTGTGTTCTAAGGAATGGCAAAGCAGAAAATTTCAGAAAATCTGGGAAGGCTTACGTGAACTAACACAAAGTGAAGTGAGCAGAACTAGGAGGACATTGTACACAGTAACAGCAATATTCACAGTGATCAGTTATAAATGACTTAGCTGTTCTCAGAAAAACAATGATTTAAGACAGTTCCAAAGGACTCATTATGAAAAACGCTATCCACATCTAGAGAAAGAACTGATGGAGTCTGAATGCAAACTGAAACATGTTATTTTTCACTTGTGTGAGTTTTTTCTTTGATCTGTGTCTTCCTTCACAATGTGACTAATATGGAAATGTTTTGCAAAATTGCTCATATATAACCTATATGAATTGTTTACCATCTCAGGGAGGAGTGAGAAGAGGGAGATATTTTGGAACTCAAATTTTTTTTTCAACATGCAAATAACCTTAAATTAAGCATCTATTATGAGCCATTTTGGTTGGTCAGTGGTTGTCCTTCATTTTCACAGAGGACCAAAATGATGTTATTATGATAAAGTCAAGTTACAATGTATCTGACTGTGGCTGATCAGACCAATACAAGTTTAGAATGCTCTACCACAGATTGGGCACAGATAGTTCATGTGAACATTTGGGGTGGATACGCTAAATTTTTGCATCCTATGTTTCCTTTGTATTGTCTCAATTCTGCTTTGCTCATGGAGCACAGCACCTTTTCTGATGTGGGTATGCCATGCTGAATGATCCTGTGCCAGTGTCTCCCATACAATCAATTCCAAAGTTCTTGAGAATGTTCTTGTATCACCTCTTCTGACTACCATGTGATTGGTTGCCCCATGCAAGTTCTGCATAAAATGGTCTTTTAGCAAGAGTATGTTTTACATTTGAACAACGTGGCCAATCCATCAGAGTTGTACTCTCTGAAGCATAGTTTGAATGCTTGGCAGTGTAGTTCAAGTAAGGATATCAGTCAGGTACTTTATTTTGCCAGGTGATCTTCAGAATCTTCATAAGACAGTTCAAATGGAAGTGATTCAGTGTGTTGGTGTGGCACTTGGTAGACTGTCCA
Organism: Potorous gilbertii; assembly: GCA_028658325.1. Lineage (NCBI taxonomy): Eukaryota > Metazoa > Chordata > Mammalia > Diprotodontia > Potoroidae > Potorous > Potorous gilbertii. The sequence continues at coordinate 482,941,554 of CM053771.1, read as the reverse complement.
TGTTTCACAGGCAGGTACACGCCCAGGAATAGAAGACAAGGCAAAAAAAAAAGTCTTTTCTCTCAAGAAGCTTATAGTCTTTTCATGCTTCTCTTGATTCTTGTGTTTGAAAGTCAAATTTTCTATTCAGGTCTGGTCTTTTCATCAAGAATACTTGAAAGTCCTCTATTTAATTGAATGACCATTTTTCCCCCCAAGAAGTATTATATTCAGTTTTCCTGGGTAGGTGATTCTGGGTTTTAATAAGAGTTCCTTTGACTTCTGGAATGTCATATTCCAAGTCCTTCAGTCCCTTAATGTAGAAGCTGCTAGATCTTGTGTCATCCTGATTTTATTTCCACAATACTCAAATTATTTCTTTCTAGCTGCTTACAATATTTTCTCCTTGACCTGGGAACTCTGGAATCTGGCTACGATATTCCTAGGAGTTTCTCTTTTGGGATCTCTTCCAGGAGGTGATCAGTGGATTCTTTCAACATTTATTTTGCCCTCTGGTTCTAGAATATCAGGGCAGTTTTCCCTGATAATTTCATAAAAGATGATATTTAGGTTCTTTCTTGGTCATGTCTTTTAGGTAGTCCCATAATTTTTAAATTGTCTCTCCTGGATCTATTTTCTAGGTCAGTTGTTTTTCCAGTGAGATAGTTCACATTGTCTTCTATTTTTTTCATTCTTTTGGATTTGTTTTGTAATTTCTTGGTTTCTCATAAAGTCATTAGCTTCCCTAAGCTCCATTCTAATTTTTAAAGAACTATTTTCTTCAGTGAGTTTTTCAACCTCCTTTTCCATTTGGCTAATTTTGCATTTTAAAGCATTCCTCTCCTCATTGGCTTTTTGGACCTCTTTTGCCATTTGGGTTAGTCTTTTTTTAAAGGTATTATTTTCTTCAGATTTTTTTGAGTCTCCTTTAGCAAGCTATTGACTTATTTTTCATGATTTTCTTGCATCATTCTCATTTCTCTTTCCAATTTTTCCTCCACCTGTCTTACTTGATTTTCAAAATCCTTTTTGAGCTCTTCCATGGTCTGAGACCACTGCACATTTACTTTGAATGTTTGGGATGTAGAAGCCTTGACTTTGATGTCTTCCTCTGATTTTATGCATTGTTCTTTCTCATCCAAAAAGATGGAAGAAAATGTCTGTTCACCAAGAAAGTAACTTTATATTGCCTTATTTTTTCCCTTTTGGGGGCATTTTCCTAGCCAGTTACTTGACTTTTGAGTCCTTTGTCAAGAGTAGGTTATACTGTAGGGATCTGCAAGTTCTCAGTTCCTCCAAGCTAGCACAATCAAGGGAGAGGAGTGCTCTGGTCTGGGAGCAACCACAAGCTTTTCTGCCTAGGATCTGTGAGCAGAATTCCCTCTCCAGAGCCTCCACCAGCTCCACTAGCCAGTGCTCCTCCTCATCCCAGGGCTGCCATTCAGCCCTGAGATCCAGATCAGCTGCTCAATTTCCCCAGGGTCTTTAGGCCAAGCACTCCAAAAATGAATGATGTTACTGCCACCTGGGGCTAGGGGAGGACCCTTGTCCTTTCTCACCCAGATGAAAGAGCTTTCTCGCTGACTTTTGAAGTTGTCTTTGGAGTTTGTGGGTTGAGAAATCTGGGAACCACAACTGCTGCTGCTGCTGGTGCCCTGAATTCTCCTCCAGTCCTGTCTTAGCAACACCACATGGGCAAGACTGGGCTGCACTCCAGGGTCTGCCCTGAGCCCGTTGTAACAGACTTTTCCTGTTGGCCTTCCAAGTTGCTTTGGCTGGAAATCTCTTCCACTCTATCATTTTGTGACTTCTGCTGCTCTAGAATTTGTTTACAATCATTTTTACAGGCATTTTATGGGCTGGAAGAAGGAGAACTTCTATAGATCTGTCCTTCTGCTCTGCTATTTTGGCTCCTCTCCCTTAAATTTTTTTTTAAAAATGTTTAAAATTTTGTTTTACATGTTATTGGGGGAAGTAAAATTTTATTGAAAGGAGAGATAATAAATAATTGCAGAGATAGATGGAAAATTTATATGAAGTGATACAGAATGAAGCAAGGAGAACTAAAATTCATATGATAAAATCAATATTATAACAATTTTGAAGACTTTCATAAACTGATAACCAAAAAAAGCAATACATACAATAATAAGAAGACTGTAAAGACAATTTTGAAAGCTACAAAAGCTGTGGTCCTTGTTTCCAGAAGATTGAGAAAACACACCAGTCACTGCTTCATAAAGGGGTAATAGACTCATGATGCAAAATGAGACGTATTTGTGGGTATGGGTTTATAAGTATGGGTGTATGTACAGGTAATAAGGGAATCTGTTATGACTACACATATTTGTTACAATAAGTTTGTTTTTTTCTTTTCTCTTCCCTTGCCCCCAATGCAATGAGCATGGTAGAGAAAATGGATTTTTGTTCATTTGGAAAACAGGTTACATTATAAGGTTTATAAGGTGTTACAAATGTGTAATGGTGCATATATTTTCAGATGAGGATACTATATTGTTAGTTTTGCTTAATTGCTTTACTTTGCTATAAGAATCTCTCATGGAGTGAGGATAATCTGGAAATATTTGTAATATAAAAACAAAACATATCAATACAACTTTTAAAAAATGAATGTAAATTGGCTTCTATAAAATATGAAGGGAACAAGTATTTATTAAGTGCCAACTATGTGCCAGACACTATGCTGTGGTTAACAAATAATATTTCTTTTGATCTTTACAATAAACCTAATGAAGTAAATACTATGATACCCATTTTACAGTTGGGAAAACTGAAGCAATCACTGGTGAAGTGAATTGCCCAAAGTCACACCACTAGTAAATGTCTGAGGCCAGATTTGAACTTATATATTCCTGACTACTGGGCAACACCGCAACATGTGTAAACATTTTTAAACCAGCACAAAATAAAAGTCTAAGGATGGCTGTGAAAAGAATACTATTATAAACCTTAAAACATTATAGAAATGTGATTTTTTTACCATTTTCTTACAGTAAGGGAGAATATTCCTTGTATAAATTTCTGATCTCCATTCAAACCTAAGAGATTGACTATAATTCACACCATGGAGAAAAATGCATTATATTTTCCACTGGATTAATTTCAATATACCCAATACTAACTATATGAAAGTAAAATAATTTCCTGTAAATGGAATTTGAATTAAGTTTCCTTATGCAAATGAATAATAAGCAGTTAACAATGAAAACAAAATTGAGTCATTCAGAAATGAAATGACTTGCTATACTACCAAGTCACTACTAGTCACACTACAAAGTTTTTAACCCAGGTCCTCTGCTTCCAAATTCACTGTGCTTTCCACTACAGTATAGTTGTCTCCCATAAGATAATTATTTATGAAGATGCTAGAAAACAATACTCTTGATATGAAATGGAAAGTATGGGGGTCTCAATTGACATGTTGGTCACTAAACTTCAATGTTAAAGAGGATAATTTTTCAAAATTGTCTATGCATTGTCAGCTTATTATAAAACTAAAGAATTTCCATGCCCATGGAAAAAATAGCATACAGTCTTGTATAGAATTGATGTCAAATGTGATGGAGAATGTATATTTTTAGTTATGATAACTATTCTTACTTAGTTTAATATGTTTAAGCAAATATATGCAAGGTGGATAAATCATTTAATTTCTCATGCACCATTTCAAAGCTATTTATCACAGTCTGTGATTGAATAAATTTAGCCTTTTTTTAAAATACATTCCCTGAAGGAGAAATATTGCAATGTACATGTCACATGTAATGTTTAATCTCTTTGATTTTTCTCTCAATTAAAATGAAACAAATATACTGAGCATTAATAACATCTGAATTGAAACTGTTAGAGAAGGGGGGTAATTCTTATATTGTTTTGGTCCTTTAGATAAAGACATAGATTGCCAAGCATTTAGAAGAAGTGGAATCTGTTATAGGTATAGTGGGTAAAACTGAAGGATAGGAGCCCATCGTTCAGTGCAGTCATGAGGCTATGTTTGCACAGGATTGACAAAATCCATGGAATCAGGCATTGGAAAGAAAGTGATTATAAAATATATACTAAAGTGGGCAATAAAAGTTTAATTAAGCAGTTCTCAACCTGAGGACTCTGAATTTGTTTTAAAAATATGTGTATTCTCACATCTCAATATAATTCATTTCCTTTGTATTTCTATGTTTAATTTTATACATTTAAAAATGTTATTCTGAAAAGAAAACTATAGACTTCATCAGTCTGCCAAAGGAGTCTTTGACGCATAAGCACACAAAAGAGTTATTAAACTATCCATACTGTTACATCCAATAATATCATTACTTGGTCTATTTCCAAAGATGATTAGGAAAAAGAAATATATGTCCTAAAATGATAACAGCAGCTCTCTTCGTGATTGAAAAGAACTGGAAATTACATCAATTGGGGGACAGCTAAACAAGTTGTGGTATATGATTGTGTTGAATACTGCTGTGCTGTAAGAAATGTTAAGCTCAATGATTTTAGAATAACATGGAAATACTTGCATGAAATAATAAAGAGCAAAACGAGCAAAACCAAGAGAATTCTGCATACAGTAACAGCAATATTGTTTGAAGAAAGATTTTGAGTGAATAAGCTGTTTTGTCTATTATGAGTACCCAAATTAACTATAAAGCACATATGTAGATGGATGTTATCTACAGCCAGAGAAAGAACTGATAAATATAAATATGTGTAGAATAATTTTTACATAGTACGATCATCTTTTTTATTGTTTTATGTTATGGAAATGCTTGTTCTATTCCATGTAAATTAAAAATAAAAATTTTAAAGATTAAAGGACCCCTGAATTAGAGGATCATAGAATATTGAGTTGGAATGGATCTCAGAGATAATGTAGGTCAACCCTCTCATTTCAGAGATGAAGAAACTGAAGTCCAGAGAGGTCAATGATATTCCTGAAGATCACACAGCTAGCAAGTAGCAGAGCCAGAATTTAGGTCCAGATGTAATATCTTTCTACTACGCCAGCACCTACATACCATTCTTTGCTTTGGAATCCTTGAAAGCCTCATTGTGTACTAAGAGGCAACATTCTAGAAATGCCCCCCATATACCCAAAGTAGGCAATTCTAATGACAGAGGAAAAAACCAATAAACCATACTTTAAAGGCACTTCAAGGTTTGCAAAGCACTTTCCTCCTAACAATCATGTCAAGTAGTAGCACAAATGTTATCTCTGTTTTAGATAAGAGTAAAAGGGACTTGATCAAGGTCGAAGAACTAGGAAGTATCAGGATCATAGTTCAAATCCAGGTACTCTAGCTCCAAATCAGTTTTGCTTTCCACTACATGATAACAGAAGAGAAAGGGAAATTATACTACAGTTCTGTAAGGAAAAATGGAGGGAATGGTTACAGAGATACCCAGGAAGACTTGTATGATCTGATGCTAGATGAAGTGAACATAGTCAAGAAAACTATTTATATAATAACAACATTAAAAGGACAAATACTGGGTTATTTGGTGGAAATTTGATCAACCCAATGAAAAGTCAAGATTTCAAGTGATTAATGATGCGATCCACCTCCTGACAGAGAGATGACAGATTCAGGGACTGAAATAATTTGAGGCATGACTAATGTGGGGATTTATTTTTCTTGACTATGCATTTTTGTTACCAGAATTTTATTTTTATTTTTTCCTTCCTCACTGAGGTTGGGGAAGGTGGGAGGAAAGAAATAGATTTTTGTTAAGAAAAAATATTAAATTAAAAAGAGAAAAACAAAGGGAATAATGTCTAAAAAAAAGAGGAGAGGAAATGACATTCACATATTTTAGATTATTTGAAAGCATTTTTTTATTTTTCATGGAATTTTAGCTAAACAATGACAGAGAGTCAGACAGATATACAATAGTTGTCAAATGACTCCTCAGAATATATATATATCTATATCAGGATAATTAAGTGACAGTATCCAAACTCACAAGAAATTAATTTATGAACCATAATCTCAGTTTGCATATTTATATCTCTCCATTGATTAGAATACTCATATACACTAACCAGAGAACCTTCATCAAACTTCAAAGCCTCCAGGAAACCAAATTAGACAACAGGAGGCTACTTGGAACTATGGAATCTCAATGTTGCAAGCCACTTCACAGGCCATCTGTGGTTCTACACCTATCTGAAAAGAATTCCCACCACAGCATATATAGCAAGTCATGACAAATACCTTGGTTTGAAAACTTCTAAGGAGGGGAAACCTACTAACTCTCAAGGCAGATTCTCATTTTCCATTTGATTGTTATTTTCTACTTATGGATTTTAAGATTTCTGCATTGTTCAATTTTAAAAATCCACTATTTGGCCCCTGAGGTCCTTTCCAATTCTAGATCTACAAGTTTTTGAATGCTAGTAACAATACAATCCTTCTTTAAGTGTTATAGTCTGCTCACACCCACCATGACCCTCTCTGTTGTCCTCTGAGTTATCCTTATTTTTGATGAGTTTTCCATGACTCACAACCCAACATCACCAGTATTAGTAAACTGGCATGAAAAATATGACTCTTTAATTGTTTTTGTGACAAAGAAAGGCTCAAGTGTGAGGGGGCAGAAGCTGAAGTAGCAGACACATTAGTACTGAAAGCATCAATACAAGTGAATTAAAAAATAGAACCTATATTTTAGGGAGAAGTGTGGGTCATTAAAGGGGACTACCACTGCCTAAAGGCAATCCAACCTATTTTTCTCCTGTTTAATTCTATATTTATCTCTGTTAAATTTTATCATAAGAGTTACTTTAACATTCTCCTCAAGATTTCTGGATTTTGATACTCTCCTAGCAACTTCATTACTGCTAAGAGCACTGCCATCTTCCCAGTCACACAAGCTCACAACCTACATGTCATCCTTCACTCTTCACTCACCCCCTCCCTGACCTTCACATTCAATCTGTTGCCAATTCTACTTTGATGAGGTCTCTTACACTTCACTCTCCTCTGGCTCTGCTACCACCCTGATGCATGTCCTTTGCACCTCACAACTAGACTACAATAGCCTTCCAGTTGTTCTCCCTACTCAAGTCTCAAGTCTCTTCCCCACCCAAGTCCATGGTCAACGTGTCTCTCAAAGTGATCTTCCTAAGGCGAAGGTTCAATTATGTCACTCCTTTATTCAATGAACTCGAGTAGGTCCCCATTACTTCCATAATCAAATATAAAATTGTCTATTTGTCCTTTAAGTTCTTTCATAAATTGGCCCCTGCCTATTTTTCCAAGTCTTCTTATACCTTGCTTTCTTGTTCTCTATAATCCAGTGATTCCATCCACCTTGCTGTTTCTCACACAAGATATTCCAACTCTCAACTTAGTATAATGCTTTCAGAGAGGTGTTTCCCATGCTGAGAACAAACTCCCCTCACCTCTGTTAAGATCCCTAATTTCCTTCAAAATCCAATTGAAGCCCTTCCTGATACCCCCATTATATTGTATTCATTTTGTATGTAAAGAGTTCATGGTATGTTCTTGCATATCTACAGTCTTCTGGCTCGCATGCTCAGCCCAATCTACATTTATTCTGGCAGGTCTGAGCTCTCAGAAGATTACTAATACATAGTTATATTCAAAGTCTCTCTGAGTACAAGAAGTAAGCCTGTTTTGGAATTATAAATTCCATTTCTGCTGCCTTCTATAGCTAATGAACCCCTCTTGGACATCCTTTCATTTGTACAAACCAGCCACTTCACAGTGGTAACACCGTTAGATCTTGAACAACCATTCACTTAATAAGACAAAAAAATAACAGTGATCAGTACACATACATAACATAAGCAAATGCCAGAACAATCAATATATCACTGTCCACACATAAGCCTGGGACACACTCTATGGGGGAGAGTTGGCACAGACTCACAGAAACCTGGCAGGGAAGCCCTTGAACAAAGAAAAACCACATTTTCAAGTACCTTACAATTCTGAACTGTAGGCCGTGATGTCATTGGTCTATTCAGGACCATCACCATCACAAAGTTGCTTCTCTGCTAAATTCTTTCCTAATGATCCTCAGCATTCTTCTTCTGGACAACTCCTTTCTGTTTCGTTCTCAAATTGCTGTTAACAGTTCTTTACTTCTCCTCCCCACAACAAAGTTAGGCTGTTATTTTTTTTCCTTGAAATAATGGAAGCCTTCTTTAAGACCTGATTGGTACAGAAGTCTAAAGGCTCATCCTACTGACATTACTTCTAGGTCACCTGAATACAAAATCTACAAAGACCTCCAGGTCTTTTTGTTGCTTAGCTAGCAGACTTCAATGAGCAATTCTGAGATAGAGAATCTCTGCTCAGCTGAATCAAGTCAGAGTGTTCTCAGTGCATATTATTGGTTAATGTCTTTCTGCTGTGGCCAAGTAAATCTCCCTTTTTTAACGCTGACTGACCTACATCTATCTCATTTTATCAACAGGCATTGCTAGAACTCAGACCTGAGTCAAGCCCAATCTAGAATAAACCCTGCCAAGCTCTTTTAATTTATGATCACCTTTAAAAAGGCATTGACAAAGTGTTGCGCTATTATATTACCCACTGTTAAACCAGAGAACTACAAGGTTCCTCAGGCTGGTTCTCACTGAGCAATACAAATAAGCCCAAGAAACTCTTTACCCACAAGGATTCCACATCTTCCAATAAGTTGTCAGCCAGCCAATCCAACAGCAAATCAGCTGGAAAACCAATTTCTCCTTGCTACTTTTCCCTCTCAAATCAGAGAGTGCAGAAGAGAAGGATAGATAGATAGATAGATAGATAGATAGATAGATATGCACCTATCTCCAAAAGACTTCTCTTCTTTCAAAAGGTAACTAGCATCAGAGGTCAATAGATGCCTCTTCATGAATGCCAGCTTTAATCCAACTAGGCAGAAACTAGAATATGGAGCCACTTTGTCAGTTGAATCCCCTGCCGCTGCGATCTTCACACAGCTCCATCAGTTTCAGTATTTCCTCCCTTTTCTGATTCTCCATTCTACTCGGTTCTTTACTTGTACTAATTTCTTCCAAACTCTTACCAGATTCTTCATATTTTTCAAATGACTCAGAGCAACTTAATGGTTCAATGCAGAGTCTCCTGGTACTAAGTGACTTATTTTTCCCTTATGAAGAAAAAAACCTCACAAACTGCCCTTTTCTGTTACTTATAAAACCAAATGCCTGTCTTTTTTATTATACTACGTTATAGAAATGCTTGTTTTAGTCCGTAAATTAAAAATAAAATAAGTAAATGTAAAAAATCTCACCATAGTCTCAGAAAAGTTATTTGATTTACCACTTCGTAAATTTTAACCTCTCAAACTCTAAAAATAGTTCAATGTAAATGAGCTAAGAGACCACAATGCGCTGTAGCCTCAGTCATTTATCTACTAGACCTCATTGGTGCCTCTGAAAACTGTTTCTTTATGCTTGGATTTATGAATTTTAGTAAATTTAGTAATTTTAGTAAATTTAGTATGAATTTTAGTAAATTTAGTAATTTTAGTAAATTTAGTATGAATTTTAGTAAATTTAGTAATTTTAGTAAAAGTTCTTTTTCTGCCCTTTTCAGCAACAAAATTGCTTACATATGAAAGGGCATCACCTTCTACAATTTACAAGATAACCCGAGCTTTTTATTTTTGCAATATTCTATTCACTACATTTTCAGACCACCGAACTGCTGACATAATGCTGAAAAGTATTGGGGCTTTTTAAAAAAAATCACAGGGACTTTTAACAGTTTTATTAAACAGAAGTTATTTTTTTCTGCTTCTTTCACCCATCAAACTGTTTACCTATGAAAGAGAACATTGCCTTCTTCCCAAAGTAATTTATTATTTCTCCTTTATGTAAAAATACTTAATTTTTGCCCTTTCACCAACCAAATTACTCACATCCTAAAAGAAGATAGAGATAGATAAATAGACAGACAGACAGATAGATAAATAGATACCTTGAATAGACATATGTGCACATGTTATCTCTCTCCAAGAGATTAGAAGTTCCTTTAGAGCAAAGAGCTTTTTTTTCCATATTTGACCTTATATCCTTGACCCCCCAGCATAGAGCCAAACAGTTGGGAGCCATTTAATAAATGCTCATCAAAGGATTAAAGTCCTTGCTGGCCATCAACACCTCAAATCAAATATCAGACTAGTTTAAGTCATTTGGCAGGAGGACCCTATGAGAATGAATCAGAGACTCATCAGTGTTGAAGGGAGTAGGAGGAGATAGGAATAGATCCCCCATATGGAGCCCTGTAGAACCATAAACAGCAGGGAAAGGGGAAAGAGCCTGGAAAGGAAAAGACAATGCCAAATGGCATAATAGCAGGTAACCAAAAGACAAACTTTGCCTAATTCATACATTTGCCTCAGCCTGACTACTACCTGGCAGCAGTTTGTGTATTAATGTAGCTTTGGAATTGATTGTGACATTGACTACCATTTCCTATATTTATCTGGAAACTAAGTTAATGTTATTACAATTGTTTCATCCAAAGGTAATGTGCTGGTTCAAAAATGAGTAAATGCCTTGGAGCATTCACAAAAGTTGTTGTGATATTGCCATGCTCCGAAATCTTCCTGACCTTGGCCATTGAGCATGCTTTATCCCAAAATGAGCTTTGGTCCTGCCCCTATTCTGGTACCAATTCTGCTAATATAAAAGGGGAAACAAAGGAAGCCCAATTGCCAGGAAAGGAGTTCATCATACCCTTGTTCTTCTGTTCTGGTTTTGACCTTGTTGTCCCAGTCCAACAGTGTGTCTTACCTTAACCCATCCTTAATTACTGACTTTCTGCCTCAAATTTAAATGCTACCTCTTCCAAGAAGTCTTCGCTATTCCCTTTGACCAATAACCTTTTAGGTGGCGGAGTGAATAGAGTGCTGGGCTTGGACTCAGAAAGACTTCTCTTCCTGAGTTCAAATTCAGTGTACATGTACAAGCTATGTGACCTTGGGCAAGTCACTTAACCCTGTCACTTAACTTCATCTGTATAATGAGCCAGAGGACATAATAAATTATTCTAATATCTTTGCCAAGAAAACCTCAAATGAGGTGTTGGACATGACTGAAAAATGAAACCATAAATTATATTGTGTATTATCTATCTGTGATAGAGGTTTCATCTCCTCCTGGAATATAAGCTTCCTGAGAACAAGGACTGTTTCTTATCTAAGCTTTCTATCCCTCCAAAATCTAGCATAGTACTATACACATTGTTTGCCCTTATTACATGTTTTTGTCATTACTGATGTTGATAATATCACTGCTGATGTGCCTTGTTCCTGAAGTGACTGAATTCCCTGACGCTGCATCACAATGTCCAACTTCTTAATATCTATACCTTGCCTTCTCTGAGATCAATTGCCTCCCCACCTAGATTTCTTTATATTGCCTGCTGATCAAGCATCTGATGATGAACTGGCCTGCCTCTGCTAGGTTAATCGTAGACTCTCTTTAAATCTTGGTAAATAGTTCTCAGAGCTTTCCTCTCTGTCCTCTATCTCTGTTTGCACTGGTCACTTATTTAGGAACCTCAAAAATGCAACCTTAAATAGCAATCCCCTGAAAGAGGTATTTAGCCTTTCATGTCTAGTCAATCAATCAGTTAGACAATAAGCATTCATTAAGCATTTGCTATGTAATAGGCACTCTACACAAAGAAAGGCAAAGACAATCCCTTCCCTCAAGGAGCTCTTATTCTAATGGTGAGACTACAAAGAAACAACTAGGTACATCCAAAATGTGCATGGATAGACAGAAGGCAATCCCCAAACAAAAACACTAGCATCTTAGAAAAAGAGGAAGAAGAGAAAGAGGAGGAAAAAGAGACTAAAAAAAGACTTTAGTTCTTGGAAAATCCAATTAGATAATAGTGAGGACTGAAGTAACTATGGCTACTTGTGGAGAAATGATAGCTTAAACACTATCACCCTTCTTTCTTCTTACTTTCCTTCCTCTTTTCCTTCTATTCATCCTTCCTTCTTTCTTTCTTTTAAATCTGATGCATACAGTGTTCCAGCTGTTGTTATTAGCTTGTACAAGTAATTAGCAATATCAAAATTAATCAATAATGGTAGCCTTTGATTTTCATTTAGTCTTAGATTAGATTGGCATTTTTAAAACACTCTTTAGAAGCAAGCCTTTCTAAGTATTTGGCAAGTAGGAAATTCACATTTGAAAATCAGAGTTCTTTCCTATTTGGCTTGCATGAAGTAGAAACTGAGAACGGAGAAGGGTGTTTCTAGACAATAGGGAACCATGACAGAGAAATCAGCATTCCTTGAATTTAATCTAAACTAGGAGGAGGTCATCATGTTTCAGTTTTTAATTGTTGGGCTTTGGGGACAATCAGGAAAAAAGTGGGTCGTTCAATGAATGAATCAGTGATTTTAGAATATATTTTTCCTCAGATTGCTATTCTTAAAGTAGTAATGAGAATACTGGCTTTGTTTGAGATGGCATAATAGCCAGTAAGAACTAGTTTGGATTTCATTAGAATGGGGATGGGGAAAGAAGAGAGAGAAAGGAAACTACTAAGTAGCACAGTTGCAGATTGCAAAGCTCCATATTCAGAGATGACTTATCAAAGAAAATTTCAACTAACTGCTGAAAAACACCTGAAGCCTGATCAAAGATCAAGACCTGAGAGTCTATGGCAACTTTTCCTAAGAGGAAAAACTTAAAAATCATTCTGATTTGGGCCATGAAACACAAGGAGCGTATGGCTTGATTAATGAGCTGGCAGTAGAGTATGATGGAAGGGGACACTGGACTCCTCTAAATGAAAATGCATTATTTTAGAACAAGTAGATGGTCAAAAGGACCTAATATTGTTGACTTTGTTCTTTCACCTCCAAAAGATTTTATGAGGATCTCTTAGACTCCCCTAAAAGGAAAACTCTGACATTGACAATCTCCTATCAGCTTTGCACTGTCCCAATTCGTTACTATGATGGGAAAGTCTAAGATCTATCTCTTTGGTCATTCTTCTACTCCACCCTTTCATACTCCATACTTCAATACTCCATCATAACTTTATTCCTTTACTGATCTTCCAGTTGCAGTGGCCACACAGGTGATCAACTCTTGCTAGAAAGTCATTCTGTACAGTAAATGCCTTCTCATTAGAACCTCAGATCCTAGAACTCTCAGAGAGGTACTTGCAAGGCAACCTCTAAGGTTAATGCTTCCCAAGCTTAAAATATAGATTCTGGAATCATTGTGCTTAGGTGATCTCCCCTCCTTTCATCAAGGGACTAGGGTTCAGAAATGGCCATTTCCAAGAACTCCCCTTTCAGACTACTTGGTTAAGCATTTGTCTGCCTCTACCACAAAGCACACATTTACAATTCTTGGGATGGGTGAGTAGGTGGCAAAGGACACTCACACATTCTCATTACATGTTAACAATTTCTCTGGAGAAAAGATGTAAATAGGAAACATGAAAAATGCCAAGACCTCTCAATAAAGACTCTTCTCTATAGCTCAGCCTAAATGATGGTTTTTCCCAATAGAATCCATCCTCTGAAGAAGTCAGGTCAACCAATTCATCTTGGGGTAGCATATACCCTTGAGGGGGCACTAAGAGGTGACACAAAAGCAATCAATTCATGTTGGTTGAAATTTCAGTTTTTGAAACTTAATCAGATATCTTTAATCCCAATATAGTGGTGCCAATGGGTATATTCACACCATTCATAGAAAGATTTTTTAAAATCCCAAACAAAAAACTCATTATTCTTTGAACACATCAAATTGATCAGGAAATTCCCTACAGAGAAGTCATAGCAATATTCATGAAAAAGAAAACCAGAAAGGGGAACTAGTACTATAAAAGCTCAAAAGCAATAATTCTTTTAAAAAATTATCCAAGAGAATAAAAGTTCCTTTAGAGCAGGGAACTTTTTTTCATGTTTGACCTTATATCCTTGGCACCCCAGCACAGAGCCAAACATATAGGAGCCATTTAATAAATACTCATCGATGGATTAAAGTCCTTGCCAGCCATCAACACCTCAATTCAAATATTAGACTAACTTAAGTCATTTTGCAGGAGGGCCCTATGGGAATGAGCCAGGGACGTAACACTGTTGATTATTTACTTTCCTCAAGACATTCAATGCATAACAAGAAGGATAGCAAAATGTAAAAAGGAAGGGAAGAAATAAAGGATGTTTAAAATAGAAAGACAAGTACCACAGTGCTAGGAAAATAACAAAATCCATGGAAAGTAATAGAGTACTAAAAACACAATCCAAACCATATGAAAGTATAGTATTAATAAATTAGTGCTTTAAAACATTGGAAAATGTCACTCATCATCCAAAAAAATCCAAAACAGAAATTAGTTTGGATCCCTAAATCACCACATATTATAATTCACTCTGACTAATACAACAAAAAGCAATATATCTAAAATTAAGAGAAGAACAAAAGATTGAGGAAAACATTTTTAGCAAATATATTAGATAAAAGGTCTCATGTTGAAAATCTATAAGAAATTTATACACTTAAACATATATAGCCTGATAATAAATTGTTCCTATTGGAGCAATGATCATAGGATGTGAATAGATCATTTATGAAGCAAAAGATAAAATGGTGAATAACCACAAAAAAACACATATATAGTCCCTAATAATCATAGAAATGACAATCAAGACAACCCTAAGATGCTACTTTACACCCACTAGAATCAAAAATAGCAAAAATAAATGGATTTTGAAAAAACAATGTTAGGGCTGTGAGAATGTAGATTGATGTGAACATTTTGGAGAGCAATATGCAATGAGTCACAAAACTAATACAGAAAATATATTTCTACATTTACAAAACAATTTGAAAGAGAAAAACTGTATTTCAAACCAAAAACTTATTTATTTTCCTTAAGACATTAAATCAATAACACAAAGGATAGCAAAATATAAAAAGGAAATGGAGAAATAAAAGATGCTTAAAATAGAAAAACAAATAAGCACAGTGCTAGTTTCTAATCAATTTTCTCTACAAACTTTTTCAAGCTCTAACTACTTAATCATCCCATCTGAAACTAGGTAGGAATAACAATTGTTTGAAGTAAATTTGAGTGATTCAACAATTAGTAACAATTGCTCTTAAATATTTCAGAGAAGAAGTTCTATTGGGCTATTATATTTAGCATCCTTTTTTGTTCCCTTAGTGCTCCAAACCTCCCTACAAAGAGTGAGAGTTTTGATGAACTACTGTAAATAATTGTGTGACTATGTAAAGTTGAATCTGTTGGAAGTAAAATCAGTTAAAGGTTGCCATCAACAATATATCACATGGATTGTACACGAGGACCATGTGGGATTTAAAATAGGAATACAGGGTTGATTCAATATTAGGAAAACTATCAACATAATTGACTATATCAATAACAAAATCAACAGAAATATATACCAGAAAAACTTTTGATAAAATACAGTACCCCTTCCTATTAAAAACACAAGAGCATAGGAATAAAAGGAGCATTCCTTAAAATGATAAGCAGTATCTATCTAAAACCATCAGTAAGCATTATAAGTAATGGGGATAAGTTAGAAATATTCCCAATAAAATCACAGTGAAACAAAAAGGCCAATTTTCACCTCTATTATTCAATATTGTACTAAAAATGTTAGCTATAGAAATAAGAGAAGAAAAAGAAATCAAAGGAATTACAAATAGGTGATGAGGAAATAAAACTATCACTCTTTGCAGATACTATGATATACTTAGAGAGCCTTCGAGAATCAACTAAAAAACTAGTTTAAATAATTAACAATTTAACAAAGCTGCAGAATATAAGATGAACACCCATAAGTTATCAGTATTTCTTTAAATGACCACCAAAGCCCAGAAGCAGGAGATAGAAAAAAAATTCCATTTAAAATAACTGTAAACAATATAAAAAACTCAAGAGTCTACCTGCCAAGACAAGAAGCCAGGAAGTGTACTAACACAATTACAAAACACTTTTTACACAAATAAAGTCAGATCTAGACAACTGGAAAAATGTGAATTTCTCATGAGTAGACCAAGCCAATATAATAAAAATGGCAATTCTGCCTAATCTAACTTATTTATTCCATGCCATACCAATTAGACTATCAAAAATTATTTGATAAAGCTAGAAAAAAACAATAATAAAATTCATCTGGAAGAACAAGAATGTCAAGGGAAATAATGGAGAAAAAATTCAAAGGAAGTTGTCCTAGAAATACCAGATCTCAAACTATATTATAAAATAGTAATCATCTAAAACTATCTGATAATGGCTAAGAAAAAGAACAGCAAATCAGTGGAATAAATGAGGTATACAAGACACAGTAGTCAATGAAGATAGTAACCTATTGTTTGACAAACCCAAAGACCCCAAGCTTTAGGATAAAAACTCACTATTTGACGAAAACTGCTGGGCAAACTGGAAAACAATAGGACACAAGCTAGATATAGACCAACATCTTATACCATATACCAAAATAAGATGAAAATGGGTGCATAATTTAGACATAAAGGATGATACCATAAGCAAGTTCGAAGAGGAAAGACTAGTCTACCTGTCAGATCCATGGGGTAAGGAAGAAATCATGTCCAAATAAGAGGTAGCATTATGAAATGTAAAATAGATGATTATGATTACATTAAAATAAAAAGACTTTGTACAAACAAAACCAATGCAACCAAGATTAGAAGGGAAGCAGAAATCTGGGAATCATTCTTTACATCAAGTGTCTTTGATAAAGGCCTCATTTCTCAAATATATAGAAAACTGAATCAAATTTATAAGAATAGAAACCATTTCTCAATTGATAAATGGTCAAAGAGAGGGGGTGGAGCCAAGATGGCAGAGTAGAAAGATTCACATATGCTAGCTCCGAACCCACAGACCATACATTACCTGTTAAAAGGAACTCCCAACAAATTCTGGAGCAGTGGAAGCCGCACAACAACAGAGTGGAGGAGATTTTTGTTCCAGAGAGTCCTGAAAAACCAGCACCAAAGGTCCACTGTGCACCAAACATGGAGCGAGCCCAACCCTGCCTTGGCTGCACAGCCCCAAGTGGAGCAGATCCAAGCAAGCTTCAGAAATAGAATCTCTGGCAGCCGCGAAGGTCCCTCCACCCACAGGCGCTACAAGTCAGTGAGAGAGACTTCTGGACTGGCCAAGAGGGGAGAGGGGTGTCTCCATAACTCAGGCCCCCTCGGGAGGGAGCAGCGGGGTGAAGCAGTGGACAGGAACTGGGGTCCATTACTGAAGGTCTCCACGTAAACTCCCTGAGGGAACTGAGCTCTGTGAGGTGACCCTGCCCCCACCTGAGAACCTGAATTTAATCTTACCCTGAATAGCAGCCCCTTCCCTCTCTGAAAGCCCTGAGGCTGGGAAGCAGCATTTGAATCTCAGACCCCAAGCACTAGCTGGGAAGATCTAGGTGGGGGTGGAGAGGAATCTCAGAAGTCAAGTAACTGACTTGGAAAATGCCCAGAAAAGGGAATAAAAATAAGACCATAGAAGGTTACTTTCTTGGGGAACAGATGTTTCCTCCTTTCCTTTCTGATGAGGAAGAACAATGCTTGCCATCAGGTAAAGACATAGAAGTCAAGGCCTCTGTATCCCAAACATCTGAAATAGATATCCAATGGGCTCAGGCCATGGAAGAGCTCAAAAAGGATTTTGAAAATCAAGTCAGACAGGTGGAGGAAAAACTGGGAAGAGAAATGAGAGAGATGCAAGAAAAACATGAAAGATGGGTCAATACTTTGCTAAAGGAGACCCAAAAAAATGATGAATATAAATGGTCAAAGGATATGAAGAGGCAGTTTTCAGACCAGAAATAATCAAAGCTATCTATAGGTATATGAAGAAGTGCTCTAAATCATTTTGATTTAAAAAATGCAAATTAAAACAACTCTGAGGTACCACATCATACCCAGAAAATCTGACCAAAAAAAATGTTAAATATTGGAGAGGATGTTGGAAAATTGGGATACTAATACACTGTTGGTGGAGCTGTGAACTGATCCAATCATTCTGGAGAGCAATTTGGAACTATGCCCAAAGAACAACCAAACTGTGCATACCTTTTGATTCAGCAATACCACTACTAGGTATAATCCCAAAAAGATTATAAAAAGGAGAAAGGACCCACATGTACAAAAATATTTATAGCAACTCTTTTTGAGGTGACAAAGAATTGAAAATTGAGAGCATACCCATCAGTTAGAGGATGACTGAACAACCTGTAATGTATGAATGTAAGAACACTGCTCTTTAATAAGAAATGATAAACAGGCAGATTTCAGAAAAACCTGGAAAGACAATGTCTTTAAATCCTTTGAAGATCTGATATGTAAAGCATTTTAGTAGCAAGAAATACTACATAATTATGGTATGGAGTTGACTTTTCCCCATGCCTAAATTGCATAATAGCTTATGTGTATACATATTCCATTCTCTGACATGAGTGTAGGGATACTGCAATATTATGGAGCATGAGTGACAAACATCCAATATTCTCTTAGTGTTTCATTGACTCACCTCTGGTTTTTAAGAGCTGCTTTTGACAGCTCCTGGAGTTCTACAATCTACTCATGGCAAGTACTGAATTTTGACAGAAATAAAACAGGGGAAAGAAATTCACAAATAGAAACTGTATAAGGAATCATTTAGTGAGTAGAATGCTTATGGAATTTTTTACTATAAGTTAGAACTATATTCTGGGCTACTTCCTTTCATAGTAACAAAGACATTAAGATTCATTCTATGAAACTGAAATATTTACAATTCATCTTGTGGAAGCAATTGAAAATTCACAAAAAGTCTTTGAGATATTTTAATTATATACGATAACTCATTCCTACCTAGGGGCATCCTCTAGTCATTTTGTAGTTCCCCCAGGCAAGGCTAACTCAAGTTTAGCATGAGAAATCATCTGGTTTTATATGTCCCAGATTAAAAGCATGCCATTCATCAGAATCTGCTCAAAATCATAGCTCATGAATCCCCTTAGATGTATTTGATTTTTCTAGTCAGCAAAGTGACAGTTCAAATCAAAGGCATTTAATAAAGTAGCATGACAAGAAAAACTGCAATAAAATATTTTCCCCACAGACTTTGGGCACACTTTTCCACAAATATACACCCATCAATGGGAAAAGTTGATACACATAAGGCCCATCCATAGAAAACTCGCATTCTTTTATTGATGTCATCATACTGCCCTCATATTAGTCTCATGTGGTATTTAATCTCTGCCATTCATTTGGTTTGCTAACAAAAGGGAGGATCTCAGTCAGAATCTCACTATGACTTAGGGTTAGAAATTCCTTGTAACTGTTTATTTTTTTATTAGGTTCATTTGGTTCAAACCTGTTTTAGGGGAATCTCTTCCAAAGAAACCCCACAGAACCAAGTGAAGCTGGTTGACTCTTCGAATATTTTAGAAATATCAAAATATTTTGAATTGATGGCTGAAGGAACCTGGACCCCAAAAGACAAAGACCCTGTCTCTGGAAATGTCTCTAATCTCAGTAGACTCCTCTGAGAAATTCTCTCCTTGTTACAGGCATATACAGACTTGTCCCTGTAATTCCTTAGATAAAGGTTATCAGTATAGGCACAGGGATGCCTCTTTCCCTGGCACGAGATCCCCAAGGTTCATGCCTCTGGCAAACCTTTGTATAAACAGAACTATCTTCTCCCCTCACCCAAGCTATCTCTTTTGACTCCATGAGTTTTCCCATACATTCCAGCAGCCCAGCACTTGAACTCCTTACATAGCCTTTTGAAGACTATCTACTTCCTAATCCCACCCCATCATCTAATTAGAATTCTTAGCATTCCTTTCACTGTCCCTTTTCTATATAAACTTTTGCATCACCCCCATTAAACTTCAAGTTCCCTAAGGAACTTTGCCCATCTTATCAGCATCACAATAAACTTTGCCACTTGACTGGAGGATGGTTTGAGTGTGTGAATTAATTTCAGGCCAAACCACCCTGTACTTTGACATTTTGGGGGTCCCACCACCCCTAAACCATGTCAGAATCATCTGCCATAAAATTCAGAAATCAAGGTCAATGTCTTCTTCCTGCCTTTAATACATACATGTGGCCAGCATAGCTTTATATCTATGATCTAAACAGGGATAATGAATATGACTATATGACCATAGATTAAGATACCTCAGTCTACCTAGCCAAATTCTCTGATTTTACAAATGAGGAAACTGAAACTAAGGGAGATTGAATGACTTTATAACCAAAAAAGTAGTATCAGAGAATGAATTTGAATGCAGATTCTTGGACTTCCCAGCCAGTGTACTTTCCACTGACTAATTACTCTTTATTTGCAATTTATATTTTATAGCAGTTTCTCTTTATTAACTCACTAAAGGTAAAGAGAGGTCATTAAACTGCTGTAGCTAAAATATTTTTTTTCCTAGCACAGGTAAGTGTGAATATAAAAATAGTCCAGTTTATTAAACAGTATAAAACTAGTCAAAGCATGAAGATAATCACCTTAAATTTAAAATTGATTAAAAACTTTCCTAATTGCCAGTCATATGAGTACAGAAGAGGAAATGATTTCCACTCCTTAGCCAAGGGAAAAGATTTGCAGAAATGGCATAATTACAACCTAAGCAAGTTACTTAGCCTCCTTCTGCCTCAGTTTCTTCATATGTTAAATGGGGTTAATATTAGCAACTGATGTAGCATTGCTATGAGACTTAAATGAGTTAATATATATAAAATGCTTCGCAAACTTTAAAGTCCTATATAACACTAGCTACTGTTAAATGTGGGCGAAATCTCAGAACATGTTGTACACAAACATTTCTTTTAGGGCATAGTGAACACTGGAATCATAACTGAATTTTGTATATCTGGGTATGAGTATGTATCTCTATTTGTATAAGAACTCAAATTGGACAAAACTAAGACTGGGATATTTTTCTTCTTTTTTGGAGAGGGAGGAGGTATGTGGGGGAGGCAGAAAAAGAGGTTAGTGTGGCCCCAAAGAGAACTCTTCCAACAAGGGTACGGGAGTTCAGGGAGAGGATGACAGTCCCCTAGAAAGTCCCTTGCAAGTGGATGTTTGTGAATAAGGGTGTAAGCCTTCTCTAGAAAGATGCGTATCTCCATTCATCTGTACTAGTTAATGCTTTTAGTATTTGTTTATTTACACATGCTCTCCCTCAGTGAAAATAATTAATTCCTCTTCATCACATTCTGATCCACAAGAAATGTCCTCTCATTCCAGGCTTCCCACTTTGATCTTCAGATACATATTCTTTTCTTTGACTTTTGTCACTTTGTTTTGTTTCCATCCAGACCCTAATAGCAATCTCTCTTCCCCCATGAACTTTCCTCCCTTCTGCTTTCCTATTCCAGTTCCTATTGGCTACCATCTTTCAGTGATGCACTGTGGGGGTCTCCACCTCCACTGTAGGCAAATTTCTCTGGCTCCTAATCCTATTTCTCTTTCCTTCTCACCACCTCCTGTGCCAACAGAAACCATGCTCTGAGCAGAAGATGGATGTCTTTTTCCATGGAAACATAACCCTACTATAACACGGTGTAGAGAAAGAGATAGAGTTGGAGGTAGAGGTTTAGAGCACTTTCTACTTCTTGTTAAGTTGATGGCTCCTCAATCATCACTTCTATCTACTATAGTATCAGAGAAAAATCTATTTCCACTCCCCTAGATGTTTTAATTCCAGTCAAAATTAAAATGCTAAATATGATAAGTATATTTGCTTACAATTCTAAATATAAATGTTGCTAGACTGAAGTTATACAAGTTAATGGTTTTAAAAAGATTACAGTTACAGGAGAGAAAATTAATTATTATTGTTGGGAGAATCAGAAATAAAACTCTAGAAAACTATGGAATAGTATTTAGCAGATTTTCTGGTCCTCAAATAGTTAAAATGAAAAACATTGATCCTTGTCACCCTCCAACTGGATGACACTGGTACCTACACTACATTTCAATTTCCTTATCTGGAAACTAAGGGTGCTTATAATACTTAACACACAAGATTGCTCTGAAAAAAAGCTTTGAAAAATGGATACAAATAAGTTATGATGGATTTTATACATATCATAATATGTGCATGTTTCTCCCCTCTTAGTAAGTTTCTTGAGGGTAGGGACAGTCTCATTTACTTCCCATCCGCAATTCTTAGCATTGTGCCTGGCACATCGTCCTTTAATAAATATTTGTTGATTGATACATAAAATATATATACACATATCCAAACATGCATATACACACAAACATACACATATACACATGTATGTATGTACATACACATGTGTGTATGTGTGCATGTGTATGTATATTTATGTGTATGTATGTATGTACACATAAAAGAGCTATGGAGTATAGAATAATTTAATTAATAATCAAGATTCCCTTTCATATTCACAGATCATAGATTTTGAAGGGACTTCACAGACCACTGAGTTCAAGACTCTCATTTTACAGATGAGGATACTGAGAAGGGAGTGACTTACCAAGTGACACACAGCCAATATATGTCTGCAGTAAGATCTGAACTCAGATCTTCCTTACTCCAAATCCAGGATTCTATCCACTCTGACACACTTTCATTTCCTAGATAGTTTTCAATTCCCTTTTGCTCAAAGCTCATACACCATACACACACACACACACAATTTTTAAAGGTTGAACATAATCAACTAATAGTTTGGTTTTTAAAAAAAAAAGTTGCATTCAACTATTTCCTTTTCAAAGAAACCACTGGTTTAAATCAAACCACATCTGTCCTGTCCCCCACATTCCCCAAATATGTTTTTGTGTAGACTTAGCCACAAGAATCACTTGGACTCACATTTTCCTAATCCAGAACAAAAATCATTTTTACTGCAGGAGGGAACAAAAATAATAAAACATTTAACTATGAAGTGATTCCTCATGTCACATGCAAAAATAAATGAGGCATATGATAATGTAGGAGAAAGTCTTTCCTTTCCATGATAATGGAAGAAAAATATTGTAACATAAGAAAGTGATAGTTTTAAGCAAAATCATGACCAAGGTAAGGCAACTAGAGCCTTGGACAAGTGAAGCAAAATATAGAGGATCCAAACACCTTAAGTCATCTTCTAAATTGTGCAATTTTAAAATTTGATACTTTCTGACAATACTTGCTGACAACAACTAACAATAACAACTCCTTTAGTAAAATGGAAATAAGTGGATTTAGCATCTAGTTAGTAAAAATAACTAGTCAAAATAGGAACTATCAGATAGCACAATTCCTTTCTAATTGTATCTAGTTCTGGTTCCCCGGTCATCCCCCACTTCTTCTAGTCAGTACAGTAAGTTGATAAGTAGCCAGTATAAAATAACCATAGCAGGAAGGAAAAATTGCAAAAGGAAATCTAGAAATCATATATGGACAATCCCAAAAATCCAAAGAGCATAATTTGCAAATCACAGACTGATAGTATGTGCTCAATTAGAGGAAATCATCTAGGCTTTGCTGTCAGGGCCTTTGTAGTCCTATACCCAACATCTGGAGTAAGACCAACAGAACACCAAATGTTACTATTAACATGGAATCAAGTGGATTTATTAACTTTAAATTTTACCAAAACCTTTGAGATGATCTGAATATGTTAATGAACTAACTCCATGGTAACATAGAAAATAATTAGTCTATCCCCTCCCCCTCTCCACTCCCCACCAAAAAATCCCTGTCAAAATGTGATTAAGACCTCAGACTCTTGCCTCTGAGTACTGGCCCTTCTCCATCTCGGTCCATGCTGCTGAGAGCTCCCAAAGTGATTCTCTGTGCTTTTCCTCTACCCCATTCTCTTTCCCATACCTTCCTCTACTACCCCATCCCAGCCCCCTCTCACCCATCTGCCTCTATACCTCCCCCACCCTTTGCTGTTTATCTCTGTACTTTCTATGCCATTTGCCCCTGTGCCCTCTGTGCCTTATTAAAGGATAGTTACAGCCTCATTTTTCGCTTCCATCATGGTATTTCCCAGTGAGTATCCAAAGAATGGGGCTAGCCTGCCTCTCTTCATAATTTCATAAATTAATTAGCAATTCCCTGGTCCAACTCTGTCTACCTTCTCCCCACTAGCATCCTTCCAGTGTCCAAGATTCTCCCCAAAGAAGGACCAGTGTATGAGGATCTCTGTCTCTTCTTATGGGGCAGTGTTTCAGATACCTTCACCTCAAGAGGATGTTACTAAGGTCTTCCTTCCCACAGGGAATAATGAACTAAGGTTTCTACTCTTATAAGCCAATGTGCTGAGATCTCACAAAGAAAAGACAAGTCTTCTAGATCTCTCCCAATGTGGCAGCAAGGGTTCCAAGGTCTTCTTTCCCATTTAACTGAATCTTCCCTAGTTTCTTCTCATATTATTTTCACAATATAAAATATAAAGTTGATTAATAGGATTAACAATGTTTAGCGCTGCTTGTCTTGGATACCAAATTAGCTAGCTATATCCTTGACAACAAGGAATGAATAAGATGAGCTTTTTCCTAATAGTCCAGTTGATGGTGTGTGGACATTACTGAACCATCACATTTTGGTGGAGCTACGTTTGGACTGTGTAATTATGATCTATTTATAACCTTAACAATGGATAACCAATGATGATCATTTATAACTGATATAACTCTTCTCAACTGAACAGTTTCCTAATATCACCATAAGTGTTTTACAGATTGCAGCTGAAATGCTCTAGGTCCAGAAAATAAAACCCTTAAATATGTATTCTTCTAATAAAATAATCAATTGTACATAGTACCGCTCAAACAATAGGAAGACAAAAGAACATAATATTGACTTTTTTTCAAAGAGTCTATCCTTATTGATTTGTCCTTATTTAATATTTTTATTCAATTCTGAAAAGGTTAGTGTAATGTAGGGGAAAAAAGATTGACCTCAAAATCAGGAAAACCTGGGTTCAAAACCTCACTCAGATAAATTATTGCTTGAGTAAACCTGGAGAAATCACTTGGCTTTTCACTGCCCCAGGCAACGTACTAAGACTGTAAGCTACAAACTCTTTATCCAGGTTTTTTTTACTGATTTCTTACTGGTGTGAACCAATAAAGGGGCCAATTTTCCATTAGTGCAATGAATTGCCAAGTGCAATTTACTGTGTTATCAAGAAAAGTGGCAGCTCACCAGAGTTCATAACCTGAATTTTGAGAACTTTAAAAATATTTTGATACGTGTATCTCGACATAGGTGCTTTACTTTTCAATCCTATGCATTTTCTCTTATGCATTTAAAAACATGGAGTTCTCACATTAAAACCTCCCTACATGGATAAAAATATAGAGTTATGGATTTAATGCTGGAAAAGACCACAATGTTCATCCTAACAAAGAGTTATCAAGCACATACCAGAGCTGTATGTATCAGGGAATGCTCCTTTGCTGAAAGAACCAGATTAAAATGTAATTGGGAAATATTTAACAAAATAAATAAAAAAATACAATAAAACACAGATAACATTACATTTTAGAACTAAGTCAGTAGGCAGCCTGAAAAAATCCTTCTTGTTAGTGGCCACTTTTTTTAAGTTTGACGCCATTGATCTAACCCAATGGCCCATTGTGTAAATGAGGCTGTAAGGCCAGAACAATTATCATGACTTACCCAGGGTCACATAGGCAGTAGGAGTGAGATATGAAGCTATGTCCTCTGGCTCTATATCCAGTAGCCTAGCCACTGTACCATGCTGCAAATCATAGGTAAACATCTTCATTGTCATTGTCATTGTCATTAACATCATAAGAAAAAAACAACTCCTCAAGTAAAAGAACAGCAATCAGCAACTCATAAAAATTTTATATTGTTCCACATATTTTACCCTCTTTGAGGATTTTTTTTTGCATCTTTTGTAGAAAGTCAATAACCATGAACTATTTTTAAAAGCAGGGAAATGAGTGATGACTTTTTAGTCATATAAATTAATTTGCGTTTGAAGCAACCGTTTCTAAATATTGGACACAATTTAAGAATGCTCAGTAGTAGAGGACTAAGCACACAGTAGGTTCTCAATAAATATTTAATGGGTAGACTAAGTATAATTCCCAACCCCTAACACTAAGATCTCAGATTCAAAATGTGGGGAAAAGTAAATCTGTATCGACATTCATTGACCATTCTTTTCTTAGGGTGTTTGATAAACTCACAAAATTACTTATGACAAAAGCTAACATTTGTATAAGGTTTTAAGGTTTGCAAGGCATATATATTAATTCATTCGATCCTCACAATAGCCCTGTGAGATTTTTGCTGGCGTTCAGTCATTCAGTCATGTCTGACTCTTCATGACCCCATGGACCATAGCACACCAGGGCCTTCTATCCTCCACTATCTTTCATAGTCTGTCATGTTTGTTGTTTCTGTGACACTATCTACCCATCACATCCTCTGCTGTCTCTTTATCCTTTTGCCTTCAATCTGTCTCAATATCAGGGCCTTTTCTAATAAGTCCTGTCTTCTCATTATGTAGCCAAAATGTTTAAGCTTCAGCTTCAGTATTTGAATTTTCAAATGAATAGTCTGAATTAATTTAAGTATTGAGTGATTTGATCTCCTTGCTGTCCCAGGAATTCTCAAAAGTCATCTCCTGCACCACAATTGGAAAGCATCAACTCTGTGACACTAAGATTTCCTTACAATCCAACTCAAACAGCCATACATTGCTACTGGAAAAACCATAACTTTGAGTTCGTCGGCAAGGTGATGTATCTAGTTTTTAGTTTTCGGTTCAGATTTGCCATAACTTTCTTTCTGGCTTCATTTCTTACCTACCCTTAATCACTGAATGGGCATTGCCTCAGTCAAACTGAGACCTGGCAAAGACTTTAGCTTAAAAAGGTGATGGTCTCCCAGTGCATCTGAGCCCGTCTCCTGTTGTCCATTTCTACATCTGGCCACTGAACCCAAGTGGCTCCAGAGGAGAAAGTGAGGCTGTTGACTTTATAAAGCCCTCACTCACTTAAATTCAATTCACTGGCAAGTTGTAGCATCACCTTCCTGGTGTCATGATGCTCTTCAAGAATAAAGGACAAACAACAGCTTTCCTTTCAAAGAGCAAGTATCTTTTATTTCATAGCTGCAGTCAACACCAAACCTACCTATCATGGTTTTTGAGCCCAAGAGTACAAAATCTAACATTGCTTCCATGTCTTCTCCCCTTATTTGCCAGAAGCTGATGGAACCAGCTGCCATGACATTTTTTTTCATGTTAGGTTTCAAACAAGCTTTTCCATTTTTCTCTTTCACCCTTATGAAGAGGCTTGTTAATTTTTCTTCACTTTCTGCCATTAGCCTGGAACCATCTGAATATTTGAGATTGTTGGTATTTCTCCCAAAAATCAACCTTAAATCTAGCTTTATTTTATCTACCCTGACATTTCTCATGATATATTCTATAAAGAAGTTAAATAAACAAGGTAACAATATACAGTCTTGTCATACTCCTTTCTCAATCTTTAATCACTAAGTTGTTTTCCATGTTCAGTTGTAACTGCTACTTCTTGACCTGCATACAGGTTCCTCAGGAGAGGATTTGCCACATTTTGCTTTAGTGTAATCAATGAAACAGAAATAGATGTTCTGGAAATCCCTTGCTTTCTCCATAATCTGGTGAATGTTAGCAATTTGGTCTCTAGTTCCTCTGCTTCTTCCAAAACCAGTCTGCATTTTTGGTAATTCTCAGTTCACATATTGCTGAAATCCAGCTTGCAGAATCTTAGGTATAACTTTGCTGCGTGTGAGATGTTTGGTAATTTGAACGTTCTTTGACATTGCACTCTTTAGAATTGAGATATTAATTGATCTTTTCCAGTCCAGTGACCACTGGGTGCATCCAATTTTGCTGGCATAGTGAGTGCAGCACTTGAACAGCCTCATCTTTTAGGGTTTTAATTAACTCAGCTGGAATTCCATCACCTCTACTAGCCTTATTGTTAACAATGCTTCCTGCATGCCCACTTGATTTCAACTCCAGGATGTATGGCACTAGATCAGTAATTTCACCATCATGGTTATTGGTGATGTTATGATCTTTCTTGTAAGGTTCTGTATATTTTTGCCACTTCTTCTACTTCTGTTAAGTCCCTACCAATCTTGTCTTTTATCATGCCAATTTTTGCTTGAAACATTCCCTTTATATTTCTAATTTTCTTGAAGAGACTTTTTCTTTTTCATTCTGTCATTTTCTTCTATTTCTTTGCATTGCTCATTTAAGAAAACCTTATCTTGCCATTCTCTGGAATTCTGTATTCAGTTAGGTTTTTCTTTCCCTTTCTCCTTTCTTCTTTCCTCAGCTATCTGAGTAAAGCCTCATCAGAGTCATTTTGTTTTCTTCCTCTTCTTTTCATTGGAATGTTTTATGTTGCTGCCTCCTATACAAAGTTGCACACCTCTGTCCATAGTCCTTCAGGCCCTCTATCTACCATCTATTCATCTATCTATTCATCTATCATCTATTCATCTCTTCCATTTCATATTCATAAGAAATGTAATTTAGGTCATACCCATATGGCCTGAGGGGCAGCCAGATAGCTCAGTGGATTAAGTACTGAACCTGGAGTCAGGAAGACCTGAGTTCAAATATGGCTTCAGATACTTACCAGCTGTGTGACCCTAGGCAACTCATTTAACCTCTCTTTGTCTTAATTCACTAAAGAAAGAAATGGCCCTTCAGTATCTTTGCCAAGAAAACCCCATGGACAATATAATCCATGAGATAATGTAGAGTTGGACATGAGTAAACAATAACTTTGCTGTTTAATGACTTTCCCTATTTTCTTCACGTGAAGTTTGAATTTTGCAATAAGCTCATTATCTTTGTCATAGTCCGCTCCAAGTCTTGCTTTAACTGACTGTACAGAGTTTCTCCACTTTTGATTGCAAATTATATGTTC
Source organism: Potorous gilbertii (assembly GCA_028658325.1). Lineage (NCBI taxonomy): Eukaryota > Metazoa > Chordata > Mammalia > Diprotodontia > Potoroidae > Potorous > Potorous gilbertii. The sequence continues at coordinate 482,912,596 of CM053771.1, read as the reverse complement.
GATCTCATTTCAAAATTGACCATCTGGTGATGTCCATGTGTGAAGCCACCTTTGGGTTGTTGAAAAAGAGTGTTTGCCATGACCAGCGAATTGTCTTGCCAAGATTCTATTATTCTCTGCCCTGCTTCATTTTGTACTATACGGCCAAACTTGCCTTTTATTCCAATGATCTTTTGATTTACTACTTTGGCATTTCAATCCCCATGATAAATGTGACACAGTTTTGTTTTTTTTTTTTTTGGTGTTATTTCTTGATGGAGAATTTCAAAGAACCAATCAGTTTTGACCTCTTCAGTATCGGTGGTTAGAGCATAGACGTGTGTTACCGTGATACTGAATGGTTTGTCTTGGATTTAAATGTATCTTTCTTTTATTTTTGAGATTATACTTTAGTGATGTTCTTCTCACTCTTTCACTGACTATGAGGGTGACCTATTTCTTCTAAGGGATTCTTGCCCTCAGTAGTATATATAATGCTCACTTGAATTAATTTCAGCCGTTCTCATCCATGTAAGTTCAGTCACCCAAGATGTCAGTGCTTAATCTTTCCATTTTCTGTCTGACCCCATCCATCTCACCTGGGTTTGTAGATCTTACATCCCAGGTTCCTGTGCAATATTGATCTTTGCAGCATCACATTTTCCTTTTGTCACCAAACACATCCACAGCTGAGCTTTGACCCCGTCATTTCACCCTACTTGTAGTTGCCCTTCATTCTTCTCCAGTCGTGTGCTTAACATCTGCCAACCTGACTGACTCACCTTCTAGTGTCATAAATTGTATCATTGCGTTACTGTCCATGGATTTTCTTGGCAAAGAAACTGAAGTGTTTGCCATTTCTTTCTGAGGGATTAAGGCAAACAGATCGAATGATTTGTCCAGGTTCACAAAACTAGTATATATTTAAGGCCATATTTGAACTCAGGACTTCCTGACTCCAGACCCAGTGCTCTACGCATTGAACCACCTAGCTGCTTCTCCTATGAGTTTGATACTATCATAATTCTCATTTTACAAATGAGAAAACTAAGACAGAGAGGTTAAGCAATGTCTCAGTATGATATAACTAGTATGTGTGTGACATAGCATCTGAAGGAGAAGTGCTTGCTATGTGTCAGGAACTGTGTTAATTGCTTTATGGATATTTCATTTAATTTGTACAACAACCTGTGAAGTAGATGATTATTCTCTCCATTTTACAGTTGAGGAAACTGAGGCAAGTAGAAGTTAAGTGACTTGCTCAAGGTCACACAGCTAGTGTCACACAGGTCATATTTACACTCAGGTCTCCTTGACTGTTATACACTAGGGTCACATAGCTAGTGTCTAAGATCAGATTTGTATTCAGGTCTTCTTGACTCCAGACCCAGCAGTCAATCTACTTTTGTCACCTAGCTGAACTCAGGATTCCTTGATTTCACAACCAATACTCTATCCATTGCATGTTCTACACCTACAGAAACCAGAACAGAGGTGACAGTTCCAAGGTATGGCTCTCCAGTAGAAAAATTAGTCAAGATTTTTCTCTGACTTTAGTACCTGATCTCCTAAATAAGAGGCATTAGATCCATGGAAAAGGAACAGAAAAGAGCTTTCAATAAGTCATTACCACATAAAGGAGCAGCAGGTCCCTTCCTCTGGCTTAGCTTAGTCTTTTGTGAAAGAAGACTAAACCAAATGGGATGAAATGTCTCTGGCTGATTTGCTCTGAAGCCCTTTGGCACATTCTCTCCTGGAAACTCCCTGGAGTGCTCTTAATAACACTTGGGGCATCAGAGAAGGCTAAATCCTGCCATAATAACCATTTCCAGGTGCATTATGATTCATGCCCAAATGGTGTCCCATTGATTGTGTAAATGCCATAATCAAGGCCTGAGTGAAGAGGAAATTAACAAGGAGCCCCTCAGCCTCTTTTGGCCCCTACAGATGGATGAGCTGGAGGAATGTTTTGTGTAACCCAAGGTACAATTTTCTTCATCATATATTTCAGTTAGCAAAGACCAGACGATAAAGAAAAGAATTTTAACTTATTTCTCCTATCCAACACTCCTCCTTCTAACATCCCATCAAAAATGTTTCCTTTTAAAAAATATTTTATTTCAATTTTTAATGGGAATCCAATTCCAATTTCCCCTAACTTTCCCTGCTTAGGTTCCTTAGAAATCAATTCAGCCTCCTAATTCAACAAATTCAATTCAGCTAAGGTGGATAAAGCACCTGCTATTATGTCCAAGACATCGAAAATAAGCTCATTGGATGAAACACTCTCACTTTCTCTCCAAAGTTAACATTGATCTCTTAATTACTAAATTTAATAACCTTTGCTCAACCTTTATCTTTCTTAATCTCTGAAATTTCTGAAGAAGCAATGAGGCTGAGAGGAAAGACATGAATCTCAGTCAGAAAACTCTCACTCTCTGCTACATTTTCATCAAGGATCCTTACTGCTGGTATGGCCCAGGAATTGAGGTTGGATCCTCTTTTCTCCTTTCCTTATACTAATTGACTTGGTAATCTCATCAGCTCTCATGGATTTAATTATCATCTCTGTGCTGAAAATTCTCAAATCTACTTTTGCTCAGCTCTTTGCAGATTTTCAGTTTCATGTCAACTGTCTTTCAGGTATCTCGAACTGGATATCCCAAAGACTTCTTAAACTTAACATGTCCAAAGCTGAACTCATTATCTTTTCCCCAGAACCCTGCTCTCTTTCTAGCTTCCTTATTATTGTAAAGGGCACTATCATCCTCCCAGTCACCCAGGCTGGCAATCTAGGTGGCATCATTCTCACTCTCTCACCCTTCCATATCAAATCTCTTGCCAAATCCTATAGATCCTTTGAAACATCGCTTATATTTTTGTCCTCTGACACTGCCACCACCCTGATTCAGACCCTTACTAATTCCTTCCTGACCTATCCTAATGGCCTGCCTATTAATCTCTCTGCCCCATTTCTCCACACCCCAATTCATTCTCCACTCAGCCATCAAACTGTTCTTCCCAAAGTGTAGAGCTACCATGTCATATCCCTACTCAATAAATCCCAGTGGCTCCCATTCACTTCCAGGATGAAATATAAAATCACCTGACTTTTAAAGCTCCTCAAACCCCTAGAACAGAGCCATAATCATTCATAGGAATTTAGCCACAGAAAATTTCAACTGGATGAAGAATGCCTAATGCCAATTTTCTACATACATTTGGATGGAAACCATATAGAATTATCCAACAGGACTCATGTCTGGGACAAACAGTACAGATAGAAAATGAGCTAGTTCTGGATTGAATTCAGAAAACTTCAAAGTTTTTTACTCCCTCCAATATTCCATGAAAGCAAAGGTTTATCTTTTTAATACAAACATTGTACTAGTATTCATAGATCTAAAGCTAGAAGGGACCTTAGACAACAGACACTGAGTAAACTGAGGCCAAAGGAGTTTTATACCTAAGATCATACAGGTAGCAAGCATCAGAAGCAAGATCTGAACCCAGTCTTTCTGACTTCACAATCAGTATTCTATCCTCTGCACTGATTGCTTACTCTATGTCAGACATTTGCTAAGGGAAGGGGCTCAAGGACAAAATTAGATTCTTGACAAAGAAGAGGGTCATCCCTTCCTAAGGATCAGAATGAGGCGTAGCGCAACATCCAGTTCTTTTCAACTTTTCCATTGCTCCAAGGCCCTCTATACCGACTGCTCTCTTATCCTTCAAACTTTCCATCCAGGACATTTATTTTCCTCTACTTGAGGAAAAGGGGTGGAAAGTAAGAAGTATTAGAATGAAGGTCAAAAAGATGGGATAGCAAAGTGAAGGATATCTTTATGGAGTTTATGAATCCATGATAGCAATGTATTTTTTGATAATCAGTGAGGAAGGGCAGGGTTTCATGAAGGCAATGATCCCTGTCTGTCCCTCTACATTATTCCTTCATGATAATTCAAGTGCAAGGTCATCCAGGGTTACCCCATTCATTTCTCATTTCAGAGTTTCATTGACTCACTATTGCCACTGAGCAATACACAAGCCCCAGTGCTAAAGGTCACAAGGTTGGAGGTTCAGGAGAAATGGAATTTTTTAAATAGGAGTATAGGATACGAACAGTGAGAAAATCTACATACGTGAGAAAGATAAAATGGGCAGTAATGAAGCAGGAATGCAAAGAAAATAAAACCATTCATCAGTGGCAAAAATATGACATCATAAATTTAGGATCATACTGGAGGATGGTAGGATCTCTCAGTCCACTTAGTTCACTGTAGATGAAGAAACTTTAGCCTAGAGAGAGTTTAGTGATATGACCAAGTTCACCCCAAATAGTATATAGCAGAAGTAGAATCTGAACTCAGGCCTTCTGGCGCCAAACCCAGAGCCCTTTCAACTTCCCCATTCAACTCTTCAATTTTATAGTTGAGATAGGGGTTGGGATTGGGCCTAAGATTTCACTGAGTTAGGGAAATTCCAGGTGAGAAAAATCCATCTACCATTGCAGGTCAGCACTTTCTTTTCAAAGTATAAGTCTGAGAGAGTTGCCTATAGCAGTGAAAGACTGAGTGACTTGCCCAGTCATCTGTTCCTGCTGACCTGTATTTAGGTCCTCCTGGCTTCAAGGCCAGGTCTGTAACCATTATACTACATTGCCTCTCATTCAAGGCTAGCTCTCCATCCATTACCTCCCACTGTCTCTCATTCAAGACTACCCCCCTGTCCATTATGCCATACTGCCTCTTGATTTATGGATAAGGAAAATAACATCACACTCATTGAATATCAGTTATAAGTAGGTGCCTGTGTTTCATTTGAGACCCCAGAACAGACTACAGCTGTTCTCACTACTACCACCAGGAGGTCTAGCCTTATTATATTCAGGTTCCTTTAGGGTCACTCGGCAGCCCAGCTTGAAACTTAGGGTACCCATACCAAAGAGTCCTGGATTGGAGACGGAGTATCTTGTTAGAGGAACAGCAAGGAAATCCAATGTTTATTTCATAGTGACTTCAAAGTTAGAAAAATTTGAAAAGCACTCAAATTATATTCTATATATCAAGTTATTTTACAAAAGTAAACAAATCCCCCAAAAAGCTCTTTAGACTCCAAATTCAATCATTCTTCCCACTAACGAATCAGCAGCTCTTTGAAGGCAAAAGGTATGTTTTCATTTTCTTGCTTCCTCCCAATTTCCCCCACCCCAACTCATACAATCTTTGTACTACTCAACACATCTATGAAACACATGCACCCCACATCCCTGAAATTTAAATATTTCCTGACAGTTTCTATAACACCCTTAAGAATGTGACCATGACAAGATAAATTCTAATAAAAAAAAAAGAGAGACACGTATCTTTCTCCCTTCCCCTCCCATTCCCACTTCTGCCTCCCACCCAACTAACCCTACATTCATTCCCTTTGCTACATCTTTACACACTCAGTTTATCCTTCCTCCCTTCTCACTAGGGTGTCATCTCCCTATCACACTAATAAAAATCTGGCAAAGAGGAAAAGCCCCAAATATCAAGACTTCTATCAGCCAAACCAAAGACTCCTGAGGTACTAGTTGGAAAATGGCAAATTAAAGAATCAGTGGACTTCTGGTAGGGTTAAGAGATTGTCAGATAGGACAGGTCAAGGAAAATGTAAGCTGTACATTAGCAATTAAAAAAAGAGTGAATTATTTGGAAAAGAGCCAAACTCACACATAAGAATATTCCATGAAGCAATCTAAAAGAATATGAAACATTCAAGAAAAAAAACAAAAACAAAACTGAATTGAGGTCAAGCAAACTTTATCCCTCTGGTATATATTAATGCAAATTCTTTCTGGCTCCATTTTTAATGCTTGGTAAGTACAATTATAGTTTATTTCTAGAACCAATTATATGTCATAAGTATTAATCACCTCATACTTGATGATTTTTTCTTAAAAATCTATTTTAATTAAAACACATTAAAGTTAGAAATGTACATGCTACTTCATTTAGGAAATACTTTAGAAAGTTCTAAATGATGAACATTTTATGATTGGGAGTAACATTCTCTATAAAATAATTCCAGTAAGGATGAAGCTAAAATATCTTCTTACTTGCAAGTTACAATTTGGTCATACCATTATGAAGTGAACTGTTGCTGAAACATCAGAGCAGCTATACAAAATCAAAGAAATCCTTGATAGAATTGTTGCGCGCTTCCACACTACTACCTATTGCCTTATTACTCATTGACTTACTTGATGAAGAAGTCTTTATTGAGTGGCTACCATCTGCTTATCAGAGTTCAACATATTATGGAGGATACAAAAGAATTTAAGAGGCATAAGATCTGACTTTCACGAAGTTACACTTTAACCGAGGAGAAAAAACTACAACACAAGTGAAAGAATTAAAGGAAGCAAGAAGGCGAAATTGAAAGAGCCCTGGATTTGCTACAAGAAGACTCAAGTTCAAATCTCATTTCCACCCTCTATGTGACCTTGGACTTTACACACAAAGACACTAAGTCTTACAGAATTTAAGTGAGAGATCCTTTGACCATAGAACTAGAGATGAAAGAGATCTTGGTGTTCATATCTAGTCCCTCATTGTCTGCCTTCCATGAGAGAGAGAGATGAAAAGTGAAAAATTAGATTAAAATGTTTGAAATGTAAAATGTCTATTTTTGCCTTATAATTCAGAGATAGATAAAAATTTAAAAATAAAATACATGAAATATTGAATTACATCTTGAAAAAAGTTCACCCTAACAGATAAAAACTAAATAATTAATTAATACTGACAAATAAAAAATAGAGATCAGATCTTGGTCTTTCCAGAGCTTCATTTAATGATTTAAAACATGTTTAAACAATGGTTTGAGAGACAACAAAAGCAAGTTTGATCAGTAAAAAAAGTTGTGAGGACAATTTTTTTTTTTTGCTATAAAAGGCCATTCACCTCCTGAGGGGGAAAAATAAGCCTTGAGTCTCATGCAAGTAAATAGCAATAATGAAGAGTCAGAGACATTGGAAAATTAGTTCCTGGTTACTATGCCAACATAAACCCTGCATATCACCCACTCCACCATCAAGGCACATTTAAGGAAGTAGCATTGGCAACAGAGGGCTAAAAATGGTATTTGTTTAAAAATGATCACAACTGTTACTGCATTTTGTCAATATTTTTCAAAATACTTCAAGTTATAAATCAAAAATCATTAGAACTGGAAGAGAAAGACACAGGCAAAACACAATTCATTCTAGAATACAGTTTCTCTACTGAAGACTTAAATACTACTTTCAGGAATAAATAAATAACCACATACTAATATAAAGTTGCTTTGCTAGTCTCTCTTCTGTTCTTTATCTCTACATAGCAATGTTCCCCACTTTGACCTCTATGTATATATATTTGTAGGTGTCTGGAAGTGTGAAGGGTGCTGGAGAGTCAAGGGTGAGGGGGGAAAAGATGTCTCCCTCAGAATTCCTTCCTGGAATCTTTGGGACAAGGGTTCCTAACCATCTTTAAAAATTATATATGTAATATATATTATATATATATATTACATATATAATACATATTATATATTAAAAATTATATATGCTCCCAACTGATTAGGAATAGGTTCACAAAGTTGAGTGATTTGAACAACTCATGCATATAGGTGGTACCATGAGCTGCCATTATCAGTGTGAATTCATAAGTAAGTCATTGAAATCCTTACTTGTCTTCTACCTCCTGAAGAAGAGAGATGACAATCTTGGCTTCCAGTTCTCTGCTTACCAGTTATTTGGGGATTCTTACTATGAGATGTCAGTGTTGCCCTAAATCTATTGTTGGAACTAAGATGTCTTGTTGACAGTGAAATTAATTTAATTCTAAATGGGTCCTAAACAAGTTTAGGTAGTTAGGTAAATGTCTAATATTAATTTTTATTAAAAAAATTTATTAGCAAGTATTTATTTTCTCTCCCTTTTACCTCCTCACCTGGGACAGACCTTAGCTTAAAAAGGCCAAGGCCTCCCACTGCATCCAGGGTCATTTCCAGTTACGCTGATCTATATCTGACCACTGGACCCAGATGGCTCAGGAAAAGAGAGTGAGGCTGGTGACTTTGCACAGCCCTCCCTCACTTAAATCCAATTCACTTGCAAGTCATGACATCAGCTTCTTGATGCCTTGAGCCTCTTTAAGAATGAAGATAAACAGCAATCTCCCCACCCTACTCACTTTGGGGAAAAAAAGGGGAGAGAAACAAGCCTCATGTAATAAATATGCATAGTCCAGTGAAATTAATTTCTGTATTGGCCACATTCAGTACAAATTTGTTCTTTAGTTTTTACTTTTCAGAGTGAACTATCCTTCTTCAAGAGAAAATTCAATCTCCTATGAATTTTTGTTTTAATTTTCATCTTTCTCATACTTATAAGGCAAAAGACAGACATTTTACATTTCAAATATTTTTATATAATGTTTTAACACTCTCTCTCTCTCTCTCTCTCTCTCTCTCTCTCATACAACATAACACAAGCAAGTACTGAAATATCAGGAAACTTCCAGAAGGTGTCATCTCAATACACATAGTCTATAAATCTCCTGTATGTTCTCAACTACAATTGCTTTTCTTCTACTAATACGGTTAGTTTGAAATACTCATATTGTTCAGGAAGAATAATTTTGTTTGTTTTGGGATATTATAACAATTTTAACTTGGAACTTTGAAATTAATTCTTCTAACTTCTAACTTTCCTCTCTAGATTGTCCATTGATCCGAATGAGGAGAAGATCAGGGAGAGAATTATGTTTTTTCAGTTTGAGAAGCTTTCATTTGCATTTCTCTATGGAAATGTTTCTATAAATGAAAAAGAAGTATTCAACTGTATATATGAGTGGAACCAAAAACCCTGGTTCCCCTCTGTCTACTATTTTTATGCGAGTCACTAAATCTTCCTGCTTCTGGGTCCCCACTTGTACAAAGGCTCCCTTCTGCCCCTAAGTGATTTCCTGTTAAATAAGTTAAGGCATTTAGATAGTAAATTGTGTCCTGTTGCTCAGATGAGTTTAATATAACTCTCTGAACCCCGGAGCAAGAAAGAAAATCATACTAAAGGGATCCCTTCTAGAAGTAATGAGAATTGGTAAGGAAGGAATGAGGAAACATACAATGGTTTAAACTTTCATATGAACAAATTCCCTCTAGCAATGCAGGTCAGCACTTTCCCTGCAACTTACAGCCTGGTAAGGTTGCCTACAAAGATAGGTAAAGTGCTCATTGGGGATATACAGATAGGATGTTTCAAAGGCACAACTTGAACCTAGGTCCTTCTTGGCTTCAAGGTCAGTCTTCTAACCACTTCCATGTGCCATCTCCTGATGGTATCCTGATCTATATCTCGCCACTGGACCCAGATGACTTCAGAGGAGAAAGTGAGGCTGGTGACTTTGCCCAGCTCTGCCTCACTTAAATCCAATACACTTGCATGTCATGACATCACTTTCCTGATATCATGGTCCTCTTTGAGAATGAAGGAGAAACAACAACTGATGTGTTGGCTCTACTGGTAAGGGAGAAGGAACATTCAGAAATGAAAAAACAAATATGTTAATAACTATAAATAATAGACTTTTATATAAAAAGTTCATTAGTGCAAAATTTTAAAAAGTGTTGGATACCTAGAAAACAAGAACCAGAAGAGAATGCAACCCTCACAGCTCCTGAAATCCCTTGCAAATTACTTTCTTCTTGAATATCCCCAATTTTTCCTTTTTAACTTATAAATGCTACAATATGTATTTTTTACTTGATGATGATAACTGATATTTGTAGAATACTTTAAGGTTTCCAAAATACTTTAGATATATTTTCAGGCTCACCATGCCAAAACCACCCCTCTCTTTCTACTTTTCTCTTTTCTTAGGAGACACTCTGTGTTTCCAGAGCTGAAACCCAGCCAGAAAGCTGTGCCTGGAGCTTGGCATAACAACAATCCTTTGCACTCACCCTCTGAATGAACTCTGCAGCAGCAAAATCCCAGAATTGTTTCACACCAGCTCCAGGTGCTCTTTGAACTCAGACAAACACCTGCAGAAACCATGCTCCAATCATGAAGCCCTGGTATGAATCAAACTTGCTTCATTGCTGCTTTGCCTGCCTTGTTGTCATGGCTACAGCTCAGTGCACAGCCACTACTATTTGTATCAAGACTCATCCTCACTGTAGTGGGTGTCCTAGGTATCAGAGCAGACCCCAACAAGTGTGTCTAGGTTCCCTCCTCCAACAGAATAAAGAAAGCTTTTGGTTTTTATTTTGTTCTATTTTATTTTATTTTTCAGAATTGACAATTGGAGTTCCGTGAACTATTTGGTATTTTTCAGAGTTAACAAAGGTTACATAAACTCTATGAGTCTTTGGTCATTTCTTTTCAGAGTTTCACAATATTATTTCATTTGACACTCATGACATCCCTGTGAGATGGGCAATTATGCGTATCATCTTCATTTCAAGAAGGAGTAAACTGAGGGTCAGAGAAGTTAACCAAAAGTGTCAGAAGCATAATTCAAACCCAAGATGTTTTGTTGGACTCCAAGGTCAATGTGTGTGTGTGTATGTGTGTGTGTGTGTATGTGTGTGTGTGTGTGTTTTTATTATGCCATGATTTAAGAGTTCAATCCTTCTTCCTCTTTCCCCCATTTCTTTGTACACCCTAACAAAAGACAAAGTCCTTGCCCATGGTTGAAGAAATAACTTAACCAGTAGAATAGAAGCTTATCTTCCCAAAAGGCAGAGAATATACCTTCAATCCTATTTCACAGATAACACACTGGAGTTTTTTGGACTTCCACCTTGTAATAGTTTTTTCTTAATTGAATTATTTTATTTGTTTTCAGTGTTCAACAATCACTTCCATATGTCTTAGATTTTTTTCCACTCCCTCCCTCTTTTTTCCCCCTCCCTCCCTATGCCCTCCGTGAGATGGCATACAATCTTACATAAGTTTTACACATACATTCCTATTAAATGCATATTGCATAGAAGAATTAAAGTGAATGGGGGAAACCATAAAACAAAACATAACATAATACAAAATAAAATGATCTGTTTCTGTCTGCAATACAATTTCATAGTTCTTTCTCTGGATGTGGAAGGTGTTTTGCCTCAAGAGTACACTGGAAATTTTTTCAATGAAGTACTAAATGTACCAGAAAAATTTCTTGCACACTGTGGTTGTTGCTGTATACAAAGTTCTCCTGGTTCTGCTTCTTTCATTCAGTATAAATTCATATAAGTCTTTCCAGGCATCTCTGAAGTCTTCCTGTTCATCATTTCTTATATCACAGTAGTATTCCATTACATTCATATACCACAATTTGTTCAGCCATTTCCCAGTTGATGGGCATCCCCTTGATTTCCAGTTTCTGGCCACCACAAAGAGAGCTGCTGTAAATATTTTTGTACATATGGGACCCTTTCCCATTTCTATGACCTCTTTGGAATAGAGTCTCAGATGTGGTATTGGTTGGTTAAAGAGTATGCACATTTTTGTAGCCCTTTGGGCGTAGTTCCAAATTGCTCTCCCAGAATGGTTGGATCAGCTCACAGCTCCACCAACAGTGAATTAGTGCTCCAACTCTCCCATATCTTCTCCAACATTTATCATCTTCCTGTTTTGTCATGTTTGCCAATCTAATAGGTGTGATGTGGTACCTCAGAGTTGTTCTGATTTGCATCTCTCTATTAATAGTGATTTAGAGCATTTTCTCATATGATTATAGATAGCCTTAATTTCTTCCTCTGAAAACTGCCTGCTCATATCCTTTGACCATTTATCAATTGGGAAATGACTTGTGTTCTTGTACATTTGCCTCAGTTCTCTATATATTTTAGAAATGAGGCTTTTATCAAAATTCTTTCCCAGTTTTCTGCTTCCCTCCTAATCTTAGTTGCATTAGGTTTGTTTGTGCAAAAACTTTTCAATTTAATGTAATTAAATTTAAATTAAATTAGTTAAATTAAATTCAAAAGGTTTTATACAACCTTGTAATGTTAAGGGGATTCAAAGATCTTCCCTGCCCTGTAATAGACCCATGTGACCTGCTTTGAGCTTTGGCCCAGTCCACAGCTTGAGTCATACGAAGTCCATGGTGGGAGAAGTTTGCCAAATGGGTGGAGAATGAAGAGAGAGTGAGACAGAGATGAGAAAGAGCAAGGCAGAATTGAGGCAGAGCAGCTAGCATGAGTGAGAGAGGGAAGAATTTCACCTAGAGGAGCTTGTTTGTGGGGAGGCCTAATGGAGGGAAGGCTTGGGGATGTTGGTACTCCCTACATTGGTGATGTATATAAACGTCTTTGTTGCCATGGTGCAATTGCCTTTTTGGTATCCAAATAAATATTTTGGCTTTGTCTTTGAGGAAGAGAGTTATTTATATTTTTGTGGATTTATCCTGGAAGTACACATGCATATTCATAGTAGCTGCTATGGGTATCTTATTGGCATTACAAGCTTCTAACAGATTCATTCTTGATCTGGTTAGATAGGCAGACACCTTTGGAGAGGTTAATAATTAGCTTTATTCTAGTCTAGCCTTCTCATATGGTTGATTGGAGAACTAGCTCCCACAGCATTCTCTAATCACCCTTGAGAGCAACTACCCCTACCTCTCATTGGGGTCAATCAAGACAGGCACAGCTTGTATACTCCCCTAAATCCCCTCAGATACATGCATTCCTGAATGCATTACCTGTGGTTTTCCCCCTCACTGACCAGTGCCTACCTACTTCATAGGGGCAACAGAGAGAGGAAGGCATCTTGCCAATACTAAGCTAACAGTTTAACTTTAGCAATATCATCATTCTGTGCAAGTATAGTAAAATTATATCATATCATCCGTCATCTCACATCCTCAGTAGAACTGTCTGTCTGTCACTAGGATTCAGGAATTACTATCTGGGATCCCTGAAACTATTCTAGGAGTTATTATCTAACACATGGAAACTAGACATTCCCATGGCCATGGGTCTTGAGAAAATGAATTCTAAAAGGATAACAAAATCCTCCTTACTTACAAATCCCTACCAACCATTATATCATGTGGGTCTCAGAAACTGGACGCAGAATAGAGGAAAAAGGGGGAGAATTAGCACCTTTTTATGTCACTTAAAATTCAGAGATTCCCAAAGGAAAATGCAGCAAAGGGACAGAAACAGCATGGTACAAAACAACCCTAAAAGTTTATTTGAAAAGTGAACAAAAAGGCTGAACTAGGCAGACTTTAAGGTCTCTTAAAGATTTATATCTATGATCCAAAGGACTAATAGTACATATCCATCTCCATTAAATGACACACATGGCCTTTTTATGATTTTCTTTCTTTTTTAAAAAATTTCCATATATAGACATATAGATTTATATACATACATATATATAGATAGATAAATACATAGATAGATAGACAATAGATAGATAGATATGAAAATATAAAATTGAAAATAAAATTGAAGCTTGATTTCCCAGAAAATTCAGAACATATTTTGGGGTTTTTTTGTTAATTATTCACAAAGTGTGTAGGGAGAAAAGAATAGGTCTTCTCTTTGTTCTCAAGATTGTTATCGTTTGGTTGTTTTTAAGTCATACAAATCTCTTCCTGCCCACATTTGATATTTTCTTGGCAAAGATTCTGGAGTGGTTTACCATTTCCTTCTCCAGCTCATTTTACAGATGAGGAAACTAGAGCAAACATGGTTAAGTGATTTAGTGATTTGCCCAGGGTCACAAAGATACTAAGTATCTGAGACCAGATCTGAATTCAAAAAGATAAGTCTTCCTGACTCCAGAGCTGGCACTCTATCCACTGTGCCACCTAGCTGCCCTATGGCTACTATGCTCCTTGATTTGAAAGGGAAAACTGAACTGAGTATACTTTAAAGCATATTTTCATTTTTTAAATTTTATTTTTTATATTTATTATATTACTTTTTATATTTATTTATATTTAATATATTAATATATTTTAGATTTATTCTACTATTTTTATTTTATCTTTATTTTATTTTTTTAAGTTGAAATCAATCATTTTCTCTAAATCTTAGGTATTATAGATTGTCTCAAAGAATTGGATTTGTATAGGTAGTTAGTATAATCATAACAACTACAATACTAGCTGGTTGGTAGCCTCATGAGAAGGGCCTAGAGAACGGCCAAGACATAGCCCATGTTCCTTTCACTTCTGAAATTAGTGGGATGAATTTAAGTCTCATTGGTTCCTACAGTCTACAGGAAGCCACCACTTTGGTTTCCCTCACAAAAAAAAAGCTTCATACCACATCCAAGATCAAAGTCTGGATTATAAGACTTGGATGAGTGATGCCAACATTCCACCTGGCAGTCAGAAAATAAATGAAAATATCAAGTCCACTTAGGGATGGCAAAATCAAAAGTCCTCCGTAACCAGCAGGAACATAATTAAGTCTTTCCAGCTATCTGCAGGCACCTCGAATCTTGGATGGCTCTTTTCTTAGAGAATATCAGTATGCTAGAGACAGTGCTAGGTGGTAATATTTTTCAAATGGTCTGTGAAATTGGGTCAGCATTTTCTGACTTCTTTCAACAGTTTACCAGACCAGAAGCACTGATTGCCAATTAAGATTTAACAGGAATGTTCCATCTGCGGCAAAGAACTCAAGATAGAGGGCCTCTAAAGGTGGAATTGATGAAATCCTCTTATATCCTGATAGGAAATCATCAATTTGGCCTGTCAGCTGATGTGACAATAAGATGAACTTTGCACCATATTAATTGGAATCCAGACTGTGCAGCCATCATTAATACCAAACAAATGTTTCAGAAAGTCAGAAGCACAAAGTAGAAAACAATCAAAGCAATTGTCCAGAGACTTTCATCTTTCACCTGTGGTCACAATAGACTTAATTATGCATACGGAAGTAAATATTTCCTTTATTTTACAGGCTTAGAAATTGTCCCAAGATCAAAAACTGCCTGTGACAACAAGGCTAGATTAATAGGTTACTTCTTATCCCATGTGAAGAGCTATTAGCCTGGTCTCTCAGTAGCAGAAAAATGTCTTTCATTCCTCATGAGTACAGAATGCTACAGCAAAATTGTACTGAAAGCTTATACATGTATTGATTTGGTAGGTAACTCATTCATTAGAGCTTAACTTCTGCAAAGAACTTTTCTTTTGGGATTCAGTTGACTGCCAGAAAATATTAAATATTTTACTTCATTTCCCAACCTGCAGCCCAATATAAACTGTTTAAAGCAAAGGTTCTTAACACTTGTGTTATTTGACAGTCTGGTGAATTCTATGGACTCCTTCTCTGAATTATGTTTCTGAAAGCATCAACCAAAATGTATATGATTACAAAAGAAACCAATTATAATTAAACACCATTATCCAACTACTTTAAAAAAAAAAAGAAACAATTGCACAGACCTGTAACAGCAAGGACACTGGCATACACAGGAGGGCCTGCTGCACAGGTTCTTAGATTTACTTTTCTAAAAGGAAAGCAACTTTTGAGGGGTCAATAATTCACTTTAATTATATTTACCAACAAAGAAAATAGAAGCAGAAAAATAAAGACCAACAGACAGGGCTGCCAACTGTCTGACCATAAGCAAAACATAAATAACAGATCAACGGACAGACCCAACTGTCTGACCATTACATATGTAGTTATCAGAGAGAAGCCCCAACATCTGTGTTTTCAAAGGGGGATGGGGTAGGGAGAAGCACAGTTATCCAGAGTCTCCTCTGGCACATGAACTTTATTACAAGCCCCCAAAGCAAAAACCCTTACCAGAGTATATACACACTTTTCAGCACCAGAGGGCATGACCCTCCTGACCCAGTACCTCAATAGCAATTAACAAAAGGTGTGGGCCTTCCTGCAAAAGAAGTCTCCCCTAATCCAAAGGAAGGAAGACCTTTCATTAACATAAATCTCATTAACATTACAAGACCCCAGGTTAAGGACCCCTGCTATAGAGGGAAGCACTTCACAGTTTTCCTTGAGGCATTTATCATTGACAAAGTATACTAGGCACTCCTGAGCAGCCCTAAACAAAGCTGTTTTACTCAAACACTCCTTGGCCCCTTTGGGCATATAAATCGGCAGTTTTCTAGGGAAGATATGAAAGGGTATCAATAAATCACATGCAAAAATTCCCTCACTAATAATTGGAGAAATGCAAATGAAAACAACTCTGAGGTACCATCCTCATGCCTATCAGATTAGCTAGGTTGACAAAAAAGTAAAATGACAGGTGCTCAAGGGGGTGTATACTAGGTATACTAATGCACTGTTGGTAGAGTTGTAATCTGATTCAAAAATTCTGGGAAGTTATTTGGACCAATGCCTAAAAAGTTACTAAATTGTTTATATGCTTTGATCCAACAATACTGCTAATACATCTATATCCCAAAGAGATCACACAAAGAGTCAAAGGATCCATATGGACAAGAATTGGAAACTGAGCAGATGCCTATCAGGTGAGGAATGACTAAACAAATATATGTATATGATGGAATACCATTGTGCTGTAAGAGATAATGAAGAGGAAGGTTTCAGAAAAACCTGGGAAGACACATTTGAACTGATGCAAAGTGAAGTGATCAGGACCAGGAGAAAAATTTACATAATAACAATAGTATTGTAAGGAGAACTTTAAAATACTTAGGAATTCTGATCAACACAATGACCACCCACAATTCCAAAGAACTTGTGATGAAATAAACTGTCCACCAGATAGAAAACTGACAGATTCAAAGTAAATATTGAAGCATATTTTCTTTTCTTCCAAAAAAAGAAATTTTTTTGGACATGACTAATATGAGAATTTGTTCTGCAAGACTATGTACATTTATAATGGATTTTACTTTTCCTACCTTCTAAATATGTCAAAGAGGAGCAAAAAAGAAAGAATTTGGAATTGAAAATAAAATAAAATTGAATTTTTAAATTGAATTGTGGTAGTTAGTACCCCTCTTAAAAATTTATTTGTATGTATTTTGCGTAGGTTTTTTTATTTATCTTTGTGTGTGTATATTTACTTATCTGTCCATATAAACAACTTGACCACAAGGTAAACTTCTCAATCGAGCCATTAATGGATCAGTCACCAGTGCTAGGTATGCAGATGCCTGACCAAATGTAACTAGAGTATGGCATCACTTGGAGATTTAATGACTGGGTCCTTTTCATTACATTTTCTTGCTGTAGAATTATATTATTTGATAATGTGATTGTGCTCTCTCACGGGTCACGCAGAGGAAAGAAAGAGATAAAAAAAATAATGAAAGGTAAGATACAGGTTTACCTAAACTATAGTTGGAGATTTCCCTAAAGTAAATTCCAAATAGAGGCAAAATCTAGATTAACTTGAAATAAGCTTATAAAATATTGTATAGGAGTGATTTTTCCATATCTTTAAAATCTTAGTGAGGTCTCAACCTGGGGTCCATGAACTTTTTAAAGAATAAATTTGGATATCCTGATATAATTGGTTTTCTTTATAACCCTATGTGTAAAAAGTATTATTCTGAGAAAAGGTTAGGCTAGGCATGATGATGTGTGCCTGTAATCCTTGCTACTAGAAAAGGTTGAAGCTTATGGCTCAGTCAATCAATAAACATTTATTAAGTGGTTTCTATGTACCAGGCTATACACTAAGCACTAAAGATATAAAATAAGATAAAGGACATCTCTGCCTCTGCAAGGTAATAGAATTAGAAGAGATTGGGGAAGTCTTCCCCAAAAAGATGGAACTTTAGCTAAAACTTGAAGGAAGCAAACTAAGGAAAGTCAAAGGATTTCTTGAGTTCAGGAGTTCTGAACTGCAATATCTACATTTAGGTAACACTGATAATGATGAACCACTTGGAGTGGAAGTGGAGGGAGGACCCACAGTGATGAGGGACAAACAGGTCTAGGTTTGAAACGTAGCAGGTCAAAGCTTCCATGTTGGTAAGTTAAAGAGTCAAAAAAAAAAAGGTGGGGGTGGGATCCATAGGCTTTGCCAAACTGCCACAGTGGTCTATGACACACTCAAAAATGACTAAAGACTCCTGTCCCAGGCCAAACCTAAAGAAATCTGTGTCAAGGTACGCTGGTAGATGTTAAATGAAGTTAAAACAACTTCCTAAGTTATCTACTGTCACAAAATTAGTCTTTTACCTATGGAAAGGTACATAAGAATATTTCCTTCAAAATACAGTATGTACCCTACTCTCCTTTCCCATCTTTATATAGGATGATTAAAATCTTCACTTCATCACCTTTCTGATCCTAGGTAATTTTATTTAAAAGCCCTGAGTGTCAGTTTCCTCATCTGTAAAACGAGAGAGTTAGACTAAGTAGCTTTTAAACTTCCTTCCACCAAACTTTTCAGAATTAATTGGACTAATCTAAAAATCCCCAGAATCAAAGTACTTTATAAAGCTCTACTTAAATAGAAGAAGTCACTGTCCCTGAGCTATTTAAGTTTCCACTGAACAATTTGAGTTTTGGTGGGTGGTTGTTCGGATATTTTCAGTAGTGTCTGACTTCATTCTTGGCAAAGATACTGGAGTGGTGTGTCATTTCCTTCTCCAACTCATTTTACAGATGAGGAAACTGAGGCCCAAAGGGTTAAAATGACTTGCCCAGGGTCATACAGCTAGTGTGTGAGGCCAGATTTGGACTCAGGAAGATGAGTCTTCCTGACTCCAGGTCTAGCACTCCATACTCTGCACCACCATATCTTCAACCAACTTGATGAGATCATGGGATCACCATGGAGGGTAGGGGTCCACCCTGGTGCACTGCTAAGGGAACATAAGGAATCTCGATGATTATAAGTCCTCACTTACTAAGACTCCTCCAAGAGGATCACTAAGAGTCAGGGAAATCAACTCTGGTCCGAAGAGCTGCTTCTACCTCATGATCTACAAAAGGGAGCAGGTCATGATCCATCTCCTCCCACACTCCATGGCACCCCTTCCCCCACCCCAGCATGGACTTCAAGCCAGAAGAACAACAGAATCATTTTAAGGGACATAGGTAAAGGGATGTTATCCCTATTCTTCCAAGAATAGTTAATGGTGATTTGAAGTACTCAGTGATCTACGAGGGTCAGCCAAAATGGTCCAGTTCCTGGACTTCCTTGGCGTTTTCTGACTTTTTTTTTCTTTTGTGGCGAACAAAATAGAGACCAGACTTCCTGAGGACAAACTTCCCTGTCTGAGTGGTGGAGGCATTAGGAGAGTTTCTGCAGAAACCTGTGGCAAAGGTAATCATGTGCTTATATATAAAAAAATATCTTGAGAATGACTTTCTCAGTTTAGGGATTAACTTAAGAGTAATCCCAAATTAATGATTTCCCAAGTAAAAGGGTATAGATACTGGCCTCCTAAAGGGATATTTCCTCAGCAGCATCTTTCTTGAAGAAAAAGAGGGTTGTTAATGTGATCTTTCAGCTGGAGAACAGGTATCATCCCATGATGCAGCAAGAGAGGAAGGAAGAGGGTGAAAATCTGATCCTCACCAACATGCCCACAGTTTCTTTGAGTTGCTGCTCAGGGACTGCAGGTCTGATATGATGAGTGAGGGCTTGTTGAGATTGTTAGGACCCCTGGAAGAAGTCTGAGGGAGACGCTATGGAGCGTCTTGAGCCTCTGCATTTGTTCTCCAATCAAACAACCAAGCTTTTATTAAGTATTTGTTCTGATTCAGGCACCATACTAAGCTCTCTTGCTAAGAAACAAAGAAAAAAAGATTTCCATACTATATCATCTGCACTCCAGTCATAATCCCCTTCTGACTCTGTAACACTGGATTCTTTTTTGTTTGGTTTTTTTTTTTTTTGGAGTGGGGAGGCAAGGCAATTGAGGGTTAAGTGACTTGCCCAAGGTCACACAGCTAGTAAGTATCAAGTGTCTGAGGCCGGATTTGAACAACTCCAGGGTCGGTGCTCTATCCACTGTGCCACTTAACTGCCCTTGAAATGTTGGATTCTGATAGATGAACTTTCGCTTTTTGTTGCTTGGAACCAGACTTCCATGACTATCCTAGTCATCTCCACACCATGCCAATTTACCTCTCCCTCCCTTTATGTGTTGTCAGGAAGACATTCAGAAGTAAGTTCCCTGAGGGTTTTGCATGTAATAAATGCTTAATAAATGTTTTCTGTAAAAGTATTCCCTGCCCTCAAGTAGTTTACTAATGAAGGAAGACAGTATGTACATAAATCAGTATAGGGAAGATAAATTCTGAGTAAATTGACAATTGCTTTACTATAAAAGGCACCAGCAGCAAGGAGATGACATAGAGGAAGGGGAAAAAACTCCTGGGACTCCTTTACATTTTATGCATTTTCTATAGGCCTTTTTTGGAGGGGGGAGGGGTGCTTTGTCTCTGGGAAAGTCTTGCTTTCTTCAAACTACCAATTCTATTTTCTAACACAGAACAGACATTACTTCTCTCTGGTATCTGAGACTTCAGGGGAAAAGGTAGTAGAAGGTGATGCAGATCAAGAGGGGGATAAGGAGCTGACTTTTTTTTAGAACCAAACAGAGCGGCAATCATGTAGTATCAGATCTAGATCAGGTACAAATAGTCTAATCCCTATTCATTGGGTTTCCACTGCTAAGGAAATGAGAAAATAGATTCTTATACTGGCATCACCTGAAAAGACTTCATTACCTCTTTGTAAGCAAGTCTTTTGAAGTTGTCATCATTCAGCAGTTTCTTTTCACTTGTGTCTGAGTCCTCATAAGCCTATTTGGGGTTTTCTTGGCAAAGATATTGGAGCAGTTTACCATTTCCTTATTCGGCTCATTTTACAGCTGAGGAAACTGAGGCAAACAGTGTTAAGTGATTTGCCCAGGTATCTGAGTGTCTGAGGTCAGAATTGAACTCCAGAAGATGAATCTGACTCCAGGCCCAGCATTCTACCAACTGCACCACCCAGCAGCTATTGAAAGTATACAAAGATAAATTACCATGGAGGGCAGAGAGAGGAGAAAGTGAAACAGAAAGTCTGTTAGTCTGTCTTATAGGGAAAATGAACTAGCATCATATTAAGACAATCGACAGAAGTCAAAGAAAGTAAACGCTGGAATTACCACTTATTTCTCAAATCAGAAACAAAGAAAAGCCAAGGGTCTTGAAGGAGACTAGCTTAGATAATAGTGTCCTCTTTAATCTTTTCAGTTTTCTCTTCCATCCTTTAAGTTGAGACTACACAGGAGCAGAAAGCAGTAACTTACAACAATGAGCTTTTCTCAATTAAATCAATTTTGAGTCCATTAGCTCCCCATTTTACACTCTCTTGCAAGAACTGTTAATGGATCTCAGAAGTGGGACATTTATGGTAAACAATAATATATTGTTTTCTTTTTCTTTTCGTCTACTGGTTACAGAGATCTATACTAGAAAGCAACAATTAAGTTATCAGGTTAGATAAAAATGACCTTGCTGTTGTTTCACACTGCTGCCTCCATCAACCAGGAGTTCTCAATCAATTGTCTCCAGGCCATTGGAGTGCATGGCCATTTTTTTTTTATCTTGAAAATAATCACCAGCAATTCTGCTTATCTCAGTGACTAAAAGGAATATCTACTTCCTTAGAAATGAACAACATTCTTTTTTTTTTTTAAGAAGAAAAGGACAGTGGGTATTTTTTAAGTTAAAAACGTTTCATAAATGAATTTTTGTCATTTAGAAATTTGTTTTTTTTAATTAATAGAAGAGAAGGCAAAATGGAAGAAGAGGAAGTATCACTCAAAGAGCAAAGGGGGAAGAGAGAGAGTGAAAAAGAAGGAGGAGAAGAAGAGAGAGAGAGAGAGAGAGAGAGAGAGGGAGACAGGGAGAGAGAAAAAGGAGAACCTCCCACAGCAGATAGAGACTTGGCCTCAGTCACAAGCACCTAAATTTGACTTCTGCCTCTGACTACTTTCTACTTGCTAGTGTGACCCCTGGAAAGTTAAATATCCCCCTGCAAACACCTCTCTAAGATTATAAATATGGAAAAGATGTCCATCTTCATTGGTTGAGGAAAATTCAAATGGGGAATCTCCCCACATAGATGATGGTGGGTCATATTTCTTTGAAGGGGAAAAATGAGTGGGAACTAAAGTATTATATGTAAATATTTTACATGCAAATACTTGTATTGCATGTAAAATATAAAAAAATTAGAAAGACTCCCTTTTTAGGAAGAAAAAGTCGAGGCCATATTTAGAAATATAATCTTCATTCATGTTTCACAACTGAAGAGAATTATTACTATATTATTAATTTTCCTGAATCCTTTCTTTAGGGATCATAAGACAAAAGGCTCTGTCATTTCATCATGTTAATGACATAGTCATGTGTTTAATTAACACTAATATTCTCATTGAAAATGCTCAAGTTTCCTTTACAATGGCTCCCATTTGACCAACTGGGAAAGTAAAAATAATTTGCTTAAGACTTTGAAGGGGGCCATCCCTAGACAAAACTGTGAAGTTGACAATATCTATCTCTGGGGATTCATGCCATCAATCCTTTGTGACCTTTCTCTACTCAGCTAGAGAAGTCTTGATCCCTAAATTAACTTCTCAGAGCTTTTCACTGTAGGACCCATATGCAACATCTTCTCTGAGCAAGACCTCCATTCACTCCTCTCCACTCTATTCCATTATATAGAAATATTTATCAAACATCTACTATGTGCTGGGGCAAGAGAAGCAAGAGGAAGTTTGTTATTACATCCTTCATTCAGCCACTAAAGAGATTTTCCTAAAATACAAGTTGGATCGTATTACTCCTGTCACCTCCACATAATAAACACTGGTGGCTTCCTGTTGCCTTCAGGAGCAAATGCAAAGGAGCAGATCTGTTTGGTATTCAAAGCCTTTCATAACTTAGTTCCCTCCTACCCTTTATTTCCCAACACATGCTCTTCAGTCCAGTCACACTGACCTCCGGATTGTTCTAAGAACAAGACACTCCATCTCTCAGCTCAGGACATTCTCTCTGGGTGTCTCCCATACCTGGGATGCTCTCCCTCCTCACTCTGACTACTGACCTTCCTGGCTTTCTCCAAGTATCAACTAACATGTCACCTTCTACAGGAAGCCTTCCCTAACTCCTCCTATACATAGCATGCTTTATATATATTTTTGCTCTGTCCTGATTGGACAATGGAGCATGTAGTGAATAACTATCAGGCTACTCTGTATACCCCAAAAGTAGAAAGTTTGATCATTTTTTCAGTTCTATGGCTTAAAGAGAACAGCTATTTGTATCAAAGCACATTTTCTAAATACTCCTTTAAGCATACCTGAAAATTGAAACAGTTTGTAAATACTATAGGAGCCATTCCATTAGTGGCTGATTATATAGATACACAGGATGGAACCACAGGAACTAGAGTGGTGAGTAGAAGAAATCTATTTCTCCTCATCAAGGTTACTTGTAGGGCCATGCCTGAGTTTGACTAATTGTTTGGTGGTGACCTATTTGGGAGTCTATCTTGCTGGGGTTATTGAGAAAATCCAGTGGATATTGCAATGCCCCACACAAGCAGTGAAATATCTTTGTGACATTGGTAGGTGGTTGTTCCCATGCCATTTCATATCACTGATGATGGGATCCCTTCTGGTGTTACACTAGTAACTGATTGTTTTCAACATTAACTGACTGGTTTAATTCTCATGAAAAACTCCCTATAAGTCCACAAACCAGTGAATTAGAATTAAAATTAGATTTGTCTGATGAGAATTGTCATAAGCTTCCATTTTCTTCTGAGCATTGATCCTAACTTCTCAAAGAAAAGCAACCAACATTTTATTAAGTGCCTAATACTATATTGGAGAAGAAAATGGCAAACCACTTACATATCTTTGCCAAGAAAACCCCATGGATAGTCTGATCTGTGGGGTCACATAGAGTCAGACAGTACTGAACCAACAAAAGCAGGCACTGCACTAAATGTTGGGGATACAAAGAAAGGCACAGTTCCTGCTCTCAAGAAGCTCACAATCTAATAGGGGGAGAAATGTAAACAAAAAATATATAAACAAGATATATACAAGATAAATTGAAGATAATCAACACAGGTAGTATTAAAGGATATGGAAAAGGCTTCTGGTAGAAGGTGGGACATTAGCTAAGACATAAGAAAGCCAGGGAAACCAGGAGGCAGAGACCAGGAGAAAGATCATTCCAGCAGATTTTGGAGCTGCAGTGTCTTGTTGCTTTGTTTTGTTTCTTTAAAGAGAGATTCCTGCTCCCAAGGAGCTTAAAGGAAGGAAAATATTTAGGATAAGAAGAAGAATAACTGGGGTGCTTTAAAATTTGCAAAACGCTTTGTGTGAGTTAGATTCCATCAGCCCTATGAGATACAGGAATTACGCATCTTATTCTCTCTGTGGTTCGATGAAATTGAACGAGTTGCCCATTATCTTACAGCTAATGTCAGAAACAAGATTTTCACAAATCATCCTGGCTCCAGGTATGACATCTTATGTATTATAGCACATAATCTCTCCTAAGTGTATGCACGATAATTTAAAAGGAGAAGGTGCTGATAACTAGGGGAACCAGTCCTATAAGAAGTTGAGTCTTGAAGGGAGTCATACATTCTAAAAAGTATAAGAAGGACTGAAGGATAGGGGGGAACAGCTTGTATAAAAATATGGAGGGATGAAACTGAATGCTGAGTTTGGGGAACAATAAGTAGATCAATTCATTTTGAACAGAAAATCCATAAAAGGGAATAGGAAATGAGACCGGGAAGGTAGTCTAAAGCAAATTATAAGAGATTTCAAATTTTTAGCTGAGGAGTTGCTATTTTACTGGACAATAGAGGTTACTAGAGGTTCTCAAGAAGGGGAGTGACATGGCAATCTATTCCTTAGGAGTAGATTGTAAAATGTTATGAAATGATGTGAAAAAATATATTTTGTGAAAGTGGATCGGAAAGGTGAGAAACTAGAAGCCTGATTAGGGTCATTTTTTAAAAATCTTCCATCTTTGCTAATAGCAGATAAACTATAATGGAAGGAACCAAATCTTTTTTTTGTCTTTTCATTTCTCTCAACACCTAATAGGTGCTTTAAAAAGAGTTCTGTGGAAATGAGACTGTCTCTATCTAACCCTCCTCAAAGCTTCCAATCACTATGGCTGGAAGAATCCATTTTTATGTTTACACTTCCTATATCTTCAAAATAAATGTATGTATTGCCAAAACCATTTTGCACAAGCTCTACTCACTTTACTCCACTGGCTTCCTTTCCTGCTCTGGGAAGATAGAAATTCAGTCAACTGCAGGGAACAAAGTAGCTTGGACTACAATGTGCCATAGCTTGAAAATATAAGCCTTATGACAATCTTAAAACACTAATAGAGCATCTCTGGGCTTATCTCACTTCTTGATCTGAATTCCTGTAACCCCAAGAAAAGGTGAATAGCAGAGTCAGTAAAGTTCTCATTCACTTTTTGAAAACGAGGAAAGCAGAAATATGACAGTTTTCCTCAGTTTCCCTGGTAAAGAGGAGTGCTGGCTTCTAGGGAAGTGTCATCTTGTTATGTTCTCTTAAATACATTCCATCAAGGATAATCTTAGTTTCAAATCCCAATATTCCCCATAATGATATTTTGCTGCTTTAGAGATACCAATTTAGACCAATCGATTGCCTGCAGGTTAATGGAAATGAGCTCCTCTTCAAGGAAGGAGCTGGGTGGCAGTGCATTTCTGTGCCATGGCAGACATTCTTTTTTCAGCCCATTGACCTTTTTGGGGAATCATTTTAATTAAAACACAGAACAAGGCAGCTTAATGTCACCTGAGTAGTACTCCAGGTATGATTTCCTAATATAACTTCCTATGCATTCTGCATCCAAAAAGGAATGATGCCATTTTCTGCCGGTGGAAATACCAGGCTCCCTCTAAAGCAAGATGGATTTTTGCTAGCCTGGATGAATAGCTGAAAATGAAAACCCCTGAGAGCTGACCTAGTTCTAATTGTCCTTCGCTGGGATGTTTGGGAGAAGGTATCTGGTGGGTTCCCTATTCAAAGCAGAGCATTTGAAGTTGAGTAGGACATTAAACTAAGTATACTTAGTTTAAAGTATTTATACATCTCAGAGCTTATATATAAATGGTCCTTACTTTTGTAACAGATTCCCTACCAAGTCATTAGTTCCTGTGTGTGTCATCACTGAAGTTTCTTCACACCTTCCAACACAATATTGAGCCTCCAAATGTAAAGGTTTAATCTTGAGAGCTGTAGGGATTCCTGTAAAACTATTTTAATTATCCTATCATTCCATCATGTTTAAGGTCACGTCTATTTATTCAACTTGTTGGACCACTTAATAGACCACTTAATATGGTCATCAATGAAAAGTATTAATTTGTAATTGATGATCACGATCGTGGGTGAGTGGATTTAGGGCTAGCAAATAGTCTGAGTTAACGAGGAGATTTGTGGGTCATACTCATGGATGGGGAAATGTTAAGAAAGCTAAAATCCTGGGTTTTTTGTGGCTTGACTCAGAGAAATGATAGGATTAAGAGATAACAGATATTTCGCATATTCTTTGGCACTGTTTTCAGTATTTTCATTGGGTAATATGGGCTAATAAGATCAGCACTTTCTCCCAGAACGGAGTGGGGTACATGTAGAGAGAATCAACTAAAGTAACTGATAAACATCCTTGAGTGCAATTTCCAAAGGAATTCTGTTAGTTCCTGACTTCATACTTCTGACCTATTTGGGTTTGGTATATCTCTGAAAGGTCCTTTGTCCAATTTGGAATAAAACCATGCAGCCTCTAGAATCTACCTGTATCTGCAGTTCATTTGGATAGCCCAACTTCTGAAACTGAAACTTCATTTGCCCAAAGACTCAGTTGGAGAGGAAGGAAATATTTTCTCATATTAGTATGTCCATATAATTTGTATATTACAGGGAAAGGGCTTAGACCATTACATGTATATTATTCAACATACCTTGCAATTAGCTCAAGATGATTGTGATTTTGTCTATATTCCTTGATATCCTGAACTGGACTACCACATGGGACCACTGCACCATTAGCATCCATACCCTCACTTGTAAAACCCAGACTAGAATCTAGCTTTCCCAGCACTAAATGCAGAAATACTAAACTGCCTTTCCATTTTGAGTCATTATATCATAGATGCATTTCTAAAGCTGTATTGACCTCAGATAAAATTACATTTATTAGTTATGAGGTTATACATAATAGAATTTATTTAATCAGGACAAGTATTACTCAGAGGTGCAGACCTTATTCTTACCTATGTGGTATGAGTAATGTAGAAAAAATTAAAAGATTCCCCTGTCCCCAAAACATATCCTCATTGAGCCTACCTGAAATTGCAATGTTTTGGGTCATTTACTTAAGTTAAAGGGCTAAAGGATACTGTAAAAATACATATTTTCTAAAGGGATTTTTTCAATAAGCTACAGGCTACCAAGACTTCTTTAGCTGAGAAATTTCTGACTCTCTTTAGTGGAAAGCATGTCCCTGAGAAAACAGAGCAAAGAATAGGTAAATCTGCAGTAAATATAGTGGCAGGGAAGAATTTGGAGCATGGGGAAGTGTCAAGAAGAGGTATTTTCAAACTAGGGATCACCTAGGGAGAAGCCCTGGGAAACTAGCTAACAATATGAAGCTCTAGATATGTAGGGAAGAGGGCTCAGGAAAGAAGGCTGGAAGGCCCTTGAACAGACTATGTGCTCTCTTCCTGTGTGTAAAGATTAACATGTATATATTATATTGAATTGATTTCATTTGAAATAAAATGAAATTAACTCCTTCCCTCTTTTTGCTAGAGTCAGTTTTAGGCTTAATAAACTCGCATCTCGATTTTGACTTTACGACCCTGCACTGCCCACTCCCTGCCCTCTATGCTGACTATTAATCTACAATTAAATCTCTTAAAACTGGAATTCAAACCCTGGGAAATTTCCTTTCCCACTTGCAAAGCCATGCATGGGAGCATACATATGATACAATATTTCTTTTCAGATGGAAACTGAGGTAAATGGTTACTCCTAAGAAAAAAATTCCACCTGAAAGATGTAGGTAGTGTAGTAGGATATCAGAATTCCAAGGGTATATGCAGTACCCCACAAAGGTCATGCTTCAGTCTTCCTATTAAAGTGACCATACTACCCAGCAAACTGATGGGTAGCTAAAACATTTTTCTTGTGTGGACAGAAACTTACTTTAAGTGAAATGTACTAGAAATAAGCACTGGTTTAAAAGAAATAACTTTTAAAACATTTTTCAAGGAATACAAAAACTAAGCAGATAGAAATGCTACCTGAAATCAAAAGACAGACTTTTATCAGATTCAATTCTTGGTTCCCAGAATCTCCGAGACGGAAATAGTCTTAGATATTATTGAGGATCACAAGAATCCATGAGTGGGTTATACACGCTATAGATTGTCCTAGATTTCCCCAGTCCAACATATTTCTCAATCAGCAACAGCAGGATAAAGCTAACAATGGGTTATTTTGGAGCAGAGGAAGTGAGTGACTAAGATGAGTGATTGGATTTCTATGCATGTGAGCACATGTGCATCTAGCATAAGACGTGTAAAGTTGGTAGCTTGTCTTTAGTGTCCTCCCGTGTCCCTATTAATGTCCCTCCTACCACCTCCACCTCTTAACTGGGCTAGAAGCCTATCTCTCTTTCCAGGAAGTTTTTCTCTAAACAGAGGTTAGCCTTCTTCATGTCATGGATCTTTTGGTCAGGGTGGTGAAATCGAGGGACCCCTTCTCAAAATAATGTTCATAAATACATAAAACGCACACATTACAAAGGAGACCCATTATATTGAGAAATCATCATCGCTTTCTAAAAAAATTCATGGTTACCAGTCCCTGCTCTAAAGTATATAGCATTATAGGGGGTTATTGTACACATGCCGCTTTCCTAGATACTACTTATGTCAGCCCTGGAGGGTTGTGGGAACCACCATTCTGGATAAAGGGGGAAAAGGAAATTTCCTAGATGAGACTGAATTTTGAAGAGATTTTAGATGTTGTCAGTTTTGTAGAAGAAAAGAGGTCCCGAGACACAATAGTCTCTTCGATAAAGGAAATTTCTTTCCTGTTCAATGATAGATTCTTGGACACAAAGTACTTAAACATGTAGCCCTGGAATTGGAAAAGAAGCAAGGAATTTAATCACAATATAAAGAAACAAAAATTTGAATTGTAACCCCCAATGTTACTGTAAGTTATTCAGAATACACATGCCCAATGGGAAGACAAATTCATTTTTCTTCTTGGGAAAAATTCAAACTAGTACTTGAAGTCTATATCAGTCCATAGGGTGAAGGTGAGATTAGTTTGGGTGCCAGGAGGTTGTGTCTATGATATCCCCAACTATTTCCCTTGTGAAAGTCTAAGCCCTTAGGATCATGTATGTGTGTTCATCTTCCACTGCCAAAGAAGACCATGCCATCAGAGAAATGAAGACATGACTTGCACTTGACTTTATTTTGAGTGAGGGAGGGCTGTGCAGGTTGCCAGCCTCACTTTTCCTCCAGAGACATCTGAATCCAGTGACTAGGTATTCATCAGGATGACTGGAGATGACCCAAGATGAGGCAATTGGGGTTAAGTGACTTGCCCAAGGTCACATGGCTAGTGAGTGTCAAGTGTCTGACACTCAGGTCCTCCTGACTCCTGCACTGGTACTCTATCCACTGCACTACCTAGTTGCCCCCTTAGGATCGTACTATAAGGCTAGATACTGCATAGGTCCTTAAGAAGGAAAGTAAGCCTCAGTAGAAAGAGAAGGAAGATGTCAGCTCTCTATAGGCTATAACAAGTACTTTGCATGTTTTTGCATTTTTCTGTGATGTAAGATAAAGGTTATGATAAACCTGAAATGGGGTCACCTAGAGTCTTTGCACAAGAACTAGAGTCCTTTGCCTACATCTATGGAAACCTAGGCATGATTTCTATCCAAATGTTTTCAGAAGAAACTCTGGGTGGAGAAAAATAAGCCTAAAAAGATGATTTTGGCTTTAAATCTGGCCCCATGTCTTCAGTTCTGTTATTAAACAGACAGACCCTCAGCCTCCATGTGATCCCACACTGCTCAAACATCCAAGAGATTTCTCTGACTCAGCCATTCCCACAAAAGTCCTTATTCCCAGCTGAGTCTGGACAAATGAAATCTCTTCATCACTTGCTCCCCTACCTCCCATTTAGCCTTTCTGAAGCTGGAGATAAACATAGACAACTTTGCTTTTTGTCCTCTTAATGCCTATCTTACTTTTCCAGGAATAAGTGTCAAACTAGGCAAATGTCTAGGGGAAGTCGGGATAAGAACAGAAAACAGCAAGGCGACGGGCCAAGGTTCTTCTTACATGTATGAAGTCTCAGTCCCTTTACAATAGCTACTCTTGGGGTTATTGGAACGAAGTCTTTTTAAAATCTTAAAGTTCTACATGCATTTAGTATTTATAAAGCATTTTGTCATGAGTTGTGGTTATTAACAATGCAAACCATGATAATATTCACGTTCATCTAAAGCTTTAAGGTTTACAGAACACTTTCTTCCCAACACTTTCAAGAGATGAGTACTCCCATGAGGCCAGTACTCCTATCCCCATGACAGGACTGAGAAAAATGAGGATGAAATTGATGAAGTAACTGGTCCAAAGTCATTTCTGGTAAGTGGTAAGGCCAGAATTTGACCTCAGTTCTCCTGTCTCGGAGTTCAGAGCTAATATACCAGGGTCGTTCAGTGCACAACACATCAGGATGGGATCCCTGCACATGGATTTGAAAAAGGTACATATAAAAGGCACTTTACTAAATACTAGAAACTAGAAAAGAAAAGTTCATTTAAGAAGATTAAATCACTTTAAGGAATTATAACCATCTGCTCCTTCTCTCACCCTGTTGTGACTCACCAGGCAGAAGAATGAAAATGCAAGTAGAAAATTACGGGGTGGAAAGGTAAGCAGAAGTCTAGTTAGAACCCAGGTATTCAACTCAGACAGTTTGGTAAATACTCTTCCTACTTGTTTATGCTCTGATGAGAATATTCCCCTTCTACAGTATGCAGAAAGGCATTGCACTGAGTCTGTGGCTTTAATCAAGGCTCCTACTAGAACAAAACAAAGGACAGAAGAAATTATCTAGATAATGCAAGAGATACTCACTGAGTGAGAAGCGAAAGTTGTGGGGAGTGATCATATTAAAATTCTCAAGTCACTGTTAGGACCAGAGCAACAGCTTTGCTCTACAAGTGGGTATGGCCTGAGGGGACTTTTCCATCATTGGCTGGATCCCCAGGCAGGTCAGCTAGAATTGTAGGACTTTGCCATATTAGAGTGGCAAGGAATCTTAGATTGTATCAAAGGAGATAGCTATAAAAAAAAAAAAAAAAAAGGTTTATCAGACCCTGGCATTATTATACCCTAAATAAATACCTATTCTTGGGGAAACTAGGTAGAGCAGTGGATAGAGCACTGATCCTCGAGTCAAGAGGACCAGAGTTTAAATCTGACCTTAGATACTTACTAGTTATATGACTGGGCAAACAACTTAACCCCAATTACCTCAAAAAATAAATATAAAATGCTTATTCTTTCTCTTCCTTTCCTGCCTCTCTCCCATAGTATCTACTCCAACACCTCCATTTTACAGATGAGGAAACTGAGGCTGAAAGGTGTAGTGTTTTGCTCAATATGGTTCTAGGCAGAGCCAGAACTAGAACCCAGATCTCTCTGATATGTAGTATTATGTGGGTCTAGTAGCAAGGAGGAACAAGAAAGGAAGACAGAACCAAGTTTCCTGGTGCCTCAGTAGAGCCCTAGTAATGACAGTAACACATTGACATATCGCTTTCTTTTATTTTATATTAATGTGAGTTTTTATTGTTGTAACACTTTGCCAAGAGTCCACATAGTGGATATAAGGCTGGCCTTCCTTAGGAAGCCTTGGTCTCAAATTCTATCTCTGACACTTGTTGACTATGTGACCATGAGTCAATCACCACCTCTCTGTGCTTCAGACAATTTTTTAAGTAACTACTTAGAAGTGACTGATCGGGTGCAAATCTGTACCAGTGGAGGGATTTTCCACATTAAGAATTCCACATCTGGTGAAATCAAAGGAATGGCTTAAATGTGTTCACCTTAAAACTTACAAAGTATCCTCCTCACAAAAAAAAAAAAAAATTTAATGAGCCAGAGTCCATTATACCCCTGGGGAACCCGACCAATTAGAAACACTAATTCAAATAACTGGCTAATTCAAATAACACTAAATAATAAATAACACTAACTTAAATAACCCATTCATCCAATATCCATGCAGTATCTACTGTTTGCAGAGTACTCTGCTAGGTGCGAGGAGGGGAGATAAATAGCTGAGCTAAGACATGGCTGCTGTCTGTTCTTCATTCTTGAAGAGGACTGTGACATCAGAAAGGTGATGCCATGGCCTGCAAATGAATTGGATTTAAGTGAGGGAGGTTGTGCAAAATCACCAGTCTCACGTTCTCCTCCAGAGCCATCAGGGTCCAGTGGCCAGATATATATCAGGATGACTGGAGATGGCCCCCAAGACATGGCTACTGCCCTTATGAAGCCACGACTAGTTGAAGAAGTCATTCTTCTCAATTAGCAAATAAGGCCCTATGATTTGCCCTCTTGGGGAGGTTAAATATATATGTGAGAAACAAGTGCTCTTGGAAGATGAGGCTACCTCGAATGGAGGAGAAAGGTGTCCTGGGTACAGTTACACATACCCATCACCTGAACCACCCTTCACCATTATTCAACCCAAGAAAGCAGAAGCCAAAGGCTCTCCAAAGACCTCTTCCTCATGCAAGTACCTAATGTCATTGGTAGAAATAGAAATTACTCCAGCTTGCCTCATCAGGTGCTGTCTTCCATAGCCATATAAAAAAACTTTCTGCCCTTTAACATCACCTGGGCCCTAGGTAACTGGAGAAAATCACTGCTGAAACAAGCACAGGTCACTGCTAACCCCACCCCTGATGCTGAGGCTTAGCATGGTACTCCCGTCTCCTTTCCCCACAACTAGGATTGAGGCTGTTTCACGATGGACCCTCCTGGACCCTCCTACCATTGACTTTCTAGCCCTTTTCAGATTTTGATAGAAAGAGATCGAAGAATGAAATGGCAGATCGAGCCCCATGCTCTCCAATGTTAGGGTCCTCCCTCACCACATGAATTTCCCGGCAACCATTAGTATGAACCTTCCCATCCCCTGCTAAGATCAACTTAATTCTTCTCCTGTAATAGTAGGTTATACTTCCCCAATTCTTAGGATTCTCTCTCTCTCTCTCTCTCTCTCTCTCTCTCTCTCTCTCTCTCTCTCTCTCTCCCTCCCTCCCTCCCTCCCTCTCTCTCTCTCTCTCTCTCTCTTCCTTCCTCATATTTGTATTTCTGTATAGATGTTGTATCCTACCAGGATGATAGAGGCCCATCTTAAAACAAAATAAAAAAAACCTTAACTTGGCCCTGTCACCTCATCAAATAACTGACCTATCTTCTCCCTTTCATCCCTAACCTCCTCAAAAAAGCAGTCTACAGGTTCCTCTCTTCTCACTTCTCAACACTCTACACTCTGATTTCATCACTCAGCTGAGACTATGTTCTTAATTATCAATGATTTTTTTCAATGTTTAAATTCCTTTTTACCAAAATCCTTTTTCTCAGCCTCCATTTTCTTGAGTTCTGCAATGTTTGGCACTGTTGACCAATCACTCCTCTTGAATTTCCACCAATTTTTCCTGACACTACTTTCTTTTGGTTTTCCTCCTGTGTAGCTGGCTATTCCTCAGTTTCCTTTTCTGATCATCATCCATCCATCCCCAAATGTGAACATACCACCAGGTTCTCTCCTGGTACTTTTTTTCTATGTGTGAATACATACATACATACATATATGTATCTATATATATACACACATGTACACATATATATTTATGTATATCCTCTCTCTCCTAGATCATATATGCTCTCATGGGATCAATTATAACTCCTATGCTAATAATTTCTAAATTTATATGTCCTGACCCTATTTCTCCCCTGAATTCTAATCGCACAACTTCATTTCCCAGTGGATATCCTATAGACATCTCAAACTCAATATGGCCCATAGAGACCTCATTATCTTTAACCCTGAACCTACCCTTATTCCTAACTTTCTGATTTCTGTCAACATTCCCATCACTCATCCAGTGACTCACATTTGCAACCGCAGTATCATCCTTGATTCTTGCTTCTTCCTCATTCCCTATATTTATCTAATATCTATCTAATCTTGTCATTTCTATTTCCATGACAGCACTCCCATTCATTCCTTTTTTCTCCATTCATGCCACAAAATCCTTGTTCAGACTATTGTCTCATAATAACTTCTTGGTTAATCTCCCTGCCATCAGGCTAACTGAACTCAGAACCATCCTCTCCAAAACCGCTGAACTAATACCTTAAAGCACATACTGTATCATATCCTTTTCTTTTTTAAAATGCTCCTATGGTGGAGCAGCTAGATGGAACAGAGGATAGAGCACTGACACTGGAATCAGGAGGACCTGAGTTCACATCTAACCTTAGACACTTACTAGATACATGACCCTAGGCAAGTCACTCAATCCTGATAACTTCCCCCATCCTCTGCCCCACCCCAAAAATGCTCATATGGCTCCCTACTGCCTCTGGGATCAATTACAAACTCTTCTTTCGGGCATTTATAGTCCTTCACAATCTGGTTCTAGCCTCACTTTTCAGGCTTAGAATACTCTACCTCCCTTCCCTCACTCAATTTTCCAGTCAAATTAGTTTACTTGTTCATTAGTTCAATTAGTTACACATCATACAATCTCCTACCTCTTATGCCTTCATCATGCAGGCCAGTACCCATTCCTGGAGCACATACCTCTTCACCTCCACCTCCTATATCCTTTCAGAGCTCAACACAAGAGTCACATTTATGTCAGACATTTTCTTCCTGTCCCTCAGTTGCTTGTTCCCTCTCTAGATACTTTTTATTTACTTGTATATGTAGACATTGTATGCTCACCCCATCCGTATTCCCCCGAGGACCAGGGCTATTTTTATTTTTTGTCTTTCCTTTTATTTAGTAGGTACTTAATAAAAGTTGGCTGAATTCATTAAAGAGATATAATTGTAGCTTAATAGATGATTGGAAGGTGTCTGGGTAAACCCTTCTGTCCTCAATTAAATCATCTCAATCTAATGAAAATACAATAAAATCCAAAGGCTATTTTTTTAGTACCCTCCATGTTGCCTTTCCCTAAAGCTATTTTTTCATTTGACTTTGAGGTTACTTTGAAGTCTTTAAGGATGCAAGCCCCTCTTCTGATGATCTTTGGATAGCATTTGCTAAATAAAGCAAAAATCAAAGGCTCACTTACAAGTTACTAAAAAAAATGCAGACACCCCTAAGTATGAAGCATGGAGGGACAGGAAGTGCTGATTCTTCAAGTAGTGAATAACTCTACTTGCTAAAAAAAAAAAAAAAGGGACCTACCCCATACAGAAGAACTACTGAAAAGTATGAACCCCTCACACCAATTTCTAATACCAGGAAAATTATGATCTTGCCAGGAGATGCCCTTGAGTGGAAAAGAATTGATAGTGATGATAGCAACAAGTGATCCAAATCCAACTACCATCATACTTTCAGAAACACAAATGGATCCAACCTTTCCATAGGTTTGATTTTTCCAAAGCTTCATGTTTTCTATGATTAGGGAATCTATCCAAGTATAAAATGAACAAATATTAACATAAGAGACCACTTAATGATCTCTCAGAGTGCAATAGAATACTCGGTATAGGTGCACTAGCATCTGGTAGACAGAATACACCATCTGGCTCAAATGATTTACAGTTAAGCTTTTGTAGCTGATGTTTGCCTAGCTTATTCAGATTCTTAAATACTAATTAAGGACAGCAAGGAGAGGCTGTGCAAAATAAAAACGTACAGATGGGCAAAGGAGGACATGAAATGTGGCATTGGATACATTCTGTGAAAGCAAGAGGGCTACTGGATATTGTTTTTAAAATTCCTTCGCGTTTTCGTGGAATTGCAATATGCTACTTAGTATGGATGCACCAAAAGCCCCAATGTTGTACAAGCATACCTCATGTAATTGCATTTAACTTTATTGTGCTTCACAGATGCTGCATTTTTTACAAATTGAAGGTTTGTGGCAACCCTGGGTCAGGCAAGTCTATCAGCATCATTTTTCTAAGCAGGCACCAAAATTGTATCTCAGTCACATTTGGTAAGTCTCACAATATTTCAAATCTTTTCATTATTATTATATCTGTTGTGGTGATATGTGATCAGTGATCTTCAGTATTACTATTGCAATTTTTCTGGGGCACCATAAACGATGCCCATTTAAGATGGTGACCCTAATAAATGTGCGTTCTGACTGCTCCACCAACCTACCACTCCTATCCTCTCTCTCTTCAGGATTCTCTATTTCCTTGAGACACAACAATATTGAAATTAGGCTGAATTATAACCCTATTATGGTTTCTAAATGTTCTAGTGAAAGTAAGAGTCAATCAATGCAGCAAACTTCACTGTTGTCTTATTTTAAGTAATTGTCATAGCCATCCCAGACTTCAGTAACCACCACCCTGATTAGTCAGCAGCCATCAACATCTAACCAAGACCCTCCACCAGCAAAGGATTAGGACTCCCTGAAGGCTCAGGTGATGGTTAGCATTTTCTTTTAGCAATAAAGTATTTCTTAATTAAGGTGTGCACATTTTTAGATGTAATAGCATTGTCCACTTAATAGACTGAAGTATAGAGGAACACAACTTTAATATGTAGTGAAAAACTTTACAAAGTTGTGTGATTTCCTTTATTGCAATTTTGTTTTATTGTGGTGTTCTGGAACTGAATCCTCAATATCTCCAAGGTATACCTGTATAAAGGAATGGGAGGAGGGGTAGGGGGTGAGAAAAACCATTAAAAAAATGAGGTCTCCTTACCTATGAAGATTATTTTTTAAAAATTCACAAGGTCTTAGAAAACTACCTGAAAGTTTTGCTTGAGAACCCTAGAATTAAAATTTAAACTACCAACTAGTTGATATATCAGCTACATATTAGAAAAAAAATCTATTGCTGGATTCCCTTTAAGATAAAATTTTGATAAGTAAAAGAAGTTCTCCCATACAAAAGCCATGACAGATCATTTTGATGTGACTGTTTCTATCTGACCATTATCTTCAAATGTTGATTTTCAATAGGACCATCAAGCAGAACCAAGAACAGACTGAAGGGGAAAGACATGAGAAAGAAGTACGTGGTACAAACATCTTATTCATAGGAACTGGACTTGTTCTCCTTAATTTTGATACAAGTTTATGAACCACAACTGGTTAATTGGACCTCAGTGTCGTTATAGACACAATTCTGTCTTGTACTCTAAGCCCTTGAAAAAACTCTTGAGATTATTGTATTTTTTTACATCAGATTCAAACACATAAAAATCAAAACCTTATTGTTAGTGTGGAAAAAAAATAAGACAATTCATTGGAAGTACAGTTCTTGGATACTTTCTGCTTTCTGAAGGTTGTCTTCAGCCTTTAGCATTGTAATATTATTTAAAATTAGCCAAGTTTAGTTTGACTTAAATAATATTGCTTTTCCTACTAAATCTCTCAGCATTTAAAATAAG
The DNA here is from genome assembly GCA_028658325.1 of Potorous gilbertii. Classification (NCBI taxonomy): domain Eukaryota; kingdom Metazoa; phylum Chordata; class Mammalia; order Diprotodontia; family Potoroidae; genus Potorous; species Potorous gilbertii. The sequence continues at coordinate 482,874,875 of CM053771.1, read as the reverse complement.
TTAAAAGTATGAGAATAATATAAAGCAAGAATCTCTAATCCTACTAACCTCAACACTCCTAATTCAGTGAGACTTTGAACAAGTAAATTACTTCACCACTCTGGGTCTCAGTTTCCTCAGCTGTAAAAGAGGGTAATGGACTTCACCTGTCTTGCATTTGCAAGATTCTGCTCATTTAATAACAAAGGTGGAGTGGGAACAGATTAGCAGACATCTGTCAACCAACAAGCATTTTTTAAGTGCTTATTCTGGGACGGGCACTGTGCTCTCTGGGAGGATGTAAAGAAACAGACTCTGCCCTAGAGGTATTTGCATCCTAATGGAGTAAACAACATTTACATAAATCAGTACTAAGAAGATAATGGGAGAAGATGGAAGGCTGAGTTTAGAGAAGAAGGGGCTAGCAGACAGCAGAGCTGAGAAAAGCTTCTAAAGAAGGTGATTAGCTCCATGTTTAATCTCTTTTTAAAAATAATTTTATGATCAACTTGAAAACAATCTCAAAAAAAAGTTAAGAAAATAAGGAATAAAATGTATTATCAACTCTAAATGATTTGTTATTTTAATGTGTGTATACATAAAACCGACATACAATATTATATATAAAATCTTTCTTATGATATATATGAAATATTTGTCTTCATGGTTTGGTTCCAGTCTATCTTTCTGAACTTACCATGTTACCCACACATACACACTTAATGCTGTGGTCAGACTGGACTCCCTATTCATTGTATTTAACTTCTTGTCCCTGTGTCTTTGCAAAGGCTGTCTCCCTCAAAACCAGATTACACCGTTTCCTCACCTCCCCTTTATATGATCTCAGTTGTTCAGTCATTTTCAGTCATGTCTGACTCTTCATGACCCCATTTGGGTTTTCTTAGCAAAGACATTGGAGTGGTTTGCCATTTCCTTCTCCATTATATAGTCTTTAAATTCTTTCAAAGCACTTCTGAGATACCACCTCATACAAGACACCTTTCCTAACCCTCCTCATGAGCATTCTCTCCATACACAATATTTTATATATAATATAAATATTACATACATATGTTATATATAATATAGATATATAGGATTAATACATTTATCTACATACATATTATTTGAAGTAAATATTCCTTTGTAAAAGCTGACCCAACTGTGAAGTGGTTAAACCAGACTGCAAGGGATTCCGACAATTGAAAGAACATCATCCGTGGGCACAGGAGCCAAAGACAAAGAGAACGGAGTCCCCAAACCCTTTTAAAGATACTAGAGAACCCTTGGGGAAAGGTGAAATATGATAATCCTCTTGGCTTCCGGGCAGTGAGAGTCAAGGTAGCAGCTATTATACTAGAGAGGAAGACAGTCAGACACAGAAAAGAAAAAAGAGAGTGGGAGGCAGAGACAAAGGGGAGAGAAAGAGACTGGCAGAGGGAGAACCTTTCTTAGAAACCTAAGGCAAGTCTTTGGGGATAAATAGTTTAGTTTTATAAACACAGATTATCAGACATTATCTATGAACCTCAGTGGAACCTGGCTGAACCCAGACTGTCTGATCCCATGCCAATGTCTCGTTCTATTTCACTATAGCTGCTCATGCTGACATGCTTGCCTTTCTGACTACCCAGTGAAGTTGGCCTGGGAAAGTCCAAAAAGAAAATCTTCAGGGCTGGAAATGCCTTTTCCTTCATCTCCTCTTCTTCCCATCCCACAATCAGATCTAAACGTTCTTGCTGAGAATGACTTATCCCCCAAAGAGTGTAGCATTTGCCCGTCATTGACAGCTGATGTTTGTCTAATAAGGCACACAAGGATGCTCAAATTGCTTGTGTAGTGTGCTCATAGCCTTTAGTAACTAGCATTAATCATAGGAATACACTCCAGTCCTTGTTGAACTCTGATCTCTCAAACAATCTTCAGAGAAAATGGCTCTAATGAATCTTGTGGAAATATTAACAAAACGAGAGCTTGGATTTGCAAAATTTAACCCTTCTATGCACTGGAACAATATATTTTCAGTATAAATATTCATCATATGCCTTGGGAATATTGCATGTTGATGGTTTAATTACATTGTTATGGCCTGTACCTTTTCTATGTAATCATAAAATTCTACCCCAATATTAAGCAAATGTTCTTTTTTTATGCAAAAGTGTACTACATGTAGCAATTTAATGAAAAATAATCCAACCTAATTTAATGCTAAAACTCTTATCCACATTTCTCTACATGTATATTTTAGCCTGCTATGTGGGTAGCAAAAGCATGTTGAAGGGTATTTGCATTTTTTAACAGGACAAATACCATATTAATTGCAATAGAGCTTGTGAAGCCCAGATAGTGTAACATTCAAGAGAATATTTTGTGTGTACATGTTTATTTGCACAAAGCATTAATTTCATTCTGTTGCCTTACCTTTTTCCCTATGAGGGATTATATCACTTGCATTCTTCAGTAGAGCCAAATGTTCCCAAAGGCTCAGGGTGTCCTCCCCAACGAGCTCAATTTTGTCATTTCCATGCCCTTCAGCTACTTAAGACAAAAATGGTGTTTGTTCAAGAATCCTGGCAGCTTCGTATTTTCAGCCAGGCACAGGAAATATGAGTTGATAGTGCACAAAAAAAAAACCTTCCTTTCTTGTAGTTGAAAAATCAATCCCTAATTTTCTGGGCTAGCATATCTTTTTATGACCTTCCAGACCTGCTACTCACAGGGGAAGTGAGGGGACAAAGGGAGACAGAGACAGTGACCTATAGATACACACGCACACACACACACCAGAGAGATCTACAAATACATAGATACAGGTTTTAAAAACCTATCCTAAAACCTCCATCAGTTGTATTCTAAGGGTAAATACTAACTCAAAATAACCAGCTGAGTCTGTGGATCTGCGATCCCCTTGATTTGAGTATTCCTTCTACTGATGTACACTGCAATCATTTCCATGCCGGCCCATCCTCACTCTACTCCTCCAACAAAGGAGTAATGTCAAAGTTGATTTACTATAATTTCCTGAAGCCTTGTAATACTGTTTGGTGGTTTCCTAAGGTAGAGCAGGGATGTTACCCTCCAAATTCTCAGTAATTATCAAAGGTTTTCATATGCCTATTGTATGATTTGATATTTGCAGAGCAATTGGCAAGTAAAGAAGCTTTTACCAGCTCAAGCTCTCACCACCAGAAGGAATCTCAGAAAGAATTGTTAAGGCAGTCTTAAAGTACTAAGGTTTCTTCTACTGTGTTTATCAGAACAATATGGCAATATATAGTTCAATGATGCCCCACTTTACTAGTTTATATAACAAAAACTTTATGTAATACCTATAATTATGGATGTTAAGGCTTTGTCAATTTCGATTCTATGGGTTTAGAATTTAGGCTAATTTAGACTAGACTCAAACCTACCTTTCCTTTTCAGGAGGAAGAGGGGAACAAATCTGGACCCCTGATGGGAGCTCCTAGTGCCAAGACTCCCTCAATAGAATTAGAATCACCCAATTCCTCAGTGACTTAAAGACTTGTCTGAGGTACTGAAAGGTTGCCTGTGCTTACATAGCCAGTAGATACTAGAAGCAGATGTGAAAGTAATTAAATACCAGAATCTGAGTCTGAAGGAACCTCAGAAACCAACTAGCATGTATCTGAATCAAGAATTTCCTCTAAAACATTTCTAATAAGTGATCAGCCTTTGAGTAAAGACAGCCATTGAAAGGGAAAACCCATTACCTTCTACCCATCCCGTTACACCCTTTAAATTAAACTAAGTTGACTTTATGCTGTGTGCACCTGTGGGGTGGGGAAATGCAAACCACTGACGTGATTATCAAAGCTTACACAGCCTAAATTTCCCATCATACCTGAATTATAAGTCAAGGAAAGCACCAAAGTCAGTAGCAAAGAATGACTTAAGTATGTACATATTAAAAAAATAAAATAAAACCTAGGCTGGCAAGAAGAAAGAGACAAGGTTCCTAGGTCACACAGCTAGAACTGAAGATTTTCCTTTCTTATGAAAATCAAGCAGAACTCCTGAGTTTTTATTTTTTGCTTGCGTCTTATTTTGTGGCTTATTTCACCAAAGGTATGTTGGGTTTTTTGTTTTATTTTGCTTAGAAAAAAACTATAGAATTTATTGAGAATTAATGGAGAAGAGAGTATAAAAACTGATTGTACAGAGCATCAGAATTAAAAGCTAGAGTGTAAACTAGAGTTAAGAGTACTAGAGTTAAAGGAGATTGCTTAGGCAAAGAGACAAAAAGAAAGAGAAGGAAGGGAAAATTCACTATACTTGACCTCAGAGTACAGAAAACAAGAAGCTCTTTTCTGTGCAATGTCTTCCATTTATCAGGGGAGATGAGACTGAAAAGTATTGGTGAGTGCGAGTGATTCTTTCTGGGAGAAAGAACCCTCCTGGCTAGAGACAAAATGGTTCAGTTCATCATCAAGGTGAATGGATAGGATGGCATAGCAGGTTAAACTTGAGCTCACAGGACAAATAAATCTGAAAGAGTAATGGGGAAACATAAGAATAGAGGTTTCCTAGACCAAAGGCAGGGAAGTTGGCAGAGAGTGAGGAAGGATACTATTAAAGGAAATGGGAGACAGAAAAAGGACCATCTCACCCATCTACTCAACCTGAGCGGGTGTTCATTTATGGTGCCAGTATGCTAGTTATGTTCCTACCTTGTTCCACCCATACCGACATTGCTGTGGTCTTGGACTCACACCCCATTCAGAACCCTTCCCTCAAGTCATGTCTTATGCTTACTGGCTGGAGTTAAAATACTGCACAGGCAACAATAGTAAACAAGCCAATAAGCAACATAGTAAGATTCCGAGGCAATCCAACAGAGCACCAACCAGCCAGTTCCACAGTTCAGCATGCCAATGGGCACTCACTTTTCCCAAAACATAGCCCATAGTTTTCTAGTTTGTTTTTCTTGCCGCTACTACCGCTATCACTCACATAGTCTGCATAGGCATGGGGAAGACCTATGTTTCTGAGATAATAGATCAATCAAAATGCAGAAGCATTCAAAGAATCATTGAATTTTAAGGCTAAAAGGAACCTTAGAGGCTATATACACCAAAGTCATTTTACAAATGAGGAGACCAAGACCTAGAGTGGTCAACTTACCCAAGGTTGCACTTAATTTTTAGTCAGTACTAGAAATGAAGTTCCTTAACTCCAAATTCAATATTTTTACAATTATATCACTGACCATGAATAGAAGAATACCCACTTTGCTGCAATATGCCTATGATGTAAAGGGAGCTATTCAGATTAATTTCCAGGAGACGTTTGTATTTTCTTCAAATCTTCAACAATTTTTGCATTACAATACTAGTGACTTTTTTAAATTCTCAGAATGATCCCTCAAAGGCTGATCACATGTTACAAATGTTATAGAGGAAATTGCACAAGAAAGATCATCTGCTTCTAGTGTCTACTGGCTATGTAACCACAGGCAACCTTTCAGTGCCTCAGGCAATCTTTAAACCTCTGAGGAATTGGGTGATTCAAATCTCTTGAGGGAATCTCAGCACAGGGAGCTCCCCATATTCTAAGAAATAATAGGTCCAGACTCTGCCTGTCCTAACTGAAGCAAACTAAAAATGTTATGGACCAACCCATGAAGTCTCACAAATCATAGCACAAGAGTAAAAAGTTTAGCTTTCCAATTTACAGACACATTCTTTGGTTCATGTTAGCACTCAAAGCTCACAGGGGAAACACAAATTTAGCAAGCCAGTAAAATTGGGCAACATTACTTCACTGACCCAGTCCCAGTGATTTTGCCTTTTTATGGAAGGAATAAGATGAGCATGGTATTGCAAGGGCTGAGGTGATCAAGGATTCCACAGATATGCTGCAGTGAGAATAGCACTGTATTTGGAGTCAGGCTTACTGGGCAGAATTTCCAAATGTGAAATTTATTTTGTAGGGAAAATTGGGCAAATCACTTACTACAAAATATCTCATGAACATTTATTAAGTCTACTTCAGTTCTGACACTTATTAGTTATGGGGCTATAGACAAATAGTTTAACTGTTTTTGAGTCTCATTTTCTCCATTTGTAAAATGGGGGCAAAAATACAACTACTACCTAATTCAAGCTGTTATTATAAGGAAAGTGTTTTGTGGATGTCAAAGCACTATTCAAGTTACCTCTCTATGCCACTGCTGTTGCAGGGTTCTGCTGGTTTTCCAGTCATATCTGACTTTTTTTGACCCCATTTTGGGTTTTCTTGGTAAAGATACTATAGCTTGCCATTTCCTTCTCATTTTACAGATGAGTAAAGTGAGGCAAACAGGGTTAAGTGACTTGCCCAAGGTCACACAGCAGTAAGTGCCTGAGGTCACATTAGAATTCAGGTCTTCCTGACTCCAAACCCCAACACTTTATCCACTGCTTCCCCTAGTACTAGGTATATAACTACAGAGCAAAGACAGTGCTGTCCTCAAGGAGCTTACATCCTAATGATAAAGACAATATACATTGAAAAGTGAGAAAGAGAGGGGTAGAGCCATGATGGCAGAGTGGAAGGATGGACCTGTTCTACCTCTCCCCCCATAGCCCATGAAGTATCTGTAAAAAATTACTCTAAACAAATTCTAGAGCAGAAATCACAAAACGACAGAGTGAAACAGATTCACAGTCCAGTACAGCCTATAAGGCCAACAGGAAATGTCTATCACAGCCCTGCGGCTTGGACAGGACTGGAGCAGGCTTCAGGGTGTGGAATCAGAGGTAGCATCTGTGGTTCCCAAATTTATTAACCCACAAACACCAAAAACAGCTTCAAAGGTCAGTGAGAAAGCTCTTTCACCTGAGTGAGAGGGGAGCATGGTCCAGCCCCAGCCACAGGCAGGGGCAGTCGCTGTGCCTGCACCTTCAGCGCAGCATCTGCTTTTGGAGAAATGATCAAAGGATATGAACAGGCCGTTTTCAGAGGAAGAAATTAAAGATATCTTTAGTCATATGAAAAAATGCTCTAAATCACTATTGATTAGAGAGATGCAAATCAAAACAACTCTGAGGTACCACATCACACCTATCAGATTGGCTAATATGACAGAACAAGAAGGTGATAAATGTTGGAGAGGATGTAGGAGAGTTGGAAAACTAATTCATTGTTGGTGGAGCTGTCAGCTGATCTAACCATTCTGGAGGGCAGTTTTTGGAACTATGCCCAAAGGGTTACAAAAATATGCATACCCTTTGGTCCAGCAATATCACTTCTAGGACTGTATCCCCAAGATATCATAAAAATGAGAAAGGGTCCCACATGTACAAAAATATTGATAGCAGCACTGTTTGTGGTGGGCAAAAACTGGAAATCAAGGGAATGCCCATCAATTGGGAAATGACTGAATAAATTATGGTATGTGAATGTAATGGAATACTATTGCACTACAAGGAATGATGAACAGAAAGACTTCAGAGAGCCCTGGAAAGATTTATATGATATGATGTTGAGCAAAAGGAGCAGAACCAGGAGAACTCTGCACAGCAACGACCACAGTGTGCGAAAGTTTTCCTGGTAGACTTGGAATTTCATTGAAATGCAAGGACTTAAAAACATTCCCAATGGTCTTTTAAGGCAAAATGCCTTCCACATCCAGAGAAAGAACTATGGAATTCAATCACAGAATGTAGCAGATCATTTTCTTTTGTATTATGTTTTGGTTTGTTATATGATTTCTCTCATTTATTTTAATTCTTCTATACAGCATGATTATGATGAAAATGTATTTAATAGGAATGTATGTGTAGAACTTATATAAAATTGTATGCCATCTCAGGGAGGGAGGGGGAAAGATATGGGAGAGGGAGGGGAAAAAATCTAAGTCATATAGTAGTGATTGTAGAACATTGAAAATAAATAAAATTAATGTAAAAAAGGGTAATGAATAAACTTTTTTAAAATAAAAACATAACACCTTTAAAAATAGACTAGCCCAAAGGCAAAAGAGGTTCAGAAAGCCAATGAAGAGAAGAATGTTTTTAAAAAAAGCATAATTAGCGAAATGGAAAAGGAGATTCAAAAGCTCACTGAAGAAAATAGCTCTTTAAAATTAGAATAGAGCACATGGAAACTAATGGCCTTATGAGAAGCCAAGAAATTATAAAATAAAACCAAATGAAAGAAAAAATAGACTGTGAAATATCTCATTGGAAAAACAACTGACCTAGAAAATAGATCTAGGAGAGATAATTTTAAAATTATTTGTCTATCTGGAAACCATGATCAAAAAAAAGAGCCTAGACATCATCTTCCAAGAAATTATCAAGGAAAACTACCCTGATTTTCTAGAACCAGAGAGCAAAATTGAAATGGAAAGAATTCACTGATCACCTCCTGAAAGAGACCCCAAAAGGAAAACTCCCAGGAATATTGTAGCCAGATTCCAGAGTTTCTAGGTCAAGGAGAAAAGATTACAAGCAGCCAGAAAGAAACAATTCAAGTATTGTGGACATACTATCAGAATAACAGAGGATTTATACACTAAGGGATCAAAGGGCTTGGAATATGATATTCCAGAGGTCAAAGGAGATAGGATTACAACCAAGAATCACCTCCCCAGCAAAACTGAGTATAATACTTCAGGGGGAAAAATGGAATTTCAATGAAATAGAGGACTTCCAAGCGTTCTTGTTGGAAAGACCAGAGCTGAACAGAAAATTTGACTTTAAAATACAAGAATCAAGAGAAATAAGAAAAAGTGAACAGGAAAGAGAAGCCTTAAGGAATTCGTTAAAGTAGAACTGTTTACATTCCTACATGGAAAGATATTATTTGTAACTCATGAGATATTTTTCAATGTTAGGATAGTTAGAGGGAATACATACATACATACACACACACACATATATAGGCATGTGTGAGTATGTATGTATGTATGTGTATATTAAATATGTGTAAGTATGTATATATGCATGGGTGTATATGTGTTTGTATGTATGTATATATGTATATACAAAGACAGAGGGCACAGGGTGAGCTGAATATAAGGGGATGATACCTAAAAAAATAAAATTTACTGTTGAGTGGAGTATACTAGGAGTAAGAGAAAGTGAGAGGTAGAATGTAGCAAATCTTCTCACATAAAAGAGGGAAGAAAGGGTTTTTACAATGAAGGGGAAGAGGGGGTGATATGAAAGGATATAATTGAACCTTACTCTCATTGGATTTGGCTTATGGATGGACTAACACACACTCAATTGGATATGGGAATCTATTTTACCCTGCTGAAGGCAAGGGGGAACAGAATAGAGGAGAGAAGATAACAGAAGGGACAGCAAATTGAGGAAAGGGATAATCAGAAGCAAACACTATTGTGAGAAGACAGGTCAGGGGTGAGAATGGAATAAATTGAGGGCAGGATAGGACAGAGGGAAATGTGGTTAGTCTTTTTCAGTATAACTCCAATGAAAGTGCTTTGCATTGTTACACATGTATAACCTATATTGAATTGCTTGTTTTTTCAATAAGAGTGGATTGGGAGGGAGGGAGAAAATATAGAACTCAAAGCTTTAAGAATGAATGTTAAAAATTGTTTTAGCATGTAACTGGAAATTACACTATTACAAGCCATGGAGTATAGAAATCTATTTTGTCCTACAGTACTATAGAGGGAAGGGGGATGAAAGAAGGGTGGGTAATAGAAGGGAGGGCAGACAGAAGGGAGGAAAGGGTGGATGGGGTGCATACTGTCCTGAGGTGCGGGATGGGGAGAGATGGGGAGAAAATGTTGAATTCAAATTCTTGTGGAAGTGAATGTTGAGAACTGAAAAATAAATAAATTATATATTTTTTAAAAGGTGAGAAAGATAAGGGGCCTTTGGTTGTAAAAGGGCTATATGAAATCCAAGTCCCTTACCAAAGAGAGGGAATTAAAAAATCTCTGACCCTCATTTTCCTCATCTGTAAAATGAGAGATTTGGACCTAGGTAACATAATGTACTTTCAATTTTATGCTTCTTGGACCTATCTCTCTCACCTAACTGTCTTACAATAGGCCAGCCAGTTAATCTACATAGTCTGTTTTCTCCCCTACTAAATGAGAAGCATGAACCTAGATGGTCTCTACTGTCCTTCCAGGTTTGACATTCTGTGATTTTATTCAACAATCCATTAGATCCTTTAATGTCATGCTTCTAAGTCTAGCCTTGATTCCAAGAATAAATTCTTTTGAAGTCACTTGCACTGATTTCACCATGCCTGGATTTTTTCCAAAATAGGATTCAAAGTCCTTCTTTCTAGGAACACAGTTGGAATTTTATCCCAAAGTGTTGTGGCTATCTGCTTCATTCATCTAACTGTAAGCACAAACAAAGCTTTCCCAATCTGATGCTGTCAAGGGCCAGTTTCCTTCTCCCGCCCTCTTGTGTGAAGCTGGCATGAAAGATAGAAATTGCTTTTTCAACTTCCAATGAAATGAATCCTTTAGGATTCATTGTAAGGCAACAGATATGAAAATAGAGGTATTCCAGGCTGAACTGAAAAGATTCTCCCATTTAGATCCAATGCTTACTGTTCAGAGAAGTAAATTGACGGCATCCAGTGTAGCAGAGAGCTTATAAGAGAAATAAACCAAGACAACAACTGTGAAGCTAAGCATTGATAGGAACACTGACACAAAATGTATATGTCCCTTGGTTTAATATTTCAACAGCCAAAAAAGTGGAGACTGAGGCACAAGTCATATTTCCTAGCTAATTGCATCCTTATTTTACTTTTTCTTAAAACAGAGCCAACAAAGAATTTACTTTATTACACAAAAGCTAAGACAAATCTCAATGTGTTGATACAGTCAACAAGTTCAACAATGGGCAAATGAACTGGCAAATTTTTCTTACATGCAAAGCAAGATGAAACCTCTTTAATGGTTTTTGATTCTTTGACAAATTAACTAGTTTCTGAGAGATTTATTATGAATGAGTACAATGAATTATTTCTTTCAGAGATAATGCAGAGATTATAACTGCCCAACCATGTAGTAAGCCATTCCCACCAGAGGACCAGGATTTTGGGAGAAACAAGCAGGGATCTCAAATAGTATCCATATTATCATAGATTTAGAGCTTCAAGGGACCTTAGAAGCCACTGAAATCTAATCCTCCCACTTTACATATGAGGAAACTGAGGTTGAGAAATTAAGTGATTTGTCCATAGTCTCACAGTCAATAGGGATCACCCTAAATCCAGTTGACTTTATTCCCTGCTCCTATGGTAATTGATTTCGCAATGAAGGCCAGCAACTAGGTTCATCCTCCTCCTAGGAAGTTCAGAGGTGAAAATGAATAGAGAAACTAAAATCTTAACTATTCCAATGAAGCTGTGATCTCCACCTGCAATAATGCAAGTCATAATCCATCCATGCTTGCCCGTCCTCTATAACTCTTGTCTATGCCCTCCCAAGGAGATCTCTCCAATGTGCTAAGGCCCTTCCTTGCTTTCTCTTGTTACCATGAGGATACAAGTATAGCAAACATGCCCTTCAGTGGTTATCCCTAACTTGCCACATGACCAGACCACTATCTTTCTCAGTTACACATTTCTTTAATGACATCCTTTACTGTGGTGGTGGTTCCTTTGTGGTTGTGTGCTGAAGTCTACTCATACCCAATAGACACCTCTACATGGCACTCTGAGTGACATTCAATTTCAATTCTTCACATACTACGATGTTTTCTGATTCTCAGTCATAGAGCAATGCTTGTAGATTATTGTCATTAAACTAATGTTTCAGGGGAAAATTTGGGATCACTGAAGGAAGTCTGCTATTTTTTCCACAGGCAATTCAGTCAGTCCTCCTGATTCATTCTTAGCCAATCCATCGTCCATCCAATGATCATGTGGGATAGAGGTTACTATTATTCTTATTTTAGATATAAGGGCACTGAAACTCAGAAAACTCGAGTGATTTATCCAGAGTCACACAGTTAAGAAGCATCTGAAGTAGGATTCAGACTCAAGTCTTCCTGATTCCCAATCTAGCACTTTGCCCACTGTACCAACTAGCTGTCTTCGTGAGAGTAGAAACATAGGGAGAGAGTAAGACAGCCCTCCACCAAGCCCTAATCTGCTGTGCTAGCATACAACAGTCTCTGGGAGGTTCTACCGATGCTGTCAAGGGTCCAGAATGTTGGTTTCCTTATACAACCCTCTTGTGTGAAGCTGGCATGAAAGATGGAAATTGCTTTTTCAATTTCCAATGCAATGAAGCCTTTAGGAATACGGCCCAACATAATGGCTGAACAGCCATGGAGAATTACCTCAGCCATAGACTTAGTCTGTTTCCTAAGAACTAACCTAGCTAACTGAATGGAAGAATGTCACCAGTAGGCTAGTCACCTGGTGATGGATGTTTTTGGCCTAGGTGAACCATGAAATTTAAAAAGGGATCCCATGGAGCTTCCTTCTATTTTTGCAGTGACTGCTGTGTATGTGTAAGTTGTGCATGTACATGAACACTGACTATGGGAAAATAGGAGAGATCCTTCAGTGATCTCAAACTTTCCCCTGAAACATCATTTTAATGACAGTAGCCTACTGGCACTGTTCTATGACTGGGAATCAGGAAGACTTGAATCTGAATCCTACTTCAGATATCAAGGGCCTAGAATGTTGTATGATTCTGGATAATTTACTTGACTTATCTAAGCTTCTAAAACATATCTAAAATAGGAATAATAACCTTTACTCCACGCAATTATTGTGAGGTTGAAATAAGTTAGCAAAGGTAAGGTACTTTGTAAACATTAATGCATTTTATACATGCTACTGTTAGTGTTATTAGCAATTTTATTTATTTATTCTTTTTATTCCAAAGATTATTCTCTTTGGCCAAAAAAAAAAAAAACAGAAACAGAATAAAATTTTAGTAGTTCTAACTTTCCTCTTTCCTCTATTTTTATCATGCCATCTACCCTGAAGAGAAGTCCAATCACCCCTCTGATATTCTCCATTCCTCATATTTAATTTAAAAACAAACAAAACCACTTTTTTAATCCCTAGTCTTCCAGGAAGCTTTAGTTCACCTTACTTCCAAACTTGCGATTATTCTTGCAAGACTGTATTTTTTTATGCTACAGAACAGTGCCAAGCTCTTGTGTTCATCTTCTGCTACCTGTGCTTGTTTCTCTCTTCTGTAATGTCTCTAAAATCCTTGGTGATTGATTAGATTACTGTGGCTTGACAATGATCATCAGTTCCCATTTCACCAAGTCTGAGTGATGCCTATAAAGATCTCCTTTCCCTTACCTATTGCCCATACTTTATTTACCATTTGACCTCTGAAGTGATGAGTTTTATGGCTGATTTCTTCCTTGGATTTTGTCTCTGGGCTATGTTTGTTCACATCTATTTTTCATCCTATTTTCTGTGGTATTGAGATTGGTAAATTAGGCAGTTTTCTTTCATTTTGTACAGGATAAGAGAGCGCAGACAGGGAAAAAATGTCACATTTTTAACAAGATCATAGAACTAATTAAGTATAATTCAAGAGCCACCACAGGCCAGAAGAAACCATCACCTTCTGATCTACTTAATGCTTCTGAGCCTCTCTGTACTTTGTTTGGTTGATCCTTAAAAAGTAGGTACATTCCAGGGCTGAACCCTATGCAAATATTTTCCAGCCTAGTAGAACCTTCCAGTGGTCACATTCTTCTGGTAGTCAAGAACAGCGAGTCACCTCTAATGCTATGGTGACTCATTGGAGCAGGACTTTTCTAAAGGATTTAAGCTCAATCTCAGTCACCTGACATCTAGCGACTATTCCCAAAGTAGATCCTCGATCCTATTGAGATTTCATTTTAAATCGCATTTAAAAACTTACTATCTTCAAAAAAGACTCAGACAAAAAGAATAGGGTTTTTTAAATGACACATACTTCAGAGACAAAAGAAACAAAATTTGTTATTTTTCATAGAGGCAACATCATGAAAAGAAGGCTCTATTTGAAGAGAAATCAGTATTTGAATCTACGTCTAATATTTACTAGGTCTACAGCCATGATCAAGTTATTTAAATTCTCGGACCCTCAACTTCTTTGTCTGTCAAATACAAATAATAATGGTGCCTGTTTCATAGAGGAATCAACAGATTCAGGATCAGCAGAGATCAACAGAGAAAGTTACCGTGATACATTTCTTTTGTTGCTGCTCTGGTTCAGTGATTTCAGTCATGTTTGATTCTTCATGACCCCATTGAGGGTTTTCTTGGCAAAGATATTGCAGTGGTTTGTCATTTCCTTCTCCAGTTCATTTTACAGATGTGGAAACTGAGGCAAACAGAGTGAAGTGACTTGCCCAGGGTCTCACAGCTAGTAAGTGTCTGAGGCCAGATTTGAACTCAGGAAGATGAGAATTCTTGACTCCAGGTCTGGCTTTCTGTCCATTGTACCACCTAGCTGTCCCGATGTACTTCGCAAACCTTTAAAAGAAAAACTTCCTAAATGTCAGCTATTATTATTCAGGCTGAAAAATACCTTTCAGGAATATTCTTAATATTGCTTATAAAGACAAAAGGCACAAGCAAAATAAAACAAGCTGTCAGAATGAGAAGTGACAACTATAATGCTGTATAAATTTAGCTGATCATCCAGGGGATGCTAGTTGGTTGCAGGAAGCTAGCTAAAGCATCTCTCTTAGGACACCAAACGTTAGTGCCTTAGAAACAGCAAGCTCACTTCATACATTTTTTCATTGAAAGATGACTTTGATCATGAGAAAGAAGAGGAGAAAAATTAGTTCCACAGTGATCTCCATTCCTCTGTGCTGATGAGGTGTTTAATTGGCTAGTGCTTTGTTGCAGGATTACATACATCAGGGAGGGATTAGCTTTCCAATCATCCCTGATTAACAATAAACATACAGATATGGTCATGATTCTGTCAGCAGCATTGTTCAGCAGCAAAGTGGAAAGTCAGCCCTTATGTCCTGATAAAGACCTAGTTTATAAATGGCTTTTGAATATGACAGGTTGCCTATTATTCAGCTAGGTTGTAATTTTAAAAACTAGCAAGTGAATACTGGAAGAGCACAGCTTTGTAAATGCATCCAAAAGAATAGCAATGCCTTCCTCTCAGCTCCTCTAATTAAAATGATCATGCTAATTAATAGAATGATTAATTAATAACACTACCATGTCCAAGAACAATATTCATAATTAATACATGCTTTTTCATTCATTGTTGACTTTCATCCTTCCATCTTAGCTGTCCTTTATTTGGTCTCTAAACCACTCCTTCCCTGGTTCTCAACATTTCTTTGGGACTTAGTGAGCCCTCTCTTGATATTCTGTAGAAGATTCAGGTCAAATCCAAGTCACGTGGTTGGGATTATGGACTAATCAGACCAGGTTAGACCAAAATGAGTCAGCTCCAAATTCGAGAACCAAACAAGGTTAGATCTGGAAAAGACCTTAGACATCATCCAGACTTATAGATGCTGAAAATAAAAAAGAGAAATACTCAATAGCCCTGCTCTCCTAGACTAGATTATTTTATAGGGAAGACACAACATGTCCACATAGAGGTATATTTATACCATGTACAAAGAATGCAAAGTAATTTCACAGTAGAATATCCTACCAGCTTAAGGGATCAGAAAGGGTCACATTTAAAAGATGGCATTTGAGCTAACCTTGGAAGGATGCTAGGAATTCCAAAAGACAAAGGTGAAGAGGATGGGCATCTCAGACATGGAAACAGCATGAGCAAAAGCACAGAGCTGGAGATGGAATGTGATATATCGAGATCAGACAAAAGTAGAGATGCAAATCTCCAGCACTGGGGAAGGGGAAGAATATGGAAAGTGTTGTGTACATCTGAATAAGAATAAAGATTCAGATGGTTGTGGATTTCTGTTTTTTAATGTGAGTATGTAAGATAATGGAGGTATCATTGCAATGTGGAGGTACCTGTAGGTCATAAAAGTTGAGACATTTGACAAACTGTAGGCCCAGGTTGTTTGAGAGAACATCAACATATATTTTGAAGCCCCCAAGTATAAAGGCAGGAGTTGGGTTGAGAGCAAGACCATGAGGCAGATATTTCACTCCTAAGAATGAAGAGGGAACAATCAGAGGCCTAGTAGATGACTATGGCTAGGATCTGAACCATGTGATATAGATGGGGTGGCATGAACATCCAAAGAATAAAGGATGCTGAATGATCATGGTCCTCAAAGTAGTGATGAGGAGCAAGAGGTGTACAACCTCCTCCTTTAGACACATTTTGTTGAGTAGGGAAGAAGGATGACCCAGACCTGGAGGAGGCAGTCAGGAATGAAATATCTTCCAGAGGAACCTAGGTTTCTAATACCACCATGTAACAACAAGGAGCCCAGCATACGAAGGAAGTCCTGCTGTTCAGGTTCTTATATCTGTTTTTCTAAAAGGAAAGGCAACTTTTGAAGGGTCAACAATCTACTTTAATCAAGCACATGCATCATTCACTTAGTTCAGGGAAAAAAGCACCATGACCTTCAGAGAGATCAACAGACAGGGTTTCCAACTGTCTGATCATGAGCAATAGATACATTACAGATCAACAGACAGATTCAATTGTCTGTCCATTACATACATGCAGAGTTACCAAAGAGAGAAGCACCTACATCTAGGTTTTCAAGGGGGGAGGGGAGAGCCTCCGTAGTGCTACCCAGAATTTTATCTGGTCAAACAAAATCTTGTAATGAGTAAGCCCCCAAACAAAACCTCACCTCAGAGTATTTATACAGTTTTCAGAGCCAGAGGGCATCACAGCTCTTGAGAACCAATGCCTCATTGGATAATTAACAAAAGGTCCTTGAAGCCTATTAATGAGTGGGGAAGATCTAATCAACATTACATTCCAGGAGTTGTGTATGTGACTGGAGATGACCCAGGATGAGGTAATTGAGGTTAAGTGACTTGTCCACGGTCACACAACTAATGAGTCTCAAATGTCTGAGGTGAGATTTGAACTCAAGTCCTCCTGACTTCTGCACTGGTACTCTATCCACGGCACCACCTAGCTGCCCCTATTCCAGGAGATGGAAAAGCCCTGATTACAGGACGAAGGGAAGCTCATTGTCAATCAATTAAGGAATAAGCACTTATTAAGCAACTACTATGTGCCAGGCATGGTGCTGAGAGCTGTTGATACAAAGACACAAAGGAAAATGGGGGAAGGGAATAAGCATTGATGTAGTACCTACTACGTGCCAGGCATTACACTAAGTTTTTTTCTAATTATTCTCTCATTTGATCCTCACACATACCTTGTAAGGCACATTGCCATTTTTATCATCCATTACCATCATTACCATTTTACAGTTGAAGAAACTGAGGCAAATAATCATGGTGCCCATGGGGCTTTCTTGACAAAGATACTGGAGTGATTTACCATTTTCATCTACAGTGGATTAAGGAAACAGAGGTTCAGTGGCTTGCTCAGAGCTACACAGTGAGTTCCTGAGGTCAGATTTCTATTCAGGTCTTCCTGACTCCAGGACCAGCTCTCTATTCACTGAACCACCAGCTTGTGTATGTATGTATGTAAGTATGTATGTATACATAAAACAAAGCATACCCAAGGTAAACATGGAAGAGAAAGTTCTAGCAGTGGGTTGGGGATATGAGGGGGAGACAAGATAACAGAAAGTCTGCAAGCAGAAAGTGGTACTTGAGCTGAATCTTGAAAAACCCCGAAATTCCAATAAAGAAAACTTAGAAGGAAGAGAATTTCAAGTATAGCACTGACCAATGCAAAGGCACAGAGACAGAATCAGGTGTGAAGAAGGATAAGAAAGTTGGTTGGACTAGGCAAAATAGAGAGTAACTGGCTAAGAAAGGTAAGAAGGAATTAGGTTATAAAGGGCTTTAAATGCCAATTACAGAGGCATTTATATTTGATCTTAAACAATAATGAGCCAACAGGGTGTGTCAAACATAGGGTGATGTGGTCAGACCTGAGCTTTCCAAGAACCATTTCATCAGCTCAGTGGACAATGGATTAGAATGGGGAAAAATTCAAGGCAGGGAACCAAATAAGAGGCTATTGCAACAATGAAGGCCAAATACAATAAAGGTTTGAACTTGTATGGTAACTGCGTAACAGGAGTGTAGGGGATCCATCCAAAAGATGTTGTGAAGAAAGAAATGAGATTTGACAACTAATTGAACATGCAAGTTAAGTAAGAGTGAAAGGTCACTGAAGTTTGAAAGCTGAATCATTAGAAAGATGATGGGGATCTTGACAGTAATAGGAAAGTTTGGGAGACATTTAATGGAAAAGATATTTTAGACATGTTGAGTTTAAGATGTCTACCAAAAAGATGTATACTAGGCATCAAGTTCTAAATTATATCCCAGTGATGCGGAGCTGGAATTTAAGGAAAAAACTAGGACTGTGTGTATAGATCTAGGAGACATATACATATTAATGATAATTAAATCTATGGGCCATGATAAAGTCAGTAGGTGAAAGAGTGGAGACACTGAATAGAAGAAGTCATAGGCAAGAGTTTTGGAGTATGCCCTTAGTCTGGTGGATATGACATAGATGGAGTTCCAATAAAGGAGACTGTAATTAATAATTAAGTTTCAGAGGGCACAATGGAAGGAGTAGAGGAGGATATGGATTATGGAGGGGCAGAATTATAGTTGAGAGAGTAGATTTTTGTCTTCTCTTATGTTGGCTCCACACCATGGAGATAAAGTAAATGGTAGATGGGAGTACAGACCCCATACCGTAGTATAAGGTAAGAGCTAGCAAATTGGAACCCCTTATCTTCCTGGGTCCTATATTAAGCAAAGATGGAGCATATACCCAAGACATTCATCCATATGTTGACCAGGAAGGTATTTTTTATGTTTATTGATATGATGTGGTAGAAAATAGAAAAACAAAAATTTCTGGGGAATGATAGAAGCCACTCTTAACTTTTCAGTCTGAGTAGGGATGCATTGTAGAAAGAACTCAGAAAAGTTCACCTGTTATCTTCAAAACAGACTCTTAGGCAATGAAGACATAGAAAATTGTCCTGCATTTGAATACAGGCAATATTGGAAACTGAACCTTCATCAAGTTCTTGGGAAAAGTTTTAAGTGACTATCCAAAAACATGAATCCCAGGAGGAACAAGACAAAACCTATGACTCTATTAATGTGCTTTTCATTCAGGAACGTTATTGTACATTTGAAAAAAAAATTGTAAAATTGATATTGGAAATGATACAAGAAAAACTCAAATTTTTAAAAGGTTCATATATAGCATTTAGGCTTAAAAGAAGAATATGATACACCCTGTTCTTTGACATGAATATTATTCATTCTCCCCTACCCAATTTAAAAGAAACCCTATTTAATAAGGTGTTTTTTTTTTCCAATGGCAGAATAATGTTCAGAAGTTAAAATGCATTTGCCTCATTTCTAGACGAGATAATAGCACTAATTGTCCTAATAAGCTACATGTTCCTTTTTGATAGTGGACTGAGCAAAATGTCCAGATTGTGAGTGGGATCAGAAGTGCTTCTTAGCCTTAGGAGAGTGAAGGCCATCCTCACTATTCAGTTCCTCTCTCCATCAATCTAGTCGGTGCACAGAGCTTCAGTCTCAGCATCAGACTGAGTGAGGAGGAAGTAACATCTTTTCTTCTTCTATTGCTCCATGAGGCACTATTAGAACAGAACTCCTCATCAGATAAACACTATCAGTCCCATCATTCAGTGGGTCCCAATAAGTATATTCAGAAGCAGACAGCAAGTTGAGTCAGAGTATTCAGCTCAGTGCTTTTCTTGGACTTAAAAGATTCTGGAAGCTTCAGGTAAAATGTCCCCCACTCAGTTAAGACTGCTCTCCCCAAGGTTACCAACAACAAATTTCCAAATCCCGTGGCTTTATCTCTGTCTTTATCCTTCTTGAGTTCTCAGTAGCATGTGACCATCCTCTCCTCCCTGAGTTTCATGATATTTCTCACTCCTGGGTTTCTTCTTCCCTGTACCATTGCTTCTTCTTAGTCTTCCTTGCTATATTATCATCAGTGTCCCACCAAATAACTCCCTAATCATAAGGATCTCCCAAAATCTCCTGGGCCCTTATTATTTCTTGCCTATCTCAGCTCCCCAGGCTTCAATCAACGTATCTATGAAGATGACTCCCAGATCAATCTCCATCTCTCTGTCTCACTATCCCTCTATCTTTCTCTCACATCTTATCTTCTCAGTTCAAAGAGATCTTCCCAGTTTCTTCTGAAATTGCTCGTTTCATCATTTCTCAGCATAATAAGATACTGTTACATTCATATACTATAATTTATTTAGCTGTTCCCCAGCAGGTGAGGATTGCCTTGGTTTCCAGGATTTCTTACTAATATGAAAAGAGCTGCTATAAACACTCGCAAAAAAGTACACTAGGGGCTTAAATGGGGTAAATATTCAGTTAACCCCAAAATTAAGACACTCAGAATGAAATATTCCCTGTAGTTCCAGAGTGGTGAAATTTTTCTGTATTGGATTTGCTGGGAGCAAGGTATACTTTATGAAGTTTCTATTTCCTTTTTACTTGGTGCTATACTTTTGATGTCTAGAATAAAGAGTTTGTGACTCACAACTCCTCATTGCTTTGCCCACAAGGTAACCCTTCTCAATGGTGCTTGTCTACATAATTCGCAGTTTTTCTAAAATCCAACTGTGATAAGAAACAGACTTAACCTTGAAAAATATCACAAAAAGTTAACTCTCACAAATAAACCCAAGCAGGTGATACCAAATTGCTTTTATTTTGCATCTCATTTACATTTTTTTCTTATCTATTTACTACTACTTCCTGTTTTTCCCTCCTCTGTTGCCCTCCAGCTTCAGTATGGTACACAATATTCATGTCCCCATTATTAACTAACTAGAGAGCTTAGGTTTTTTAAAGAATTCATTTGTATTCCTCCTGGAAGAACAGGGACAGATAATGTCAAATTACTCTAGTCCTTAGAGAAGAAAGTGACTTTATAAGAAAAAAAAACCCTTTATAATTTTATTAGATAAATTATAAATGTAGCCAGGAATTCCAGGATGAATTTAGTTATGTCCCATCTTTAAGGCATACTTGCTGTGTGACCTTGAACAAGTCATTTAACATCTCCCTGTTATGAGCAACTCTCTAAGACTTTAAGTTGCAAAGGGGGGCCAACCTACATCAGTAGAAGGCATTTCCTCATCCAGGAGTTTCTTAGACCAACAGAATCACAATCACAACTCCCTCTTTTTTAAAAATTTATTTTATTTTTAATTTTTGTGATTAAGGAAGAATTTCCATAACATGGTTTAAAAAAATTATACATGAGGGAGCCAAGATGGTGGAGTAGAAGGTCGGACCTGCTCTAGCTCTACTCCCATAGCCCATAAAATACCTGTTAAAAAAAAATGACTCTAAACAAATTCTAGAGCAGCCACAAAACAACAGAGTGAAAAAGATTTCTAGCCCAAGATAGCCTGGAAGGCCGACAGGAAAGATCTACTACACTGGGATCAGAGTGGAATGCAGCCCAGCCCTGGCCCTACTGCGCTGACAGGGACAGAAAGGGAGCAGGCTTCAGGGCATGGAATCACAGGTAGCAGCTGCAGTTCCCAGATTACTTAACCCACAAACCCCAAAGACAGCTTAGAAGGTTAGTGAGAAAGCTCTTTCACATGGGTAAGAAGGGAGTAGAGTCTAACCCTAGTCCCAGGGACAGGGCAGTAGCAGTCACTGCAGCACAGCATCTATTTTTTAAGCCCTCAGTCTAGAGACCCAGGAGGAATCAAGCAGCCAATTTGAGTCTCACTCCTGAGTGGTAGCCCTGGGATGACAAAGAGCATTGGTGTGGTAGAGCTGGTGGAGGCTCTGGAGAGGGAATTCTACTTGCAGATCCTGGGAAGAAAAGCTTGTGATTGCTTCCAGACCAGACCACAGGCCAGGAGAGGAATAACTCCTCTCCCTTGATTGTGCCACCTTGGAGAAACTGATAACTTACAAGCCCCTAGAGTATACCCTCCACTTGACAAAGGACTCAAAAATCAAGTAATTGACTAGGAAAATGCCCAAAAAAGGAGAAAAAATAAGACTGCAGAAGGCTACTTTCTTGGTGAACAGATATTTTCTTCATCCCTTTCATCCCTTTCAGATGAGGAAGAACAAGGTATACTATCAGAGGAAGACATAAAAATCAAGGCTTCTGCATCCAGAACATCCAAAAACTATGCAAGGGTCTCAGGCCATGAAAAAACTAAAAAAAAGATTTTGAAAATCAAATTAGAGAAGTGGAGAAAAATTTGGGAAGAGTAATGAGAGAGATGCAAGCAGCATGAAAAGTGGATCAACACCTTGTTAAAGGAGACCCCAAAAATGCTGAAGAAAGTAATACCTTTAAAAATAGACTAACTCAAATGGCAAAAGAGGTCCGAAAGCCAATGAGGAGAAAAATGCTTTTAAAAGCAGAATTACCCAAATGGAAAGAGGTTCAAAAGCTCACTAAAGAAATAGTTCTTTAAAAATTAGAATGGAGTGGATAGAAGCTAATGACTTTATGAGAAACCAAACCCAAAAGAATGAAAAAATAGCAGACAATGTGAACTATCTCACTGGAAAAACAACTGACCTGGAAAATAGATCCAGGAGAGATAATTTAAAAATTATGGGACTACCTAAAAGTCATGATTAAAAAAGAAACATAAGCCTCATTTTTCATAAAATTTTCAAGGAAAACTGCCCTGATATTCTAGAACCAAAGGGTAAAATAAACATTGAAAGAATCCATTGATCACCTCCTGAAAGAGATCTGAAAAGAAAAACTCCTGGGAACATTGTAGCCAAATTCCAGAGTTCTCAGGTCAAGGGGAAAATATTGCAAGCAGCCAGAAAGAAACAATTCTAATATTGTGGAAATACAATCAGGATAAAACAAGATCTAGCAGCTTTTACATTAATGGATCAAAGGGCTTGGAATGAGATATTCCAGAAGTCAAAGGAACTAGGATTAAACCAAGAATCACCTACCCAGAAAAACTGAGTATAAACCTTCTGGGAGAAAAAATGGTCATTCAATGAAGACTTCCAAGTATTCTTGATGAAAAAACCAGAGATGAATAGAAAATCTTGACTTTCAAACATAAGAATCAAGAGGAGCATGAAAAGGTAAACAGGAAAAAAAATCATAAGGGGCTTACTAAAGTTGAACTGTTTACATTCCTACATGGAAAGATGATATTTGAAACTTGAAACTTTTCTCAGTATTTGGGTAGTTGTAGGGATTATATACATACACACACACACACACACACACACACATATAAATATATATATATATATATATATATATATATATAGAGAGAGAGAGAGAGAGAGAGAGGGCACAGGGTGAGTTGAATAGGAAGGGATGATATCTAAAAAATAAAATTAAGGGGTGAGAGAGGAATATATTAGGAGGAGAAAGGGAGAAATGGAATGGTGGAAATTCTCTCATAAATGTGGCAAGAAAAAGCTTTTTCAATGAAGGGGAAAAGGGGAGAGGTGAGAGGGAAAAAGTGAGGCTTACTCTCATCACACTTAGCTTAAGGAAAGAATAACATGCACACTCAGTTTGGTATGAAAATCTATCTTACAATACAGGAAGATAGAGGAGAAGTTGGGGATAAGTGGGGTATGAGAGGAATGATAGAAGGGAGGGCAAATGGGAGGAGGAAGTAATTAGGAGTAAATAGTTTTGGGGAGGAACAAGGTCAAGAGAGAACAGAATAAATGGAGGGCAGGATAGGATGGAGGGAAATATAGCCTTTCACAACATGACTATTATGGAAGTCTTTTCCATAGCTACACATATATAGCCTATATTGAATTGCTTGCTGTCTCAGTGAGGATGACTAGGGAGGGAGGCAGGGAGAAAAGTTGGAACTCAAAGTTTTAGGAACAAATGTTGAGAATTGTTTTACATGCAACTGGGAAATAAGAAATACAGATAATGGGGTATAGAAATCTATCTTGCCCTACAAGAAAAGAGAGAAGATGGGGATAAGGGAAAGGAGAGGTGTGATACAAAGGAGGGCAGATTGGGGGAAGGGGTAATCAGAATGCACAATGTCTTGGGGTAGGGGAAGGGGAGATATGGGGAGAAAATTTGGAGCTCAAAATCTTGTAGAAATGAATGTTGAAAACTAAAAATAAATATTTTTTTAATTTGACATGAAACTGAAAAGCTATAATGTGCAACTTGCTATTTCATTTTCATATATAATAAAACTATACATATATATGTATAATAATATTTTCTCCTTTTTTTCTTCCTTCCTCCCCACCCTAGAGATAGCTACCATTAGACATGAATAGGTATATACATTCACATACACATATATACATATGTGTATATTATGTATATATATATATATATATATATATATATAAATGTTTCAATTCTTTCTCTGAACATACATAGCATTTTTCTTTCTTCATATGTCCTTTGTAAATAATTTGACTATTTATAATAGTTAAAATGACTTATTCACTCAAAGCCATTCTTAGAGCAATATTGCCATTACTGTATGCAGTTTTCTCTTGATTCTGTTCATTTTATTCTTCATTATTTCATACCTTCCCTAGTTATCCTCTCTATACCTTGTTTGTACATATTCATTTTCTTGATGTCTCCTCTTTAAACTGTGAGCTTCTTGAGGTCAGGGACTGTGTCTTGCCTCTTTTTGTATCTCTGGAACTTTGCACTGGAGACATAGTGACGGCACATAGTAGGTGTACCATCTGATCTGGCACAGAGTAGATACTCACTAAATGTCTGTTGATTTACTTGACTGACTACCACCTATACTTATTTATGTTGGTAAAACAATAAGGAGTGTCAAATGTAGAGATATGTAGACTTAACCAAGAATTTTTTCATAATTGAGTTTCATTCAAAAGCATTTAGAACAGACTGAACAATTTTCTTTTTTCAAATTCTATTCAGAAAATGTAGTTCTTGCTGTAGCTAAGTGGTAATGCAAAGGATAGGCCTGGAGTCAGTAAAACTTGAGTTTAAATATGACCTCAGACAACAGTTGTTTGACCCTGGGCACTTGCCTATTTTGTTATATGTAATATGGGAGGTATAGTAACATCTACCTCCCAAGGTTACTATAAGGATAAAATGAGATAATATTTGTAAAGCACTTTGCAAACCTTAACATGGTATCTACTGTTTATTTGACTGAGAAATCATTTATGTCTTTCAATTATTATGCTCTATTCACTGTGCCACCTTTAATCCATGATAAACTCATAGGATCAGGGCAGCTAGGTAGTACAACAGATAGAGTACCAGACCTAAAGTTTGGAGGACTCACCTCCTTGAGTTCAAATCTGGCCTCAGACACTTACTAGTTGTGCGACCCTGGGAGAGTCACCTAACTATTTGCCACAGTTTCCTCATCTGTAAAATGAGCTGGAGAAGGAGATGGTAAACCACTTCAGTATCCTTACCATGAAAACTCCAAAAGGGGTCACAGAGTCAGACATGACTGAACAACAACAAATTCGTAAGATCATATTGTTCCAAAATCATAGATTTAGATCTGGGAGGGACCATCTAGTGCAATGTTTTATTTTATAGATAAGGAACTTGAGGGGCAGGAATGATAAAGATCATATAGATTGCAAATGGCAGAGCCAGGATTCCAGGCCTAGACCTACCATGCTAAATTCAACTCCTCTCTCTATCCAGTATCCTACCTCCCTTAAAGGTATTAAGAAATTACTGATTTCAGTTAGTTCGGGCTCTGAACATCATGTGCAAAGGACCATTCAAACCATCATAGTTTGGGGCTACTTCCAGTTTCACTGTGCACTGGACGTCTAGATTTTGGAGCAAATGGATTTTGAACAGAATAGGGAACACCAGAAGAGGAAACTTCCACCAATAATACAGCTCAGTTATCTTTCTGAAATTTGCAGTCTTAGAGTTGTATTGGGGGAACCAAGAGGTCAAGCAACTTGCCCAAAGTCATACAGCTAGTGTGAGTCAGAGGCACATCTTGAGCCCAAATGTTCCTGACTCTAAAGCTAACCTTCAAACCACTAAGTCTGGACACCTTTTTGTTTTCAACATTTACCGCTCTCATTAATACCAATACTTCTACTTCTCCCAGCCTTTCGCTATTTATTCAATAGTTACCCTAGTAGAAACCTTGGCTACAGCTTGAAGAAATTCAAGAAGTATCTGGAAAAGATGGCTCCCCTGCTGGCCCTATGCACAGATAAACAACATAAACTTCCCAACGCTATCCCCCAACTAGCAAAGCAAAAGACTCCCTACTCTGCACCCCCTCAGCTATCCTTTGGGGGATTCAGTTTCCCTTTCAAGACAGTTCTTGAATCAATTAAGCGTTTGAAGAGAAAAAGGAAAAATAAACCAGAGGACTAGATTTAAGAATCTTGCTTTCCAAACAAACCCTCATACTTGACATGCTTATTGAGGTTTTCAAAGAAATAAAAAGGGCAATCGTGTTTTTGGAAAATAACGATTGGTAGGATAAGTCTAAATGCCTTTTTGCCAAGGGGAGAAATTAATCCAGTAGATGATAGAAAAAAAGCATCAGTTCAAACTTACTTGGACAGTTGTTTTATATTAATGCAAGATATCCAAAGAACCTTCAAAATCTTCCTTCTAAATCCTAAGAAGGCAAGCGAAATTATTGTTAATAGGAGCTATAATTATTATAGGAAGCATTGCAGTGTGACAGAAAGAGTGATAAATTTGGATCTAGGTTTCAAGTTTCAAACTGAGCTAATATAGTTTCAAATCCCAGTTCAGTCATGTTAATCTCTAAGCCTCAATTCCTTCATTTGTAAAATGACAGCCTTGAACTGAATGACTTTTAAAGTTCCTTCCTGTTCTAGATTTACAATCTGATCAAATGTTTAGTGTCTAATATAACTAACGTAATAGTTTTAGATCAACTTTATGGTATAAAGAATGGTATTTGATGTACTTTATGTGTCTAACAAAATCGTAGTATAATGGATAGTTAGCTCTAGGGTCAAAAAGCCCTGAGTTTAAACCTTTCCTCCAACACTTAGTGGTTTGGTGACTTAACAAAATGAGTATAATATAACCCATCATTACCTATCTCCCAAAGCTCTTGTGAGTCCTATGTAATTGTGAGTTATAATCATTACCCGAGAGTCCCTTGGATAATTAATCTGTATATTTTTATGGGCTTAGAAATACAATTTTGCTATTTTAAGTTGCCACAGAGTTTTGTGAGTCTTATATGTTTTGTTTTTGAGATATTTTTATCAGTAGCTTAGCTCAGTACCTGGCAACAGTAAGCTTCATTCATTCATTCATTCATTCATTCATAGTTGTGGCTTCTTTGGTTCCTAATCCTTGACCAAAAGTCAATCTTTGACCAAAAGCTGAGTGTAAGCAATGGATAGAGTGCTAGGCCTGAAGTCAGGATGAATTATCCTCCAGAGTTCAAATCTGACCTCAGACACTTATTAACTGTGTGACCCTGGGCATGTCACTTAGTTTGTCTTAGTTTCCTCATCTATAAAATGAGCTGGAGAACAACATGCCAAACCACTCCAGTATTTTTGCAAAGAAAATCCCTGGGGTCAGGAACAGTTGGATACAACATTAAAAAATGACTGAACAACTGAACTTTGATCAAAAACAACCAACTACTCTTGTTCCTTCAGGGGAAATATGCTGCATTATGCAATGATCCACTTTACCAAGTGGGTTCTGGGAACACTAAGAATACTGACTACAACTGTGAATCTGCTCAAGCCTCCCTATTAAACCACTATTATAAATCATTTCTCACACAATAGGTATATGCTTGCAGGTTTTAAACTGATAATGAAACTGGGTTATCTCAGGTTGAGAGGCACTATGTTAGATAGGAGGAAGCATAGATTTGGAGGCAGTGGACCCAGATTCAAATCCTGATTCTGTTACGTAGCTTCTGATGTGACTTTGGGTGTAGTTACATAACCTCTTTGGGCATCATTTTCTCCATCATCTGTAAAAATGAGTGGGTTGATGAGAAGATTTCCAGTTTAAGATCTTTGAGATCTAGAATCATTGCTACTTTCACAGTTCTGAAAGAGCATTCAAGTTTGCATTTTATTATATTGAATCAAGTACTTTTTCTAAATCAATAAAAATAATAAGCAGTAATTTATTCTTAATATCTCTCAGTTATCTCACTATAAAGATGTGATTGGAGCTAAGAAATGATGCCTTCTTTCTTAAAAAAAATGAGAAAGAAGGCATTAAAGTCATTTTCTATCTTCTCTGTTTTGTTTTGGGTTTTTTTGGAAAATCACTTTTTTCACTTCTTCCAGAATTTTCATGTCTTTGAGGTATTTTGAAAATCAGTCCCTACCTATTTTTAAAATTATCACCCCATCATGAGCCTCTTTGGTATATATTTGGGCTGGTATCTTTCCAAATTCATTTTCTTAATGCCACTACTACTTTTCCACATTATACGTCAGGTACTGAGATGATGAGTGTCCAAACAAGATGGTTTCCACTATGACCCCAATGATCACTATAAAAGGTCAACAGACCTGCTTCTGACTTGGTCCTATGCTTTTTCCACTGTAATATTGCCTAAAAATAAACATACAACTTATCCTTCAATCATTTCTATCTGATCATCAAAAAGGTGAGAGTGAAATGTTAATGATGATAAATAATGGTGTCATCATTGTGAAATATATGCATATATGTATAGAGCCAAAAGATATACTTAAAATCTTTAGGGATTAAACCATTTATCTTTAAAATATTTTTAAATTCTATTATTTAATTTTAACTTTTTTTCTTTTTAAATTTTAAGTTCCAAATTCTCATCCTTCCCTCCATGTCTTGGGAAGACAAGCACTATGATGTCAATTTTACACGTGAAATATGCAAAACATATTTTCCTTTTAGCCATATTTCAAAAAAAAAAGAAAGTGAGAAATTTATATTTTAATTTGTACTCAGAGTTCATCAATTCTCTCTTTGTAGGTGCATAGCATTTTTTTTTTTACCATGAGTCCTTCCAAATTGTCTTGGATCTTTGTACTGTTCGGAGTAGCCAAGTCTTTCAACATTGCTGTTACCGTCTGTACACAATGATGTACCAGTTCTTCTCATTTCACTTTGTATCAGTTCATGTAAATCTTACCATATTTTTATGAAACCACTCCTTTCATCATTTCATAACAGGATTCCATCACAATCGTGCCATAATTTGTTCAGTTATTCCCCAATTGATGGGCATCTTCTCAATGTCTAATTCTTTGCCACCATAAAAAGAGCTGCCATAAATATATTTGTACATATAAATCCTTTCCCTTTTTCCTTGATCTCTTCAAGAAACAGACCTAGAAGTAGTATTGATACTAATGAAAAACTTTTTCTTGCATTTATCTCTTGGGGACAATTATTTGGATAGTTATTTTCAAAAATTGAAAAATATCACAGAAAATAACTTTTCAATTTAATTTTTAAAATAAGAAAATGGTAGGGACTCCTTGTGAGTGGTACTCATAGCTAGAGAACAGAAGGAATTGAAACAGCTAATTACTTATCTATTTTGTCATTGCTTTGAACTGTTTCCAATTTGGTAATTTGGTAATTAATCTCTGAAAATCCACTAAATGCCTTTTCTAATGCCTTTTAAAATCTTATTTGAGATCAAGGATTTATTTCAGTAGCCTGGAAACAAATTTCATATTTAAAAAACCTCAGGTCAGAAAGTTTGGGAACAAGATGAGTGGAATTATTTAGTCTCTCCTATCTTATAGTTTTCTCATATGTACTGGCCTCAAACTATCATTTGGAAAAGGCTTCTCCAGCTTTTGCAAACAAATTGTAGGACAAATGGGGATGTAGCATCTGGAGAGTCACTGAATTTTCCCCTCATTTCTTCCATTCTGGAGTATTCAACAAGGGAGGAGATGAGACCTGCATACCAAGGATTCTTCTTTTCTGTAGCCTGCCAAATATTGGATGAGGGTAAGTTATGGAGGGTGGGAGGAAGTGAAAGAAAAAAAAAAAGAGGAAAAACTATAGAGTGGAGAAATTCATACTGCACGATCATAGACTTAGAGCTAAAAGACACCCTAAAGGTCCTTCTAGCTCAACTACTCCTTTATGCAGATGGGAAAACTGAGGCCAATAGTAGCTATAAAATCTTCAGATTATATCCTGTCTCTTACCCTCTTCCTTTCTTTTTCCAACAATGTCACTCCTGTGCTTTGGCCTCCCCTTCTCAATGATACACAATTATTTCTACCCAGTTCTTTCATTACTTCAGAGGCATTAATAATTCTCTAAGATGTATTTAAACATGGTGTTGAATGTCATTTGATATTAATTATCTCTGATCAAATAAAACCTGTGTCTAAAATTCAGTGTGGGAAGCCACAGTTGGTGCTCAGGTATACAGGAAAGGATTACTATTATAAGTTTTCATATCACTTCAATTTCACAAAAAGCAATGTACTGAATTATTATATTAAAAGTATAAAAAAATTAACAACAACTGATGTTTCCTTCTTTCAGCACAGGAATTGTCACGCTGTTAAACAAGAATATTTGTGTTATAATGCCCAGATGTTGTATGTAAGTCAGTTTCATTTAAAAGAAATAGTTGGCATTTGACAAACTCTTTATCTATCATCTAGAAAGTCACCCATGTCTGAAAGGCTAACCCCAGAAGCTCTGGCAAGAAGTCAGTAATCACAAGAATTTCCTTGATTTCATTGGGCAGAGCAATCAAGCCTGTTTCCACTGGATTGCCTAGAGCATTATGTATCCTCATGTGCCCTTTGGAGAAAAGGGTTGTTTCCACGAGAAAATTATAGGCTAACCCCTTTGATATCCATTCTTTCTCTGTCTTCCTCTTTTATCATGTAACAAGAAGATTGGTATATATTTTAGAGGGTTATATAACAACAGAATAAAACTAAGGGGAAAAAATCAAATCAGTTCACTTCCCTATGTCAGGCAAGTCCTTTATTCCTTAATCTAGAGGTTTTTAACCTGGGGTTCAAAGCACCTCAGATTTCAAGGAATCTGTGAACTTAATATTTTAATGATTGCATTTCAGTATAACTGATTTCCTTCAAATTCTTTATATTTTTTTCTATGTAGAAATATTAGTCTAAGAAGGAGTCTCTAAAGTCACAAGACTTTCAAAGGGGCTTATGACACTCAGAAAAAAGTTGAGAATTCCTTCCTTCATCCTTAACTATGTTAGACAAAACCTATATCCTATTTGGCCCTCATTTTACATCATTGGAAAAATGTATGATTTGGACTAGATAACAAAAGCCTTGTCTAGCTCCAAAATTCTATGTCTATACTCTCTAAATAATGTTTAATTTTACATGTTTTACTAACACTAGATGGAACTAAAAATTATATCATTAATGGATCATTGTGGTATTTCATGTTTAGATGGGAAAGCATCAGGAGAATCACAATCTATTTCAGTTAGTAAGAGAAGGGAAAAATTTGCTTCATAGAAAAATCAAATTGTAGGACTAAGTTTTTTAAAGGAAGGAGATTAGACCTTGGTAATCTGGAAAGAGAAAGTCAACATGACTTAAAAGTATGATTCCATCCAGAAGACTCATAGCAAGAAAATGAAATAATCACTTGAATCTAATGCAGATCATGAAAGAGCAAATTAGTGAAGAAGGGAGTTGCTCAGGAAATCTATTATCACTTCTTTATCTCCTCCAGTGCCTAGCATAACATTCTGTCCAGAGTAGTTATTCAATAAATTTATGTTGAATGGAATGAAATACTAAACTATACTGATATAATTTAGATATAATATCTAGATTACCATTACCAAAATTCACAAATAAATTTCAAAAAATAAAAATATCCAACACTAACTGACAAATAATAGTCATATTCTGTTACTTTCAGCTATCTAAACAAGATTTTAGTTTATTGTCATTATCCTCCAAACCTCTATTACTGTTTTACTATTATTTTCTTCTATCAGTCTCTGTCTTCTCCTTATCCTCCTTCTTCTCCTCCTTCTCCTTTTATGCTCCAGCTAAGTTGACTAGGTGGTACAGTATATAGAGTGCCAGGCCAGTTCAAATCTGGCCTTAGATACTGTGTGACCCTGGGCAAGTCACTTAACCCAATTTGTCTCAGTTTCCTCACCTGTAAAATAAGCTGTAGAAGGAAATAGCAAACCACTCCCATATCTTTGCCAAGAAAATTCCAAATGGGGTCATGAAGAGTCAGACATGACCCAAAATGACTGAAATATTCCAGTCATTGTCCTATGCGTTGATGATACAAAGAAAGGAAAATTAGTCCCTGCTTTCAGAGCGATCACAATTAAATGAAGGAGACAAAAAGGTATGTTCAGGAAAAAACAAGATAAATTGGAGATAGCTTCATGGAGATGGCAATCAGAAATCAGAACAAGTTTTTAGTAATAAAAAAAAGATAATTTTCTTAAAATAGAAAAAACAAAAAGAAGACGCAATTAAAACCAGATAGCAACATATTATCTCCCATTTCCCAAAACTCTCTCCTTCTAAGGCTCCTGAGAACCTAGACTGTGACTTTTCTCTGCTTTCTTCATCCTTTGCTTTCTCAACCCTCGGAATGAAATATTTCCCTTAGAACTGCAATATAGTAGAACATGGCAGAATAAGTATGTTTCTGGGCACATTCATCTCTTTTCTGAAGGTGGTATCCACACTAGCAAGATTGGATGTACAGGAACTTTTTGGCACAGTTACCAAATGATCACCAAATATCAGCCTACCCCCAATCCCTAAAACTGAACCCTGGATCAAGATTATTGAAACCTTATGGTCTAAGGAACATTGTTGGGGAAACTCTACAAGTTTAAAACATTTGTATCATGATCTCCTTTGTCTTCCTGGCATTTCTCACTGTTGTTTTTCCCCTTCAATTTCACACTCCAGCTTCTACCCCCAGGCTAGTTTCCAACATCCTTCAGTGCTCTTTTCAAAAACTTTCTGCTTCAAAGATGTCACCATATTGAGAGTATTTTGTTGTTGTTGTTTGTTTACTTTAATACACAAAAGCCTTGTACCCCAAAAAGGAATTTCATCTGGTGATATTTCTTTTTGAGCTCTTCCATGGCCTGAGCCCATTGAATATTTATTTCGGATGTTTGGGATACAGAAGCCTTGACTTCTATATCTTTCCCTGATGATAAGCATTGTTCTTCCTCATCCAAAAGGAAGGGAGGAAATATCTGTTCACCAAGAAAGTAACCTTCTATGGTCTTATTTTTTTTCCCTTTTCTGGGCATTTTCCCAGCCAGTTACTTGACTTCTGAGATTCCTTTCCACACCCACCTCACCTCCAGATCCACCCAGCTAGTGTTTGGAGTCTGAGATTCAAATGCTGCTCCCCAGCCCCAGGGCTTTCAGTGGGGGCAGGCTGTTATTCAGTGTGAGATTAAATTCAGATACTCAGACGGGGCAGGGCCACCTCACAGGGCTCAGTTCCTTCAGGGGGTTATGTGGAGACCTTCAACAATGGATCCAAGATCCTGCCTGCTTTGGGAGCCCCTGTCCACTCCTGTCTCTGCTGCTGCCTCCTGAAGGGGCCTGAGTTATGAAGATACCTCGCTTCCCTCTCGGCAAGCAGAAAAGGCCCTCTCACTGTCCTTTGTGTCTGTGGGTGGAGGGACCTCCATGGGCGCTGGAGATTCTGTCCCAGAAGCCTGCTCAGATCTGTTCCTTTTGGTGCCGCATGTCCAAGGCAGGGCTGGGTTCTGCTCCAGTCCAGTGTGCACCGGACCTTTGGCGTCAGTTTTTCAGGGCTCTCTGGAACAGAAATCTCCTCCACTCCGTTGATGTGTGGCTTCCGCTACTCCAGAATTTGTTGGGAGTTCTTTTTTACAGGTATTTTATGGGCTGTATGTTAGGAGCTAGCATATGTGTGTCTTTCTACTCCTCCATCTTGGCTCCTCCCCCTGGGCTTAGATCTGGTGATATTTCTTTCTATGTTTAGCTGAAGGTGCTACCCACAAATGGGTACTGACAGCCATAAGTAGTCATTTTGATTCCATCTCATTGACACTGAATTATTAAAAGAAACCTAAGTTAAGGCCTCATCATGACCGGTTTAGCAAAATCAAGAAGTAAGGCAAAAAAGAATTTATTCATATACCAAATATGTGTTAATATACACACTTTGGTGGACTAGCCAGTATTTAATCTGCATTCCACTTTTCATAAAATTAAACAATTTCCATATAACAGAAAGACAATTTTGATTGGTCTATATTTTGTGAGAGGAGATGGGTGTGGTATCACCTAAGTTCTTGATTGGCCCATTTAAATAATGAGGAGATGGGACTAGTTTACCTCAGCTTCTCTCTCATTGTGGTTACTGTTTCATTTTTGTAGAAGACCAGTGACACCACAATACTGGAGTCAGGGTACCAGGTGTTTGGCTATGACTGATCAGTCCAATATGAGTTCAGAAGGTACTACCACAGATTAGGCACAAGTGGTCCATTAGAACATTTAGAGTGGATGTGCATCTGGATTTACACAGCTCACATTTTCTTCGTACTTCTACAATTCTGCTTTGCTCTTTGATGTAGTCATACCATGCTGTGCCAGCATTTCCTACGTCTAATAGTCAATATTTCAGTTCTTCAAATGTGTCTTGAAAGTGTTCTTATACCACTGCTTCTGACCACCATGTGAGCACTTACCTTCTGCAAGTTCTCTATAAAATAGTTTTGTGGGTAAGTTTGTGTTTGGCATTCAAACTACATGGCCAGTCCACTACAGTTGCATTCTCTGTAGTAGTTTGAATGCTTGGCAGTTCAGCTACACAGAGGACCTCAGTGTCTGATACCTCATCTTGCCAGGTAATCATCAGGAAATTCCTGAGACAATTTAAGTGGAAGTAGTTCAGTTTTCTGGCATAGCATTAATAGACTAGGTTTCACAGGCATACAACAGGATAGTATAATGTTAATTATGTTAATGAGAGTTAAAGATCTTCCCCACCTATTAATGGGCCTGACCTTTAAGGGAAGCTTGATTAGGGGAGATTTATTTTGTAGGAAGGCCCATACAAAAGTAATAAAATTACTTTTGTTAATTTCTAAGAAGGTACTGGTTCTCAAGGGTTGTAATGCCCTCTGGCTCTGAAAAGTGTATATATACTCTGAGATGAGGTTTTGTTTTTGGACTTACTCATTGGGAGCCTTTGTTTGGCCAGATGAAACTCTGGTTAGCCACTATGGAGCTCCTTCCCTTGGAAACCCATATATTGGTGCTTCTCTGGTAACTGTATGTATGTGATGGTCGGACAGTTGGATCTGTCTGTTGATCTGTAATGTGTGTATTGCTTATGGTTAGACAATTGGAAGCCCTGACTGGTGGTCTTTATTTCTCTGAATTTTCTGTAAAGTTCAGGGTGCTGACTTTTCTCCCTGAACCAAGGGAATGATATATGTGCTTGATTAAAGCAGATTGTTGAACCCTCAAAAGTTATTTTCCTTTTAGAAAACCATATCTAAAAACCTTATGTCAGGGTCCTTGCTGTTGTAGGTAGTCAGCACCATGGCTCTGTAGACCTGTAGTTTGGTATGTAGCCTGATTATTTCTCCACTTTCTTTTGTGATTTACCAAATGCTGAGCTTACTCTGGCAATATATGTATCAACCCCACCTGTGCATTCAGCCCTCCTGAGTGTACTGCCAAGGTAAATCAACTCATCCACAGCATTTAAAATTTCTCCATATACTGTGACCAATAGTTTCACATATCTATGGTGCTGGCTGGTAAAAGACCTCTGTTTTTTTCGTATTGACTGTTGGACCAAAATTAACACAAGCAACAAAGAATCAATCCATACTTAGTTGTATCTCAGCCTCAGAGGCTGCCTTGATTGAACAATAATCTGTGAACAAAAAGTTGCACAATAACTCCCCTTTCATTTTGGTCTAAGCTTATAGCCTTTTCAAGTTAAATAGTTTACCATCAATGTGAAAGCTGATCTTGATGCCATTTTTGTCCTGCATGTGACTACTGAAGAAGGGGGACTGAATGAAATCATGCTCTTCTTGAGAGGCAAAGCACCTAGTATTGGTTCCATCCCAGCAGAGATATCTGAGGCAGGGGTCTATTGTTTATACAGAAGCTAAATGAAATCTTCTAAATTATACAAGAGGAAGTTATTTCCCAGGAGTTTAAGGAAGCTTCCATTTTTATCTCTATAAGGGAAAAGAAATACACTGCCCTGTGACAACCACAACCTAGTCATTGCTGGCAAGATTCTTGCCAACGTCTTCCTTCTCCTCCTTGCCAGTCTTACTCCCTCATTATAATATCATGGGAAGTTAGAATTAGTGAGTATGTGCCTCACTGTCTTGGGCCGCTGTCACAAACTCAGAGTTTTAAACAAAGTTTTAAAATGAAGCTACTCAAACAGATTCATCACAAATAGTTGACATCCCACAGTATCATGGTACTCAGTTCTACCTCTAAGCATACTTCCATCACTGAGAAAAACACTAAGCTACAAAGAATTTTAAATGTTTATCACATCTACCAATTTTCCATTTTTGAGAGACTCATTCTTTTAATATATTTGAAATAATTTAAAATGCTGAAAACTGAATCAAAGAAACCTCTTTTTCTAGTTATAAAAAAACTCACTGCTTTAGAAATTTAGTTGTAGTCAGGGCTGTTTGTGCTGAATTAGTAAAACCAGGTAACTTATAATATAGATGATTAAAAAACCCCACACTTCTAATGCTACATGTGATGAAGAACAGAATGGATGCTATCCCGTTCAAATGATGGATCAAACATTTTAAACTGCTTTTTAAAATACTAGTCAAGGCAGCATAATGTGGAGCAAAGAGTAGCATTATTTGACATCAAGACAGCTGGGTTCATGTCCAGACTTTAACACTTACTATGTGATCATAAATCACTTTTACCCCTCCTACTCTAAACTTGCTCATCTATGAAATCAGGATAGCATTATTTGCACTACCTTATAGTCCATAATAAATTTATATATTTATAAATTATAGTCATTCATAAATTTAGAGTTGAAAAGACTGTAGTGGTCATCTAGTCACATCCTTTTATTTTAAAGATGCTACTACCTTGGAATGCTAGTAATGATAGATAATGGTAGATAATGGAACTAAGTAAGGACTACTGAAAGAGCAAATAGTCTAAGGTCACATAGTAAGTGGCAAAGTCAGAACTTGAATCCATATCCTTTGACCCCAAACCTAGCACTGGTTGTTATCACTGTGAAGTTGTTGTTTAACACCTTAAAACATTGTGTCAATATGGATGATTATTGTTATATAAGACATAAGCCAGTCTTGAGAATTAACCCAAAAAATAAAATTTTAAAAAAAGAATTTTAAAAAATCCAACAGGAATTTCAGATAATCAAAATTAAGAGAGTTTTTTTAATTCAAACTATTTGATGTTACATTAAAATAATGTTTGTTCTTAGTATTTAATCTGATTCTTGCCTTTATCCTTAATTTATACATGGACTGGGAAGAGAATTGTACAACATGCAGCCAGGAACAGAGGTAAAAACCAAAAAGTAGAAAGAAGAAATACCCCAATCGTTGTCATGAATTCTTCAGAGAAAGGTTACAGCTTTCCCAAGTCTATCATCTCTAATTGCCAAGAAATATCTGAAATAATGTCTGTAAGGTCAAGAAACTCAGTCAGAAGGGGTATCCTAGTCTCTCTTTTCCAAAGACAATAATCCCATAGCTAACACCACCCAAGAAGTGGCCATTCAGCCTATGCTGAAAAAAATCACTTTTCCTGGGGAAGTGGCTACTTCATGAGGCACCTGATTGCACTTCAAGACAACTCTAATTATTGGGAAATTTCCTCTTACATTAAGGCTAAATTTGCCTTTCTATAACTTTTGTCCATCAGTCCTAGATCTGTCCATTAGGTTCAAGATTAAGTCTAATCTCTCTTACAGATGACAACCATCTAAATACTTGAAAACCTCTCTCATTCCCCCCACCCCAAGCTTTCTCTTCTCTAAGCAAAGCATCTTCATGTCTTTGTCCGTCTTCATTTGGCGTGATTTCTAGTCCCTTGACCATTCTGGTCCTACTTCACTGAATACTCACCAACTTGACAATGGCTTCCAAAATGTGCCTTTCAATAATCTATATGTGGTCTGATCAAGGCAGAAGACAGTAAATGAGAATATCATCTCCTTCATTCACATTCTGGATCTTATGCCTAACAATTCAGTCTAAGAGAATATTCTTTTTTTAAAAAAAACATAACTGATTCATAATGAGTTTATAATCTACTAAAGCCCAAGCAACTTTCTCAAACTACTACCAATACCTTGGTTTATATTTCAACTCTTTGCTAATATACATTAACTCTAGATAACTTAATGTTTCGCCAAGAATTAAAACGTTCCTCCCATTCAATTCATATACTCTCTATGATCTACTGGGATTCCAGAAGTTGTTAATAAGTGTATCAGATATCTCACAATAACTTCCTAACACCATGACCTCAGCTAACAATCATAACTAGAAACTTCTATTTTTACCTAAGGCAAAAAGAGAGTCAGCACAGAGGAAAGTCTTTTGGAGAGGAGAGGACTATGCTGATAGAGAGGACAGTCTGACCATATGTGTGATCATTCTGGGAAAATAAGTATCTTATCTCCCAGAGTCTTCCCTTTGCCCCACAGAAAAAGATGGTAGGACCCTGGGGGTGGGGTCAATATAGTTTTCCATGTGGTAGAATGTGCTAATGGAAGTCCACACAGGAAACATGAAGATGATAGCGGCCATAGGAAGAAATCATGTCTCCTCACTGTGAAAAATAAAATCCTCACTCCTACTGCCTAGAATGTTGGCACTGTAGGCCAAAGACCTATTTACTCCTGGTTAATTATAGCTCTTTTGACTAGAACTTACCACAGTGGCTATTATGAAGCAAAATATTATTCCACATACTATCTGGCAGAGGAAAACCTAGTTTATGACTTCTCTTTCAGCTGCTTCAATTTCCACCAAGGCTAGTTATCTATTTGTTCTTGTTCAGTGTATTCCAATCTTCTTTAAGTATATCAGATTAGATTTCACAACCCTGGGGCTTGAGTTTCTTGGAATACTCTCAAGTCCCTGGCAGATATACCCACTGGAAAGGGAAGCTACAGCAAACAAGCTGGGAGCATACAAAGCACACTGAAATAATGGACAGATGTAAACGTGCCCAGCTGCTGCCCATGCTGTGTGCTGGTATCAGAGCCAGGCTGCTGCTGCCTGGGCAACATCTCAGGAGAGGTCTCTCATGACTTGTTAATCTGAGACTGGTGGAGAATGGAGTGTGGCATTGATTTTTAATTTGTCAAAGAAAGACATTTGAACTCTTGAGAACTTGGAAAAGAGGAAAATTGAGGTCACTATTTGAGCTTTACAACCTTGGAATGGAGCAAATATATATTTTAAAAGGAACCAGTTCTTCTTGAGAAGACACTTGGCATGAAAGAGTCCCAAGAACCAGAATGAAATTGCCAGCATTTAAACAGTAAGTTCATTGTTGCCAATTCAAAAGCACATCCTACAAACATATTTGTCATCCCTCCTTGGAGAACATTGACTTGCAGGCCAAGAGAACAGAACCCTCTAGGGGTTATTCAAACATTCCATTATGTTCATTACATTTTATCTTACCACTAAATACCCAATGGGTTCTTCTGCCTGGCCCCTTCTGAAGGAGAGGCTGGGCTTCTGAGACACCCCCCAAAACCAACCCCACCCTGTCATATCCTCAGTTCCCATAGAGGCTGCTTCAGGAACATGATATTCTAGACCTTAGGGGACCCCAAGTTTCACTGAAATGGAAGAGGGTGGTTCTGTCCAATCTACCACTCTCTGAAGAGCACTAGTCTTTATCACTTTCACTTTCAGTGTTTGTCCTTTCTTTAAAGTTTTTTTTTTAAGCTTTT
Organism: Potorous gilbertii; assembly: GCA_028658325.1. Classification (NCBI taxonomy): domain Eukaryota; kingdom Metazoa; phylum Chordata; class Mammalia; order Diprotodontia; family Potoroidae; genus Potorous; species Potorous gilbertii. The sequence goes on along the minus strand of CM053771.1, from coordinate 482,834,866 downwards.
CCTGAAAAGTTCTCGCTGTTGAGCTTGAATATGTTCCTTGCTGTTTTTTTTTCTCTGATTAAATTAAGGTTTGGTCCATGCTGGAATTGCCCCCACCACCACCACCACCACCACCATGCATTCCTTTTCTTGTAACTGATCCAGAAACTTGTCACTGCTTTAAAATCTCTTGAATGCAGAACAAATCCTTGTTCGACTCACCCCCACCCCCCCACACACACATAATCGACATTGTCTCCTTGTCACCAAATTCTGTCTGCTTTTATTCCGTTGAACTTGTTTCAAGTAGTTTCTTTTCTACACTTATCTCCTCTACTCCTAACTCCAGTCCTCTTCAAATCTCTGTTGAATTTAACTGTGTTTTCCTAAGGCCAGCCAGCTCACTTATCCCGAGTGTTTAAGACAAGAACCATTTAAAAAAAAAAAACTAAACTTACCCCCAAATATAAGAAAGAAAAAAAAGAAATAGATACTACCCAGAACAAGTGCCTCAAGGGTTATTTTCTAAATTTCAATATTTATGTAATGGGCAGGCACCACAGAAAGTTACTTCTGTAGTACCCCAAGGTATGTGAAAGTCAGAACATCTGGCCATCTTTCAAGCATCTTCTTTGTAGGTCTGCTTTTGCCTGAGGTTTTTAACTATTAGAATATTTGTTGATATTTCAGGGATTCACTATCTTCTGTTTGCCCCACTTGGCATAGCTAAGGTTAATTGACTTTGAGAATGAAGAAAGCTAAAAGAAAGCTTCTTTTGAAGCACAAAACCACAACCACCACCGGACTGAAGTAACCAGTAGTAATGAATTACCTAGAGAAAGAGAAATAACGCCAGTGCAAAGGAGAGCTGCGTCTTTGTGAATTAATCTTTGTCCACTCCCTGGAGATGACGTCCAACAAATCATCTCCGGTGAATAGTCCTGCACAACAAGTGTGATCTCTATTCCTCTAAAATTGCTCTATACAAGGGTAAATGATGACATTCTATTTGTACTGCAGGAAGGAAGGAGTAGAAGAGAATTGAAATGAACTGAGCTATAGGTGACACAGCTTTAGTGTCTTTGTTGTTGGGCTTGGAAGAAACTATTATATTGTTAATGATTTTGTAAAAATATGACAAAGAATGGATAGGTCCCAGTCTACAGAGGTGGAGGGAGAACCACTTGTTGAGATCCTGGATTCAATTACAGTAACTGTGTGTGTACAGATGCATATAAAATAATTATAATATCTAATATTTTGTGTATAAGGTTTGCACAGGGTTTTACATGGGTTATTCCATTTGATTCTCATAATAACCCTATGATGTAGGTGTTTATTAGTAGTATTACCATGATTGCCATTTTATACCTTAGGAAACTAAGGCTGAGAAGTTAGGTGATGTACCTAGTGTCAGAAAGCTAATCATCATCCGCGGTAGGATTCAAACTCAGTTCTTCATGTCTCCAAGGCCAGCACTCTAGCCATTGGACTACTCAATTGAACATAGATATAGATTCAGATATGTGTGAATGTATGTATATATGTAATATTATTTTTATTATATATTTATCTGCATATGTCTGTGTTCATAAATATACACATGTACGTACATACATACATATAGCTTATAAAGCACTTGCATTTCAGGTTCTCTTCTTTCTCTCTACTTTAAATACTCCACTAAAATTGTATATAGTAAATCACTTATTTCTATAAGGAAACTGAAAATGTGTTCCAAGTAAAAATAAAACTATGAGGCTTTAGGAAACAAGGGTTTGGGCACTGGAGTAGAGAATGATGCAAAGAGAGATGGGAGGAAGAGGGATTGGAAAAAATGTAAAGAAAAAAGAAGGTAGAAAATAAAGGAGTCAGTACAATGTAATACAAAGAACATGTTTTAGTGTCAGTTCTGTGGCTACCGTATGCCTTTGGACAAGTCAATTGTTCAGTAATGACTTTTGAAGAAATGTCATAAGCTTTTTGGCTTTGCACACATCCCCCTGGGCTTCAGTTTTCACACATGTAAAATGAGAAGGTTCTACTTCATTTTCTCAAAGATTCCTTGCAGTTCTAACATTCTTTGAATTTAACTGAAATGGGACAGATGAGGAGAGCAAAGAATGCTCCCATTCATTCAACAAACATTCATTAGGCTCGTTTCATTTTTAGTGCTGTGTGTTAGATGCTTGGGGAAAAACGCCAGCAAATAGATCTGCAGTTCCATTCCTCTGCCACCGGTGCATTGCTGCTGTGGCTCCTGCTGTAAAGAGACAGGGAGGAAAGCATAGCAGTGGCAGTAACAATGCATCTGATTTTGCCTGTCCCCGCATAGTAGCCAGCAAAGGGAAGGAACTACAGGGGGAAAAAATACTGATCCAAGGACAGTTGCTATCTCTTTAAGTAAGGGAGCTTTCTGTCTGGGAGACTTTCAAAGGATTTTGGTTTGTTCGTGTGTTTGCTTTTATTTGCTTTTGTTATCTAAGTGGTGGTGTTTTCTTTTTTAGTAATTTTTTTTAAAATAAACTCAGTAGCACGCTCAACAATTTCACATAAACAGAAGCAGAATATAAACACATAAGTAGAATGTGGAGTTCAGCCTGAAATAAAATTTAGTCTATTTTCATTTGGATGGGGAAAATATGCTATAAAAGGAAACAAATTTATAATAAGGTATTTATCCTGTCTGAATACTTAGGCAGTAAGTACCGGGATATGGTCTCTCTTGTCCCCCTCCATGGTGCTGAAGTATGAGGCAGACATTGGCTTCAGAACATTCATGCTAGATAATTGCTAGAAATCACCTCCCAATTAAAGCATAGAAAAGGATGAAAACAAAACAAAACAAAAACCTGTGGACAGATTTGAGTGATAAGGATAACCCTGCCCAAGTGCCTAAAGTTAAATAGAGACATTGGATAATTTTCTTGTTTCCTGAAAAAATCTGGAGTGTTCTCTTAGATCAAGGGGTACTAGTGGTCATGGAATTTAACTCTGGGACTGTTATGAAAAAAGAGAAAAAATAAATTACCCTGCTTCTCTGAATGTTGTTGTGTGATCATAGGCTGATAAGAGTGTGGTAAAAGAGACCCAAGTAAGGAAGCAAGAATTTCTGGTCTGATACCTCATCACTAGAGCAATAGGAGCAATGGTAGCAATGAGAAGAATGGTAATTTCTGCTAGATCAGGAAAACTCTTGAAGTTCTTTTCCTATTTTTGACTATGACTGAGAAAGTGTTTTCCTTGATATAAAGGTTGTATTAGAGTAAGAATTCAAACTCAGGTCCCCTGACTCCAAACTCAGTATTCTATCCACCATTGTAGTTGTCTCCAAACTTTTTTGATAATGTACCCCTGTATATTTATTTATAAACTATAGAGCTATAATGCTGCATTAATATATTGTGTACATTAAAAATAAATATAAAATAGAAAGTTAAAGAATGAGAAAGACTAAATAAATAATATTTTAATTTTTTATGTATAAATTGTACCAGAAAACCCTTCTGTTTTCATGAATATTTTTCAAGAGAGCAATGTGATTGAATATGCTTCAGTATTTTTGAAATAGTGATTTAACATGCATGATACAGTTATTTAAATGTTTTATTCTAAGTTCAAATTATTTTGTTGTTTGACTTTAATGAAGGGGAAAGATTTACAGAATTTCCAGAGCCCATAAAATACCATCTTTAAAAGCAGTAGGTTGACCAGTAAGTTAAAGAGTGTTCTTTTATTTTTAATTTCATTAGATTCAGAAGTTCGCTACTCAAACTCTAAAACTACAGTTCAAAAAAATGTCCTTAGTTCCTGGAAAGGCTATTCCCTACAAAAATGTCTTTATTTAACCACTTGTTAGTACTTTGGCTCTATTCCCCACCCTACCCCCCCCAAAAAAATTTTCTTCATTATTATTATATTGTATAACAAGGTAATTATGTGTTGATCATACACTGGAACAAGGCAAGTGCCCTGGCCTTCCTCACATCATGTGCCCTAGTTCCTTCCAGTGGACCTTATGATGAACCTCATAAACCCATATTCCATTTGTATTTCACATTTCTTTATTTGTGGAAGTGTTGTTTTCCTCCAGTAGCATACAGTATCCTTGAGTGTAAGCATATAACACTAGACTTTTCCCAGTTTAAGGGCCTAACATGATATATGGCCATCTGAAATATGGTCAGAATGAGAAAGCCACCATCAAGTTTCCACAACTTTATTCAGTAATCCATTCCAATTTGCACTATGGAGACATGTTTCTTTACGGAGCCCCTCAGTTGGAGAATGACTGGACAAACTAAGATATATGTATGGAATTAATAGTATAATGCCCTAAGGAAAAATAAGGGGGATAGTTTCAGAGAAACCTGGAAAGACTTATATGAGATGATACAGAGTGAAGTGAGCAAAACCACATGAACATGTTATACTATAATACTATAGTATTACAGTTAAACTATACTATATTATACTATATATACTATATAACTATATAATATATAGTTATACTATAATAACAATGTAAAAGAAATTATCAGTTTTAAAAGACTAGGACCCCAAGCAATGAAATGAGCTTCATGCTCCAGAGAACAGATGATAAGTAATACCTAATTCCTGACAGAGAAGTAATGAATTATATATATATGTTGGATATGGCCAATGAGGGAATTTGTTTTGCTTGACTGTGCATATTTATTACAAGTGTTTTATTTTTCTTTTTTTTCTGGGTGGGTAGAAAGGTGGGGTAGGAGGGAGAGATAATAAATATTTGTTAATTTTTTAAGTAAATTTTAATTTTAAAAAAAGACATTTTCCCTTAAATCTTCCATGCCCATTTCCTCTTCATCTTCCCTTTTGGAAATGAAAAACAGATGGTTATTGTCATCTTTATAAAACACTTTCTTTGCTACTATTTTAATTTTTTAATTTAATATTTCATTTTTTCTAATTACATGTCAGAACAATTGTAACATTCTTCCTTCAAATTTTGAATTCCAAATTCTCTCCTTCCTCTCCTCATTGAGAGAGCAATTTGGTATGGGTTACACAAGAGCATTCATTTTGCTTAAATAACCCTTCTAGTCATCCCTTCTTCTAGATGAGGGAGTACAGGTCCTCTAAACTAACCTCAACAAACATCATCTTTTTACAGCTGACTCCTTCAATTTACCAAAATTACTTTGAATTCAGAGTCTTTTCTTAAAAGTTCTCCAAATAACCTTTCTGTTGCCTACCTATTGGGCATCGATAGCAAAAAAAAAAAAAAAAGTGTGTACTCCACACACTATAATCACAGCCATATGGACACTAAAATTGAAAAGATGCAAAAAATTTAAATACATTTTAAAACAATTGCATAATCATCAATTTTGTTACTCTTGTATTTTTACAGCACTGTCCTTCTTTCAGCAATATAGAAACAAGTTAGCAAAAATATATAAATGAAGTAAACTAAAAAGTTTCTAAATGATGCTATCCTTTCCTTCCATTGGTGTTTGCATACTACTTGAATTTCTCCCAGGCACAGCCTATCATGATTCTTCCAAGAACTGACTTTCCTGGCAGATTTCACTATATTCCTAGGTTCTACCCTGACAGAGGACAGTGTCTTAGAGTCTCTCCTACTATGTCTCATGTCTTGGGGTTTATTTCAGGGTACATTTAGGCCTGCTTGCCCTTGGCACCTAAATTGCTCATTGTGACTGTGACTATCATCCAAGCATTTGATGGAAATGTCAAGAAAAAAAGAGTTTTGAGTCTAAAGTGTTACTGATCAATTGGTATCAAAGCACAGTTGATTCATTAGTAAACACCCTTTGAGGACAGCCCATTTCCCAGATCATTGAGTATGTCCTCTGAAATAGAATTGAAAGAGCTTTTTGAAATCAAAATCAATGGCTTCTAAGACAGAAAGAAGTATCATTATTGAAGAATAATACTTATAGCTCATCTTTGCCTATTTGGAAAACAGTACACTCTCAACCCAGAAATGTCAGATAAATTTAATGTTTATCAGAAGATTCAAAGAACAGAGTCCAGAGAGGTATCCTTCGTATTTATTTTCCCTGACATTCCATCAATTAAACCTGCTCTTGTTTTTCATTAAGCTAGTCCAACTTGATATAAGGAATATTTTCAAACTAGAAGAATGTTTTATGAACTCCACATCACATTATACTTATATTAATGATATTACCAAATCTCAATAGATTCTCCTAGAATGTGAAACTAGTATTTCCAATGAGTAGAGAGTGAGTCACTTTTACTCATTCAAATGTAATAGGTATCTGTATTAAAAATCAAACTTCAGTTGTCAAGGTTTAAGTCAGTGTGACAAGGCATGCTGAGAAAGAACTGCCTTCTTGATTTTTTTCTCGAGTCTAAGAAATTTCAAGTGGCTATTCACTTACTTTCAAAAGTAGGAATTGTCAGAAACCAAATATTTTCCTCCAATTTTGGCTTTGAGATGTATTTTGGGTCTATATTTGAATCTGTGTCCTTTCAATTCCTAAAATACTACTTGGTAAAACAGTGATTAATTTGTTGATCTGAATTTTGATAACTATGTGATAAAAATCATAAATTCAGGTTTCAAAGAGGTATCACCATTCACATTCAGAAGAGAGGTAGCTCATAATATTGCGGACATTGAAAGTTCAGTTTATTCTCTGATTTTCTTATTGATCATTTTCCCAGGAATTCGGCATTCTTTTAAAAACTTACAGATCAAATAGGCAAATATCTAGAACAAAAGGGAATAGATTGTATTTATTCTCCCTAACAAAAACAAATAGGGTTTTACCTCTTATATTTTGCTTAGTTCACAGTTATAGAATCTCAGAATGTTTGAACAGGAAAGGAGAAAAAGAGCTTAGGGATCACCCAGTTTTGTATATTTCCCAGACAGCATTTCATAAAACTCTGGCATTCTGGGGTTATGAAAGTTTTACTTTGGAAAAACAAGTTGATATGAGTAATAATTACCAAGGAAAAGAAGGAAGATAAAAGTTCTCTTTCCTTTGAATATAAGGAAAAGCAGAGCAGAATGGAAAAAAAGGGGAGTAAGGATGTGGGACAGAGCCATCAGTGGTCTCATGACAGGTTTTAGCAAGAGAAATAAGGGAATCAGGGAGCCCTAGATGACAAGCACAATAGCCGCAATTGATAAAGGGCCTCGTATAAATGTTAGCTAAATAAAAATGTGGGTTAATAATTCTCTCAGTGATTCACATGGTTTTGTCCAGACATGGTAGGGAGAGAAGAGACAGTCTTGCAGACAAGTGGGCAGAAGCTGAAGATCAAATACCCAGGAATGGAAACAGACTTCAGTAGCCAAAAAGAGAGAGATTGGCAGCATTAAACTTGGCAATCACTACCTCTCAAAGGGAAGAGCAGTGAGATCAGAACAAGAATTTATCAAGGAGGTATGTGTTGGGATCAATGCAATTCCTACCCCACCAACTGTCAAAGTCATCTATTTTGCTCATCTCTATTTGTCAAAATGTTTTCTTTCCTTTAATTTTTATCCTTTATCTTTATTCCTTTATCTTTTTTACCAAAAACCATCTCTCTGGAACTTCCACCTATTGATCCTAATTCTACCCTTTGGGTCAAGCTAAGTAAGTTTTATTCCACTTCTACCAGACAATCCTTCAAATACTTGACAACAGCCATCATGTCCTCCCTGAATGTTATTTTCTTTAGGCTGAAAATCTGTAATACCATTAATCAGTCTTCATATGTTAAAGTCTTGAAATCCTACACCATCCTGTTCATCCTCCTCTACTTTTCAGCTTTTGCAATATCTTTTCTAAAATATAGCACTCAGAAGTGTTTGGTGCTCAATTAACCCAGAACCTCATGATTCTCTTCTTAAGGAAAATATTCATTATGAAGTCTTACAAGATTTTCAACTAGTTCATTTTTTTATTAAAACTTCATTTCATTCAAAATGGATAATTTTGGTTACATTTAATTAAAAAGTTTTTGCACAATTAGAGCCAATGCAACCAAGATTAGAAGGGAAACAGAACGCTAGGAAACAATTTTTACAGCCAACGTCTCTAATAAAGGCTGTGTTTCTAAAATATATGGAGAAATGAGTCAAATTTATCAAATTCAAATCATTCCTGTCAAAGGATATGAACAGGTGGTTTTCAGTTGAAGAAATAAAGCTATCTTTAGTCATATAAAAATGCTCTAAATCACTATCAATCAGAGTAATGCAAATTTTAAAAATTCTGAGGTACTTAAAATGATAAATGTTGGAGATGTAGAAAATAGGAACACCAATACATTTTTGGTGAAGTTATGAACTGATCCAACCATTCTGGAGAGCAACTATATCCAAAGGACTATAAAAATGCATACCTTTTGATCCAACAATAACACTACTAGGTCTGTATCCCAAAGTGATCATAAAATGGGAAACAGACCGACATGTACAAAAATATTTATAGCAGCTCTGTTTGTGGCAGCCAAGAATTGGAAATTTAGGGGATGCCCATCTATTGTGGAACAACTATACAAGTTGTGGTATATGAATGTAATGGAATGCTATTGTGCTATAAGAAATGATGAGCAGACAGATTTCAGAAAAACCTGGAAAGACTTCCATAAACTGATGCTGAGTGAAGTAAGAAGAACCAGAAGAATATTGTGTATAGTAACTGCAACTTTGACAGACTTAAGTCTTCTCAGCAATACAATGATCGAAGATAATTCCAAAATATTCATGATGGAAAATGCTATCCACATCCACAGAAAGAACTATGAAGTCTGACTGGAGATCAAAGCATACTATTTTCTCTTTTCTTTTTATTTTCTTTCTTATCATTTTTTGCTTTTGTTCTGATTCTTCCTTTACAACATGACTAATATGGAAATATATTTAATATAATTGTACAGGTATAACCTATATCAGATTGTTTGCCATCCTGGAGAAGGGAAATAAGAGGGAGGGATAAAAAATTATACAAAATATAATCTTATATTTTAATCATATTTATTTAATTTATTCATTTAATTATATATAATCATAAATCTTATAAAAGTGAATGTTTAAAATTATCTTTATATAAAATTATAGAAATATAAAATATTATTAAGTGGACAAAATTTATTTTAGAATTTTTTTCTTCACAAATAACACCCCTAAATATATATATTTCCATATATAAAGTAGAATGGTAATAGAAGATTTTTAAAATGTTATTTTCGTAATTGCCTTGCTTATATCTGTTTTCTTTTAAACATTCTTCTGTGCATTTTTTTTAATATAAATTTATTTATTAAACTTTTTACATTCATTTTCACAAGACTTTGGGTTTTAAAATTTTCTCCCCATTTGTCCCCTCCCCCCAACCCAGTACACTGAGCATTCTAATTACCTATATCACCAATCTTCCCTCTCTTCTATCATCCCTCCCTTCTCTTGTCCCCATCTTCTCTTTTGTCCTGTAGGGCCAGATAACTTTTTATTCCCCATTAACTGTATCTCTTATTTCCTAGTAGCAAGAACAATACTCAACAGTTGTTCCTAAAACTTTG
>CM053771.1:482793808-482824835 GCA_028658325.1 Potorous gilbertii | reverse complement strand
ACCTTTGCAGTCGTTTTTTCAGGGCTCTCTGCAGCAGAAATCTCCTTCACTGTGTTGCTGCGCGGCTTCCACTGTTCCAGAATTTGTGAGGAGTTCTTTTTACAGGAAATCTATGGGCTGTGAATTCGGACCTAGCATAGGTGAGTCTTTCTACTCCACCATCTTGGCTCCACCCCCAACACTTAATCTTCTTGACAAGCTAAAAGACATGCAACCAAAGGACATAATTATCTAAGTTCCTCCTCCCCTCCCAAATCACTCCAGAGGAGTATTACAGACAATTGTGATCACTATACCTTTTAAAAACAACAAAAGACAACTTAGTGGGAAATAGATGCACAGAAATTAGCATGAGACCCAGCTGCTTTAGATCATCCAATGAGCATTGGCCTTTTAAATTGGAAGGAAGTGTGGACCTGAAATTGAACAGATCTGCTAGTGTCTGTACTGTGAACTATTCTTGGTGGTGACAACAAGGAAGAGATGATGTAGCTTGATGGAAAGGCTTCTGGATTTTGAGGCAGAAGACCCAGGTTAAGATATTGATTCTTCCATTTACTTCCTGTGCAACCTTAGCAAGTCACCTCCTTCACTGATCCTCGCTATCCCTCATCTGAAAGACTGAAGGTTGGATTAAGTGGTCTTTTAGGTCTTTCTATCTTTAAGTCTAGGATCATTTGATTCTATGAAATTATTTATGTGATGTCATGGCAGTACTTGACCTAGTATGTGAGAATAGGTACCAATATTTTATCAAACAGAACTTATCATCAGATCAAACCAAAACTTTGTGAAAGCCTGGAAAAACTACATAAAATTTAAGAAGAAAGTAATTTCTCACCCACAGCTCGTTTTCTAGACATCGATCAACATGCATTTATTAAGTGCCTACTGGGTGCCAGGCCCTGTGCTAGACAGTAAGCATACAAATTTAAAAAATGAAAACAATCCCTACATTTAGGGAACTAGCCTTCTATCAGAGGGGACAATAAGTGTATATATAAGATATAAATAAGAAGTGGATAAAGAAAAAGAATAATAGAAGATAACTTACAAGGGAGAAGGTTGTCCAGAAAGACTTTATGTGAAAGATGGTGCTTGGGCTGAGTCTTAAAGGAAGAATGGAATTCTTTGAGTAGGAAGTGAGGAAAGTGCTTGCCAGCTATGGGACATGGCCAATGCAATGGCCAAGAGATGGGAAATTGGGTGTTCTATTTGGAGAACAGATACAACTTGGTATTCACTGATGATGGAAAGGTATGTTGGGGCAAAGTTGTGAGTGCCTTTCAAAGCTAAACAGCAGAGTTCATATTTTATCTTAGAACCAATAGGGAGTCCCTGGAGTACAGTGAACAGAAGAACCACATTGGCAGATCTATGCTTATTGGATTGGGCAACATGCTTCCCTTTTCTATTGTACTGTTCTTTCCCTTTTCTTATTCAACCTATTTTCTCTGTTGTTATTCAACAAAACAGCCTAGGAAGTATTTACACTAAAATTTGTACTTGCTTGTTTCAGAATGATCTATGAAAATATCCATCACATTTACTAGGGAAAGGAAAACTTGAAAAAGATATCACTTGAGTTTTTGTTGTCTTGTTGCAAAGCAGATATACAACTTTTCCTAAGTTGGTGTTGCTCTTTTTAATTCATCCATACAATTTCTTATTTGCTTCTTGAGCAACAACTCTGAAAATCATAGGGTTGCTAAAACGTGACAGGATGCTAATTTATTCACAAAAATGTAAAAATCTAACTTCATATTATTTTGGTTTCACCATAGGAATTTCACATATCAAAAGCTGGAGCTTTTGTTGTATGAGGTCTCATTACATAACCCAAAGAGCTGCAAATATTTGAGGGATAAAGGAGACACTTAAGTCACACTGATTTTCCAGACCAAGTTGGCCTTTTTAAGATAAGGTCCTTCAGAACAGTGCAGGAAAAAGGAACATTCCTTGGCTATGGATATTTTGACCTTATATGGAATATAATTGAAAGGCTGTAACATGAGCTAGAGATTTTCAGGATAATTCTTGTCTTTGTTAATGAAGAATACAAGCGTTATGGGAAATCATTAATAAGGGAGACTCAAATGCGTATATGTATATGCATATATACGTATATATATCTTCTTATCATCATCGGGGGTAGAATTATGCTGCCATTGTGACTTAATATTCAGTCACCTCTAATTTATCTCCATGACAGTAGTTGGCAGGAGACTTAGAAGTGATTGACAGTCTGAAAGTGTCAAATGCAGACCTCTCCTGCGGGTTGGATTGATTATGACCATTAAGGTTCTTAGAAGAGTTTTCTCATCCTATAGAGAGACAGATGTATTTATTGCCTACACTTGTCCCTCTGGCTAAATCTATTTCTAAACTGCCCCCTTCCTAGAATTAAGGGAAGCTTTAATCAATTTTTCTTCATCCTCATTATAATTCCATCCTCTTCTCTTCCCATGACCCCCAAACACATTTGAGACAGAAAAGAAATAAAAAAAAGGTATCAAAAAAGATTTTTATGTTTTAAGTAATATTTGCTTTTTGTTAAGTGTGTGGAAAAAATTTCTCCTGTTGATGCCTTATGTACATGGAATTATAAAGTTGACCCCAATTTGATTGGATAGATAAATGACATACTATCCAGTCTTATTCTCTTACACCCTCTCTCCCTCTCCCCCTTGCCCTTCTCCTCTCCCTCTTATTCCCTCTCTCTCTCTTTCTTTCTTTCTCTCTCTCTGTCTCCGTGCCTCTCTCTCCCTCTCTTTCCCTCCCTTCTTCCTTCCCTCTCTGTCTCCCCTCTCATTTCTTTCTCCCCCTTTTTTCTCCTTTTATCACTGTCATGTAAAATCAGAAATAATATAGCTGGACAAAGTAAATAGAGATGTACATAAAAGAAATGGACTTTGTCACAGCCTGGGTCAGTCTAAACTTCCAAAAGTTATTCTGCCTGTAGTTGCCCCAGGCCTACCTTGGCCTCTGACCTACTTTAGGCCTGGAGCCCAAACCAAAATAATGACTTTCTCCAGACCAGAGCACTCCTGACAACAAATGTATCTGGATGACCTTCTCTATGCTTAAACTACACCCCAAGAGAAAAGTAAAGTAGGCACGTATTATGTGGTATGCTGGTGGCCCCAAACCATCTAGAGACAAAGTCCAGCTATTACAAGACTACAAATAAGCATTCACAGAGTCAGAATTCAAACTTAGGTCCTTTAATTCCAAATCAAGGTGTTTTCATATTAGATCGTGCCAATTACTTGGAATGATCAGTTGCAGAGATTCCTTCCAAGCTGACTGTATTTTATTGGCCTGTTGGGATCCTTGGACTTGGATTTGAATCCCTGCTTACTTGCTGTTGGCCCACAGTCAAGATCTTTAATCTTGCTTGGCCTCAATTTCCCTATCTGTGCAATGCTGGTACCATTTATACCTCAGAGATAAGAAGAGGGAAACAGGGCTACACAAATATGAGCTCTTGTTTTATTATTTGTGGACAGGCAGTGATAGCTTTATTCAATAGACTGTAGTCAAAAGATGTGACATAAACAGTAACCACAGTCACTGACCAGAGGACTCATGATGGTTCAGAGGTGTGGGTGGAGATCACCAGGTGGCAAATTGGTTGTTCTGGTCATAGTGGAATTCAGGAATAAATACCCAAAGTGGTAATTATTTTGGTGAGGCAGCTCCTGACATCCTATCCCCTTTGCATAACTTTTGTAAATACATTTTGTTCCATTCTGAGGCAGTTATGAGTCAACAGGAGACAAAAACATTGTAAGACCTCTTAACCTCTCACTTCCTTGACCATTGTGACTTTGTGCAAATATCTTCTACCTTACCTTCCCAAGTAAAAGTCCCTTCACCTATCCATTTTTGTAATGATGTCTGGGGAAAACTTCTTCACCTAATAAGTCACAGATGAGAAGTAGGCCCTGGATACTTTCCTTGCCTGTCATGCTTAAGACAAGATACAGAACTAAAATGAGTTTCTTCAAAGATTGTGAACACTACAAAAAGATGAAATGCAATCCATTCAAGGAGATGATTACTGAGAGGTAAAAAAATATCAATGAAGAAAAGAATCTGGAGCTCTGATGACTCCGAGCTAGTCTGCCAAGTCCAATAGTAGCTTCCCTAGAATGAATGAATTAACATTTATTAAACATTTGTCACTTGTCAATTACTTTGCTAAGCTCTGGAGATACAAATAGAAAAAATGAAGTCAGTCTCTGCCCTTAGGGAGCTTAAATTTTTTGAAAATTGTTTTTATTTAAACATTTATTTTTATAATTATTATTTTATTTTGACAATATAATATATTTATGTATTAATACATTTATATTAGATTACTATATTATTAATATTATATACTATGATTAATATATTATTAACATATATAATATACATTATTTCATATAACATGATAAATATTTTTATATTTTTAAATTTTTTATATCACCAATATTTTCCCAAATTATCCCTCCATTTTTAATCTCCCAGAGAGACATCTATATAACAGTATTTTTAAAAGACAAATACAGAAAAAATAGGAGAAAATATGTCAAAATTAATCAATATATTGCAAAAATATGAAAATATGTACAATGTATCATAATTCTGGTCTTCATATCTTAGTATAGTGGAGGAGTGGGAATTTCTTTTTTGGAGGAAAAATTCTTTATAATTTCTCAGTGCTCAGTTTTTACTTTTTTGTGGTTCATTCTATTTATATTGTCACTGTGTATATTGTTTTCTTGGCTTTGCTCCTGTCATTCTGCATCAGTTTATGCAGCCTTTTTTTGCCTTGTTATATAAATCATATTCTTCACTTGTTAACAGTTATGTGGCAAAGCAGATAGACTGTTGAACTTGAAGTCAGGAATACCTGAGTTCATGTCCTGTATTAGTGTGGTGTGGGGCAAGAAGCATAATCTTCATCTGCTTGTTTCCTCATCTATAAAATAGGTATGATAAAAGAGGACATGTCTCTAGGTTATTGGGAAGATAAAATGAAACGATATTTGTAAAGTGTCTTGTGAAGCTCTGTTATTACATATTACACATTTTCTATGTCTATGTACCACAGTTTGTTTAGTCATTTCCCAGTTGTTGGGCACATACTTTGTTTCCAGTTCTTTGCTATCAAAAAGTGCTACCATAAACATTTTGATGGATATGGGGACTCACATTCTGCCAATGGCTTCCTTGGGGTATAGACCTAGTAATGGAATCTCTGAGCCAAAGGATATAGATATTTTAGTCACTATATTTGTAGAATTCAAATTACCTTTCAAAATGGTTGTCCTTATCTGTAGGTTCACCAATTATATACTTTCCATATGCTTATCTTCTAACGGCTTTTATTGTTTCCATCTTTTGTTAACATTGCCAGTTTACTGAGTGTGAAGTATAACCTCAGGATTGTTTTTATTTGCATTTCCCTTATTTTAGTGATTTGGAACATTCTTTCCTATGGTTGTTAATAGTTTGAGATTTTCTATTTGTTCATATTGTTTGACCACTTAACAATTGAGGAATGACTTTTATTTATATCTCTATCTATGCACTTACTTACAAATATCTATAAATATATTTATATAATTACATATTTTATTTTGGATATATTTATGTACAAAACCCTTACCAGAACTATTTGATAGAAAGATTTTTTTTCCCTTTCTATTTCTTCCCTTCCTATTTATCATGCAAATTAAATTTGTGCTGAGGTTTTTCCATTATATGCAATCAGTCATCTATTTTTTTTTAAATTGCCTTCCTTCCTTCCTTTAAAGGTTTGATAGAATTCTACTGCAAATGTAGACCTTTTTACTTTGGTAATTCCATTAGAAATAATTCTCTTTCTTTTTGAGAATGGATGATTTAAGATCTCTATTTGATTTCCAGTTAGTTCGGGTATTTTATATTTTTGCAGATATTCCTCTATTTATTTTGTTTTGGTATTGCAATTCAGTTAACTTTTTTTTTTTGCTTACTAATTTAGATGCCGTTATTTGGAGCATAAAAAAATTTGAAGCTTAACACAGGTGTTTCTTTTCTATGCTCCCTTACTGCATAATGTAATTTCCTTGTTTATCCTTTCTTATGTTGTCAATGTTTGTTTTTGCTTTGCTAGCATGCTTGCTACTCTTGATTTTTTGGATTCATCTGAAATATACTGCTACCACCACCACCACCATCACTACTACTATCACTACTAAAATTAGCTACCTTTTATATAGTGCTTACTATGTGTCAGGCACTGTGCTAAGAGCTTTACAAATATTATCTGACTTGATTCTCATAATAATCCTAGGAGGTAAATGCTACTACTACCTCCATTTTATAGAGGGGGGAGCTGAAGCAAACAGAGATTAAGTGACTTGCCCAGAGTCACATAGCCAGTCACTGATTGAGTCCAGATTTGAACTCATGAACTCATAGAGCTCAGTGCTCTATTCGCTGAATCATCTAACTACCCCATAATGACTATATTTTATTCTTACTTTTCATAATAGGAGAAGACAACACATATAAAAGAGTGGTGTTCAGGCAAGAGTGTTGGTTTGCTAAGTCATAGGAAAGGTCAGTTAAACCACAGGGAAAATTATTGACTCATCCTTTTTAGGAGCTTTAGTGTTAATTTGATTACTGCTTTTAAAATGACAGGAATGTGGTAGTGCAGAAAGGATCTTTGTACAGCTGTGTGAGAAGTTTGCTAGACAATACCTTGATGGGTCTGCTTCTGAGTTAGATAGGAATAGTGACTACTAATATTGAGCATGAAACCGAGGAGAGAAGGGCCAGGGTCAGAGGGTTAGGGAGACTGAGGGTGGAACTAGAAAGCCTGGAATGAAGATGGTGGGAGAGTATAAGCCCCATTCTTCTCTGAAAAGCCTGAAGTGTAGTTCACTGAAGGTATTAGTGATGGCACCCCAGTTTCTTTCTCCTCTGATATCCCTTCTGTGCTTCATCTTGAAACTCTTTTACTTATTATTCTTGGTTTCCTAGGTGTGCTCGCTCTCTCTCTCTCTCTCTCTCTCTCTCTCTGTATGTGTGTGTGTGTGTGTGTGTGTATGTGTGTGGGGGGGCGGGCATAATCTGTGGTCTACAAACTTTATAAAAATTTGTTTGATAACTATATTTTGTTATAATTATTTTCTTTTGTATTTTATTTTTGTATTTAAAAGTATTCTTCTGAAAAAAGTCTGTAGTTTCACTACAGTGCCTAAGAAGTCCATGACATGGAAAACAAAGACAAACAAATAAAACATCAAGAAGACCTTCCTAGTATCTCCCTGGCAAGTTAGAAATAGGCCATAATAAAAGACCAATTGCTTCATGAATTATTGGTCTGTTTTATTGCTGTTGAAATTGTCTTTAAGCATACCTTGGGTTAAGATCTGGGACATTTAAATATTAAGAACTTTTACATACCCACACATTATCAAATATAATGCTTAGCATCAAGAAAAGTTATCTGAAATTGCCTGCTTAATTTGATCAAAATTAAGAAAGCCAGGACACATGATTTAGGCAACAACACCAACAACAAAAAATCCAAAACAAACAAACAAAACCCCAAGATGGAGTTCTGGTTTTCTTGAAGGTCTTAAACCTTGAAATGTCTTTGTCCTTTTTAAACCATTGTGTTATAGTGGTTTAATTTATATTTAATTCTATATTTCCTCCCTTTGCCATTTTCTTTTTTCTTTTCTATTTTGGTGAAGTAGTTTTCATTTGTTTCTCCTGCATGTCGTTCCACTTACTTTGGTTGGTATCAGCAGTATTATGAGTATTCTAGTGAGAAATAATAGATCTTTTATTTTTAAATTATTTTTTTCTGAGTTTTCCTATTATCAGTAAAAACATTTCCATATGAAATGGAACGGAAAAAAATAATTTTATATGTGAAACCATGAATCTTTAAGCACAACTTATTTTTGATATTTTGATATAAGAAAAGCAACAGATTACTTTCAAAACTGTCCTGCTTATGTGTAGTTTCCTCTGACCTGTCGTTTGTCTCTTTTTAGGTTGCCTTAATGACTGGCTTTCATTTCTTCTCCTCCTCCTCTTCTTTTTCCTTTTCCTTCTTTTCTTCCTCCTCCTCAGACTCTTCTTCTCTTTCTTCCTTTTTCCTTTCTTCACTTTTCTTCTTCTTTCTTCCCTCCTTTTAAAAAGGAAAAACAAAATCTTTGAAACAAATGGACATAATGAAGTAAAACACATTGTACATTTGCATGTCCAAAAATGTGTATTTTATTCTGTTCCTTGGGTTCATCATTCCTCTAACAAAAAGCGGGTATTGTACTTCTTTATAAGGTATCAATTGTCATATCTGGTCATTGAATTGATTATCACTCTTAAATCTCTCCAAGCTTTCCTTTATGATTTTGTTTCAGTTTAAATGATTCTCCTTGTTCTTTGCCCTTTACTCTGCATCAATTTATGCCAAGTCTTCCTGGACTTCCTTGAAGTCATTCCTTTCACCATTTCTTTCAGTGGAATATTACATTCACAAAACCATAGTTTGTTCAGTTATGTCCTGAGTCATGCACATCTCTTTAATTTTCAGTTCTGTGCTATAACAAAAAAAAGTGATGTTATAAATATTTTGTACCTAGGGCTCTTTTTCTTTTTCCTTTGATCTCTGAGGATGTAGGTAAAGTAGAAAGTGCTTACTGAAGGCTAAGCAGCAGTCGGTGGATTTTTGATGCTCTGTCAGCGGGAAAATAAGTTTTCAGGTTATAAAATTTGAAATTCTAGGGGGACAGTAATGGAAAGTCAGTCATTGTCAGCATTCATTAAGTACTTACTATGTGTCAGGTACTGTACTAAGCTCTGAGGATACAGAGAAAGGCAAAAGGCAGTCCTTGCTCAAAGTGTATGTCATCAGCACCCGAGAACTGCTTTAAATCCTGCTTCTACTACTGTTGAGCTTAAGCAAATCACTGCTGAGCCTCAGTTTCCTTACCTATAAACTGAGGGAGTGAAAGAGATGACCTTTAGTACCCATTTAATGTCTAAATCAATTATCCTGTCAGCAGTGTTGCCTGGGAAAATTTCCTTGCATGATTCCTTTCCCATTGAGCAAAATAGCTGCCAGTAGGGTGGGAATTATGTGGATAACATTTACATAAGTAAATATTATTGTTTCCCCAATAACATGGTATTTGAAAGGGAAATAGTTCATAGAAATGAAACTAATAACAAAACCATGAGCAAAAAAATTAAAAACATGAAACTTGATAGTTGGAAATATTACTTATTTAGTAAAAGTATGTTATGAGCAAATAATTAAATAGAAATGTTTTCTTTGTTCTAAAATCTAAATAAACTTCAACAACCCCAGCATTGGAATTCCTTTCTTGTAATATTGTACTTTATATATTTCTAAGTACATAAATATGATGAGAGATATGATAAACATTTTTGTTATATAGTTTAGATGACCCTAAGGAAATGTGTCTAATGTCTGAAACATGCATGAATTTCTAAGCATGGAAAAATAAGTTAGATTTATTTAATCTAGAGCAAGTCCTTTCATCTCTCTAGATGTTAACTTCCTCATCTGTAGAGGGAGCTGAGGAAGGGAATAAACATTTACATAGTGTCTGCTATGTAATAGGTACTAAGCTAAGTGCTTTACAATATTATCTCATCTGATCTTCACAGCAGCCCTGTGAGGTGGATGCTGTTATTATCTCACTCAATTCATTTGTTCATGGTCTGAGCAAATAACATAGTGTCTCAGACTATATTTGAACTGAGGTCTCCTAACTTCCTAACTCCAAGCCCAGTGCTCTATCCACTACACTATCTGACTTGTCTTGTAAGATGAGTCAGATCAACTTACAAATCAACTGTAAGTCAACCAGTCTGTCAACAAGCATTTATTAAGCATTTACTTTTGCCAGGCACAGTATTAAGTTCTGAAGATTCAAAGAAAGTCCAAAATAAGTAAAAAAGGCCTTCAAGGAGCATACAATCTAAGAACAAGATAAAATATAAATATCTAGGTGAGTATAAGAGATATAGAAAGGAGATATAAGGTAGTCTGAGAGGGGAGGGCATTAGTATCTGAGGGTCCTTGAGAAAGTCTTTGGCAGAAAGTAGATATGAGATGAGTCTTAAAGGAAGTCAGGGAAACTAAGAGGTGGAGGTGAAGGTGAAGGGATAGGATATTCCTGGAGTGGAGGGGGGGCAGCTAATTCAAAGGCAAAGAGATGGTAGATAGAATACTATATTAGAGACACAACAAATAGGTCACTATAGCTGGATTGTAGAGTATATGGAGGGTAGTAAGGTGTAAGAACACTATACATATAGGGATCAGATTATGAAAATCTTCAAATGCTGAATAAGTGGTCTTCATGCTTGATCCACCAAACAAAAGGAATTCATTGACATGGGTTCGTGACATGGATTAGAAAAATCATAGTGGCCCCTGACTGGACTGGAATGGGAAGAGATTTGAGGCAGAGAGTCTAGTTAAAGGACTTTTTATAATAGAAAAATTGGGAGGGGACTTTTAATTTTTCACTTTTTTTCTCTTTTTAAATTAATTTAATTTTAGTTTTCAATATTCATTTCCACAAGATTTTGAGTTCCAAATTTTCTCCCCATCTCTCCCCTCCCCCCCCTCCAAAACACTGTGCATTCTGATTACCCCTTCCCCCAATCTGCCCTCCCTTCTACCACACCTCTCCCTTCCCTCATCTTTTTTCTTTTCTTGTAGGGCAAGATAGATTTCTACATCCCATTGCCTTTTTTTCTTATTTCCCAGTTGCATGCAAAAACAATTCTCAGCATTTGTTCCTAAAACTTTGAGTTCCAACTTCTCTCCCTTCCTCCCACCCCACACATCCCCTCTAATTCAATATAGGCTATACATGTGTAGTTATGCAAAAGACTTCCATGATAGTCATGTTGTGAAAGACTATTCTTCCTTCCATCCTGTTCTGCTCCTTATTTATTTTATTCTCTCTTTTGACCTTGTCCCTCCCTGAAAGTGTTTACTTCTAATTACCTCCTCCTCCTTTTTGCCCTCCCTTCTATCATCCCCCCCACACTTATCCCATTCTCTCCTACTTTCCTATAGTGTAAGATAGATTTTCATACTAAATTGAGTGTGCATGTTATTCCCTCCTTAAGTCAAATGTAATGAGGGTAAACTTCACTTTTTCCCTCTCATCTCCCCGCTTTTACCCTCCATTGAAAAAGTTTTTTCTTGCCTCTTTTATAAGAGGTAATTTGCCCTATTCCATTTCTTCCTTTCTCCTCCCAATATATTTCTCTCTCACCCCTTAATTTTATTTTTAAGATATCATCCCTTACTATTAAACTAACCCTGTGCCCTTGGTCTATATATATATGTATATATATATATATATGTGTGTGTGTGTGTGTGTGTGTGTGTGTATAATTCATGCAATTACTCAAATACTGAGAAAAATTTCAAGAGTTACAAATATTATCTTTCCATGTAGGAATGTAAACAGTTCAGATTTAGTAAGTTCCTTTGGATTTCTTTTTCCTGTTTACCTTTCCATGCTTCTCTTGATTCTTGTGTTTGAAAGTGAAACTTTCTACTCAGCTCTGATCTTTCCATCAAGAATGTTTGAATGTCCTCTATTTCACTGAATGACCATTTTTTCCCCTAAAGTATTATACACAGTTTTGCTGAGTAGGTGATTCTGGGTTTTAATCCTAGTGTCTTTGACTTCTGGAATATCATATTCTAAGCTTTCGATCCCTTAATATAGAAGCTGCTAGATCTTTTGTTATCCTGATTGTATTTCCACAATACTCAAGTTGTTTACTTCTGGCTGCTTGCAATATTTTCTCCTTGATCTGGGAACTCTGGAATTTGGCTACAACATTCCTAGGAGTTTTTCTTTTCAGATCTCTTTCAAGAGGTGATCAGTGGATTTTTTCAATAAATATTTTACCCTCTGGTTCTAGAATATCAGGGCAGTTTTTATATCAGGTGCAATACACTTTTTCTGTCAGCTTTCCAGGCTGTCTTGGGCTTGAAATCTCTTTCACTCTGTCCTTTTGTGGCTTCTGCTGCTCTAGAATTTGTTTAGAGTCATTTTCTACAAGTACTTTATGGGCTGTGGCAGGGAGAGCTTCTATAGGTCCGTACTTCTACTCCACCATCTTGGCTCTGCCTAAAAGACTTTTTGCAAAAACCTAGACCAGAGGTGATGAGGGCCTACCTGTGACTGTTATGAATTCAAAGAAATGGGCACTTACAAGAGATGTTGTGAAAGCTGAATAGACATTATTTAATAACTGGTTAGGTGGGGTGAGTCAAGAATGACAGCAAAGGTGCAGGCTTGGATACCTGGAAGGATGGTGGTGTCCTTGACCCTTGTTGGGAAGTGTGGAAGAGGGGAAAGTTTAGGGCGAAAGGTAATGAGTTCTGTTTTTGGACATATAAAGTTTGAAATGCCAGTTTAACATATCAATGAGGAAGTTGAACACATGTAACTAAATTTTATGATTCTATGATCCTTTGAGCCTAAGGTAATATCTTTGTGCCTAATTATAATGTTAGACTCTTCATTCTTGAGAATTAAATTTCTTTTCTCCTGGTTTCCATTTTTTCCTGCTTTCCTCTCTCCAACAAACTTCTGTTGAGAATCTAATACAGCAAAAGCACTTAGGCTTGTAAAAAGTAGAGAGTAAATTCCAGCTCTCCTTTTCTTTTATGTTAAAATTGATGTAAGAAAACATTAGAAACATATTTTTTTTCTAATTCATTTACAAATGTGCTTGGAATGCAGTTTGTTCTTTTTCCCCATCTAGAAAATAATATATTCTTGGAAATCAAAGACCTAATTTAATGACCCTTGGGGTTCTATTCAAGCTTTGATGAGACAGAGAAAATAGAAACTAAGCTCAATCTTGTTTAGTTGTGTCATCTTTGGCGTCGACTATAGGAATCCTCCCTTTGAAAGAAAAACTATTTCATGGATATACAAAAAAGCATGGAAATACTCAATTATTTAAATAATTATTTTAATGGCAAGGATGGGCTTGGTCTCTGGAAATTATTACAATTACATAGCTATCCATTTACATTTTTCTTTTTGTTTATATTATTGTCAATTGTGATGTTTAAAAAGGTCAAGAGACATAATTTCTGGATAATTAGTCATTTTCTTAAAAATGCTAGCATTTTAATAAAAGATCACTGGCACTCTAAAATGCCAAAGATGATCACGGCAGCAGGTTCAAGGGTTATATACCTTTGGAAAAGTGGATATTCCAGAGGGTGGCAATCAACTCTGATTCCTTAACAAGTAATGAGAGAGAGACTGAATATTACATCGAAGGGCTGGATCTATTCTAATAGACTTTATTTATCTTATTTACTTCTAAATTATCCCAGTCTTGGGCAATGTAATCAAAGAATTTATCCTCACGCAAACCTGTGGAGAGCACAAGAGACTTTCCCCATGCTAAATTAAATTCCTTGTGAGATTGGGTGGGGTCTGACCATGACTGAGAAGAAAATTAGTTCAATCTTAAGAGACTGAGCTTAAAAATAAGGACTTTAGAAAAAGGGGAACTCTGGACCTCCCTAAATCATTGGTAATTAATAATCATTTCTCTCACATTGCATATATTTCTGCTTACTTTACTTTGCATCAGGTCATATACTGCTTCCTGTTTCATTTGCTGGAGTTTACCTAAGTATATTTCTACCTTAGGGTTTTTTGGTGGGGGGGGGGGGGCTGAGGGAGGGGTCTTCCACAGTTACTTTATGGCATACTCAATTCATTTTCTGAGATAGGATTGGATCAAATATCCATTTCATGTTACATTACTATAATTTATATTTTAATAGAAAATTCTCCATTTATTTTAAGATTTCAGGCTTTCTGGCATAATTTTATGGTTATTAGGGCTTGGTAATTCTTTTTATTCTTTTCTAATAGTGATTTCACTTTTTTTTGTTTAATAGTTTAATTTTTCTTCATTTTCTTTTGGATCAGGTTTACTGAATGTTACCTAATTTCATTAATCCATTCAAGGAACTTTTAGTTTATTTATTCGTTTTTATAGTCTTTTGCTGACTTTCATAATTTAACATATTTCATCATTTGTGTTCATTTTCTAATTTCTTTACTTGTATACTCTGTACGTCCCTGCTTTTTCTGTTTTGCTTTTGGCAGTATATTTTATCCTCTGAGGACTACTTTATACATACATCATTTTTTCAAGTAGTTATTGTCTCTGTGATTTGTTCATTAGATCATTCACTATTATCATAAATGATGGATTTGTATTTATTACTAAATCTTTTATTGATGATTGGGCTTATTTGCCTCATGTTTCTGTTGTTTGTGGTATTTGAAAATTGCATAATCTGCTTGTTTTTCTTTTTTTTAAAGCAGTGCCTCACATGCTTCTATTTGTTGAAAGCCAATTTTTTAAATTTATGATTATCCTCAGATTTTTAGGTCATGTTATTTTGGGTTGTAGTTTAAGTTTCCTTGTTTTATAAAACATACTATTCCATTCCCTCTTTGGGAATGGAGATTAGTTCAGGGTCCCTAGAATCACCTTTTCTTTTTATATTTGACAGTTCCCCTCCTTCTAAATCTTTTTGAAAAATTTGTTGTTTGTTAGGGTACATTTAGAGCTTTACCATTTCATGCTTTGAAGTTGGAATTTGTGGGTCTTTTTTTTTCTTATGGTGATCTGGGGTTCTTCTAAGAATTAAAAATGTCTAGAAGAGTTTTCTTGTATTTTCCTTAAGTATGCTATTCACATTTTTAACTTGTCATAGAATTTAATCCTGTTAGGTTATCTCTGTTCATATGTCTTTAAGGTCAATTATTTTTAGCTTACATGGAATCCATATGCTCTTTTAATGTTGTGATCTTTTGCTTCTCTTCTTCCAAGGTTTATTCCACTTCAATATTTTTTAAAATATATGTTCCAAGTAAGTTATTTTCCTTTCCTGGGCTTCTACTCCTTGGGAAATCATTTCTATCATATATTCAGTTTTTTCTACTGTTATTATTGAGTTTTTTATTCTGCATTGAAATTTCTGATTTCCAAGATGAACTCATTCATTCCTAATTATTTGTTTTAAAAACTTTATTTCTCTTTTGAAATGTTAAGATATTTCCTGATTTTGAAATGTTCCATGATTTTTAAGGAGTAGGAATCTCTTTTTTATTACATAATTTTGAATTCTTTTTTTAAAGTTTTATTTAGTATTTTGTTTTCTCCAGTTACATGTAAAAACAATTTTTAACATTTGTCTTTCAAACTTTGAGTGGAGGTTGGGCGGGGATGGAGCCAGGATGGTGGATTAGAAGCAGAGACCAGTTAGAGCTTTCTCCCCAATCCTCTCAAAAAAACTTGTAAAAATTACTCTAAACAAATTCTAGAGCAGCAGAACCCACAAAATGACAAACCAAAGAAAATTGCCATCCCAAGGCAATCTGGAAAGTCGACATGAAGGATCTATTGCAACCATCTGGGAGCTTAGCCAACACAGAATGGAAGCAGGCCTCATGGAACTGAAATGCAGGCAGCTGCTGCAGATTCCAGACTTCTCAACCCAATAACAATAAAGAGATCTTCAAAGGTCAGAAGAAAGTGTCTCTCACCTGCCTGAAAGGGCAGCTGCAACCACTACTGAAGTGGAGGCTGCTTCTGGAGACCTCCACTTAACAAAGCTCAAAAGTCAAGTAATTGGCTGGAAAAACAAGCAAATAGGAAAAGAAACAGACTATAGATTCTTAATTTCTCTGTGAAGAGGTATTTTCTTACATCATTGGTGACAAGGAAGATTAAAACATACAGTCAAGAAGAAAATAACAAAGTGCTCTTACATCCAAAGTCTCTAAGAAAAATATGAATTGTTCTCAGGCCATGGAAGAACTCAAAAAAGGATTTTGAAAATCAAGTAAGAGAAGAAGAGGAAAAACTGGGAAGAGAAATGTGGGTGATGCAAGAAAATAATGAAAAACAAGTCAACAATTTGCTAAAGGAAACACCATACCAAATGCCAAAGAAAATAACACCTTTAATATTAGACTAACCCAAATGGCAAAAGAGGTCCGAAAAACACCCCAAGGAGAATAATGCCTTAAAAAACAGAATGGTCCAAATAGCAAAAGAGGTCCAAAATAATTCTTTAAAAATTAGAATAGTGCAAATGAAAAACAATGACTTTATGAGAAACCAAGAAATTATAAAAGAAAACTAAAAGAATGAAAAAAATTAGAAGACAATGTGAAGTATCTCATTGGAAAAATAACTGACCTGGAAAATGGATCCAGGAGAGATAATTTAAAAATTATTAGACTACCTAAAAGCCATGATCAAAAAGAGGGTCTAGACATCATCTTTCAAGAAATTATCAAAGAAAACTGCCCTGAAATTCTAGAACCAGATATTTAAATAGAAATGGAAAGAATCCACCAATCACCTCCTGAAAGAGATCACAAAAGGAAATCTCCTAGAAATATTGTAGTCAAATTCCAGAGTTCCTAGGTCAAGGAGAAAATATTATACGTATCCAGAAAGAAACAGTTCAAGTATTATGGAAACACAATCAGGATTACACAGGATTTAGCAACTTCTACACTAAGGGATAGGGGGCTTGGGATATGATATTCCAGAGGTCAAAAGAGGTAAGATTAAAACCAAGAGTCATGTACCCAGCAAAACTGAGTATTATACTTTAGGGGAAAAATAGAATTTCAGTGAGAGGGCTTCCAAACATTCTGACTGAAAAGACGAAAGCTGAATAAAAATTTGGCTTTCAAATACAAGAATTAAGAAAAACATGAAAAGATAAACAGGAAAGAAAAACCATAAGGGACTTATTTAAGTTGAATTGTTTACATTCCTACATAGAAAGATGATATTTGTAACTCATGAGACCTTTCTCAGTACTAGGATAGTTGGAAGGCATGTGCATGCGTGTGTGTGTGTGTGTGTGTGTGTGTGTGTACGTATCCATGAAGAGGGAGGGATAAGAGAGGGAGGAGAGAGGGAGGGCACTGGGTGAGCTGAATATGAAGGGATGATATCTAAAAATGAAAATTAAGTGTTGAAATGAATGTACTATGAGAAAGAGAAAAGGAGAGGTAGAATGTGGTTAATCATCTTATATAAAAGAGGCAAGAAAGCTTTCACAATGGAGAGGAAGAAGGGGAAAGTGAGAGAGAGCAATTCCTTTAATTCCTTGGATTTGGTTTCAGGAGGGACAAATATGCACAGTCATTTGGTTATGGAAGCTAAAGACAGGGGGAAAGGGGATAAAAGAAAGGGGATAGCAGAAAGGATGGTAGATTCAGGGAGGGGGTAATTGAGAACAAACACTTTTGCAGAGGGACAGGTCAAAGGAGAGAATTGAATACATGGAGGGTAGGACAGGTTAGAGGGAAATATAGTTAGTCTTTGACAACATGACTGTTATAGAGGTCTTTTGCATGCCCACACATATATAACCTATATTGAATTGCTTGTCTTCTCAACAAGGTGGGTGGGGAGGTGGGGAAGGGAGAGAATTTGGAACTCAAAGCTTTAAAAAATGAATGTTAGAGGTTGTTTTTACTGTATCTGGGAAATAAGATATATAGGAAATGGGGTATAGAAATCTGTCTTATTCTACAGGAAAATGGAAGGGAAGAGGATGGGGGGCGCTGATAGAAGGGAGGGCAGATTGGAGGAAAGGGCAATCAGAATACAAGCTATCCTAGGGTGGGGTTAGGAGGGAGATGGTGAGAAAATTTGAAATTCAAAATTTTGTGGAAGTGAATGTTGAAAACTGAAAACAAATAAATTTACTAAAAAAAAACCAACCTTTTTATTTACAAATTTTCTCCCTTCCTCCCTCTCGCCCCCTCCCCTCATTGAAAAGACAAGCCATTCCATAGGTTATACATATGTAGTCATACAAAATATATTAATAATAGAAATGTTGTGAAAGAAAACATAGACCAAAAAAATATCCAGAAAAATAAAGTAAAACAATGTTTCAATTTGTACTCAGGCACCAACAATTCTTTCTCTGCGAATAGATACCATTTTTCATCATAAATCCTTCAGAGTTGTCTTGTTTCATTGTATTGCTGCACATACCTAAGTCGTTCACAGCTGATCATCTTACAATAATGTTGTTACTTTGTACACAGTACATTTAACTTTTCAACAATTCATGCAAGTCTTTCCAGGTTTTTTCAAGGGTTTCCTGTTCATCATTTCTTAAACTAGAATACTACTCCATCATAATTATATGCCACAACTTGTTCAGTCATTCCCCTAATGATGGGTGACCCTTCCACTTTTAATTCTTTACCCCCAGAAATGAGTTGCTTTAAAATTTTTGAAGATATAGGTCCTTTTCCTTTTTTGCTTATCCATTTTGGGATACAGACCTAGTAGTGGTATTGCTTGGTCAAAGGATATACATGGTTTTATAGTCCTTTGGGCATAGTTCCAAATTGCTCTACAGAATGGTTGAATCAGTTCACAACTCTACCAACAGTGTGTTAAAGTTTCATTTTGACCATGTTCCCTCCAACATTTTTCATTTATCTTTTCTGTCCTATTAGCCAATCTAATATGTAAGGTGTTTAATTCTTGTTCATGGTGCTTTGAATTCTTCTTTTTTACTTTCTTTTGTTATCCTCGTCTTTGTTACTTCATCTGCTTGGGAACTAAGATTTTTATTAAAGCTTTCTCATTTGAAATTTTAGTCATTTGACCTTTTTCTCTTTGTATTTACAAAGTACTTTTGCTTAGTTTTAATAAAATATACTATTTATAATTCTTATTTTCCCAGTCCTTTTATTTTTGATGCTTCCCCTTTCACTACTACACAGACCTCTGAGGTTAGGCTACTATATATCATTTTTTGGTTGGGTATGACTGTCAGTCTGGCCTGAGTCACTGCCCTGAGTAAGCTTAGATTTTCAGTCAGTTACCAGTTCTCTTTCCCTAAGGTCCCTGCTATGTTCTGAGTGCTGCCAATATTTTCTGCGCAACACCTGCTACTTCCTTTAGTTCTCATGTTTTCCTTCAAGTGAGTGGGCAGGATCATTTTTTGCCATCACTTGTGAGTTTGGGGAGAGAGATACTACACATAAAGTTGTCACCTCTATGGGAGTTGTAGACAGAGATTCTCACACCTGGGTAATATACCATACAATCCTCAAATTTCCTTACTTTACTAATACCCAGCGCATTTTGTGGATTGGATTTAGGGTAGTTGTTTGAGATCCAAATAATTAAATTCTTTGATGTTACTTCATGAGATTTAAAGTTTGTGTCTTTGTGTTTTCTTATCATACACACTCAGTTTCTCTTTTTCTAGATAGTTAGTACTTGATTCTTTTCCCTATAATTTTTGTGTTGTTTGAAGATTTCTGAGAGCAACTACTCTACTATCTTGCAGGTTACATCAGTCAATAGTTTTTATAAGATAAGATTAATTCTTTAAAAGATAATAGTTAACTTGTGGTATACACTGAGAAATAATTCTAATAATATATGCTGGAAAAGGTGAAGATAATTTATTGTATTCCTGCAGCAGTCCTGTATATATCCTAACTTGACATGAAAAAACTAATATAGTGCCTTCCCCCTTTAAAACTCAACAAGTATTACTAGCTTGATGGTGATACAAATGATATGTTATTTAACATGCCATTTCCCTATTAGTACTCTCACTACTCACTTCAATATGACCACTGTACCTAACTTAGCTACATCTGCTGTGCTTGAAATGTTTCCTCTTTTCATGTGATTTTCATACACATTTTACCAAATATCCCCCACTCTCTCAAATTATGGTGTTGTATAAAAAGAAGCTATCAGTTCCCATTAAATCATGTATTATGTTGGGACATCATATTTTATGCTCATCTTACCTTTTCAGATAAAAGAATTCCATTTTCTATAATTTCTTAAGAAACATATATAGGTGTCTATGTGTGTGTATATTCATGTGCTTAAATACATAATTTATACCCCTATTTGTTTCACTCTTTTTTTTAATTTCATGGGTAACTTTTTTCTTTAATTCATGTTATATGCAATATTCTTGATAAGGCTGCTTTATTACCTGATATGATAGCATTACAACATATTCTATTTAAGAGGCTCAGTTCTCCTTTTTAATCTGTATAGAAGTTCAGAAACTCATTCCATTTACCAAAGAATTGATAGTTACTGTTAAAAAAAAAATGAAAGCTTTCGAATGAATGGATGGATCGATGGGTGAATGAAAGAATGAAAAGATAGCTCTTTCTATGTTTCTGGAGTACCTTTACTTAGTGTTTTTAATAATGTATACTATTTCAAAATGTTTGTCTCTTGGATTACTCAGAGTGTACTTCTATAATTCAGTTTTTGCTTCTTTCTTTCCTCACTTTTCCTAGTCCCCTACCAACCAAAAAGAAACAAAAGGAAAAAAAGGTGGAAAAAGGGAAGAGGACTGGGTATACTATAAAAATAAGTTGATTTATTTGCTCAATGTACCTCTTTTGAATTTAGGCTCTTAGGAGTTGAACATCATACCTATGTTTCCACACTACCCCATTCTCTAATGCACCTTGTACATTAATGATGAAGCACATGGATTCTATTATTGCGTTTGAATGCATTCCATTAATAATAGTTGATTCTGAGAATGGAGAACAGAAAATCCTCTCCTCTGCCCTTCCTTCCTTTATTATAATATTCACCAGGCTTCTGTTTGCTATTGAATTATCATCTTTTCATTTTGTTCCATGAATGCATTTCATAATTTACAGTACGAATCGTGCATCCTTACTTAGATTCAGGTACCATCTGTGTCAATAGTTTGCTTCTCATTCTTACTGGGTTCACTTGGTTTCTGGCTAGTCACTAAATAATCCCTAGATGCAATAATATATTGAGACCTAAACATTAAAGGAAGGAGAGAAAGGATAGATGCCTTGACTGTCATTTCTCATTGAAGAACTTATATGTGAGGAGAGACTGTAGCTGTGGTCAATGGCACTCATTTTTTTTCTTTAGTTGCAATTCTATGCATCACTAGCATTAAATTCCTCCTCTGTGCTGTTTCAGCATTTGGATTTTAAGCAGTACCTTGATATGTGTATCAGTCATCCTCAGGAACCAAGGGTTTTAAATATGGCCTCATAGTTGCATTTGCCCATGTGAGCAGTTATATGCTTTTGTGCAGAAGTTATATCCCTAAATGTATCAGTGATATTGCAATGGAAATGAGATACCCCGTGTCTTCCATAGCAATCGGGACTTGCAGACTATGACAACTACTTTTCAAATGTTTGTCCTTCACTATATTATCAAGTCTTAAGATTTTAAAGTTGGACCTTGGAGATATCCTTTTCAATTTACAGAGGAGAAAACTGAGGCATCGAGAGGTATAGCCGGTGTCAACTGTTACACATGTAGCTAGAGGCAGAGTAGCCAAATCTGTTGACTCCAGATCTCCAGAAGCCACTAGTTCTTGTATCCATCTTAAAAAAAATTTTTGTACATCAGTGCATTGGAGGACAATGTAAAAGGACTTCACGCCCCTCAACGTATGAGCCTTTTTATTTTTTCCTTCCTAGAATCTATTTATAATTTTCTGATATCAGCATATCATCTCAAGAAGCCTTATTTTCCTACACCAACAAATTTCAGTTTTTTTCTGACCCAGTGAGTCCTTGAATTACTCAGATTAGTAACCAGAGTAGGGATAAAATAATATGTATCATTCATCTAAAAATTGTTGAGAGCTTCTGGGTTTGATGATAGCATGATGTAGGTGTAGACACACCCTAAAGTGCTGAGATGGCTGGCTGTATCATCGCTCAAAGACACTGAGTCATCATGGTACCTGAGAGTAAACACTGAATGATAGCACCCAGCTTCCTGTTTCAAGTATCTAATAATGCTTCCAAACCAGAGATCAGAGGCAGCCAGATGGTTCAATGAATAGAGCACTAGACCTGGAGTCAGGAAGACCTGAATTAAAATCTGGCCTCAGACACTTATTAATTGTGTTACCCTCTTCAAGACACTTAACCTCTGTTTAACTTATCTACTGGAGAAAGAAATGGCAAACCACTCCAGTATCTTTGCCAAAAAACAAAAGGAAAATCAAAAAACTCATGCATAAGATTGTTGTGCCAAAGTCCAAGAGGTCATTGAGAGTCAGACATGACTAAACATCAACAGACCCAGGAATCAGTCTGACATTGTTATGTGAATTAGATTCTGAGATATAGAGAGCTTGTGGTCATAATACTCTGACTTGCTAGGGATTTACTTCAAAACCTAGTGGGGCTAGAGAGTGGTTGATTGACCAATTTTCTGCTTGTTCTACCCCTCTAAAATAAATCTGGGCAGTTATTTATAGCAGAACACTTTCAAATCACTGGATAAAAGACTATTACTGATGTCTAGTTTTTGAACCTTAATATGTGGTAGGCCTTCTTTCAATGTCTGATGACTTTAGCGTGTGTCTAAGTCATCTTAATACTACCAACATTTTCTAGCAGACTCCTGAGAATGCAATGTAAGGCCTTGAAGGAAAGGGTAGTATTTTGGTCTTTATTTGAGTACGAGAGTTTAGCACATTGCTTGGTTTACATTAAGTGCTTAATACATGCTTGGTGATGAAGATCGTGATGATGATGGATATGAAGACTCTTCTTCAATGAGAGTCAACTGTCTTCTGCTCTAGATCCATGGTATTCTCTGCCTGGATTAGTTTCCACGAGAGTCCTCCTCTCATATGTCATGGTGGCATGGGGGTGTGCTTGGTTCCTCAAAAATTAGGCATGAGGAACATAAAATCTGATCATTCTTAACAAGATGCAAATAGACCTGGTAGAGACAGCTACATCCATCATTTGAGGACCACTTGAGCCAAGTGCAGAGAGGAACATCACCAGGTTAGCCTTAATGAGATGAATCTTTTCATCCATGCAAACTCATTTAATAGTCTATTAAAGGATAGAGAACTTGCAATCTGCATGGGTGCAGGGTATGAACATGCACCTCTTTAGTCATACCTGCTATTTTTTTCCCAAGAAGATTGTCACACATAATCCACTTTCCCCTTTCCCTTCTCCCAACAGCTTCCATGAATTTATTTTCTATCCGTGTAGCCTTGGACAAGTCATTTAACCTTTAAATGCCTAAGTTTCCTTATTTTAAAAATGAGGGGATTGAAGTAGACCACAGGTTCTTATTGTGGAGTCCACGAACTTTTTACATTTTGATAACTGTGTGTTCAGATAGTTTACTACTGCCAAAGTGTCTATGACACCGAAAAAGGTTAAAAATCCCAGAGCTAGATGTGAGATCTCTCCGACTCTAAATTTATGATCCTACAAAATACACAGGTAACAGGCATCCTTTACCCCTGCCTTACCCCCAACCCCACTGCCATTATGGAACTAAAAGACATGTATGATTTAAAGAAACCAAGATTTTGAACTCGAGGAGCAAGATTAAGGGCAATATCTTGCTAAGAGACAACGGACGTCCCTTTTCTTCTGCTGTGTGGATGGACTGAGACTTGGGCTGTTTATTTCCTATAGGGGAAAATTTCCTCTGAAGCTTACATTTGGATAAAGAAGCAGAGATAATTCTAAAGAAATGCAGCAGGAGACATGAGCTGTAGATTGGGGACTGGAAGGTTGCTGGGATAAGACCATAGGTACTCTGCCTCCTGAGACAGAGTCCACTTGCAGAGGGGCTGGCAGAAGCAGCCAGCATTCCTGGGTATCCCTGACACTCCCCAGATCAGGGGTAGGGAACCTGAGGCCTCGAGGCCACATGTTCCTTGGGTGCAGCCTTTTGAGAGTCCAAGTTTTACACAATACAATCTTTTATTAAGGGGATTTGTTCTGTGAAGTTTGAATTCAGTCAAAGGACCACACTTGAGGACATAGAGAACCATTTGTGTCCTTGAGGTCACAGGTTCCCTACCCCTGCCCCAGACTGAACTTCCCAAGATGTTTTGCTTGTGGCAGTCTTTTGGAGCAGAAGCCTTG
The DNA here is from genome assembly GCA_028658325.1 of Potorous gilbertii. Taxonomy (NCBI): domain Eukaryota; kingdom Metazoa; phylum Chordata; class Mammalia; order Diprotodontia; family Potoroidae; genus Potorous; species Potorous gilbertii. Next base: position 482,800,779 of record CM053771.1, on the reverse strand, counting down.
CATGGGTCGGAGTGTCAGAGAGGCAATGAACTTTGAGACTTGGGGGTTTGACTTGCAGAGGATCACGTAGCATGTCAAGAGATGCCGTTTAGGTGAAATAGTATTCCTACTTCATTCATTCCCAGTGTTCTGATTAAAGTTTTAGTCACTGTGCTTTTTAACTGGGTCAATGAGATTCAAAGCTAGTGACTTAAGGAAGGGGGAAAGTCATTGAAGGAATAGAACACAACCTGATTGGGTAAAACACATCAACCGCAGGCTAGGAGAAAGGATCTGGGCCAGTATGTAGAGGCCAAGAGTCAAAGATGGCGATGGGAGCAATGTTTGAAGTTTTCTGAGATGCTGAAGAAGACCCATGGGCTAAGCTGATAGTCCTGAGTACCTTCTGGTGTTTGATGGCACACGGGAAAGGTGGCATGGGTGCTTAATTAACAACATTTACCATGGTCTCTTACTGCATAGCATGTGAATATGTGTATTCACATTCAATATGTAGTGAGTATTTGTGTGATAGACATCCAACACCAAGACTGCAAGCTCCTTGAAAGCAGGGGACAGGTTTTACCTTTCTTTGTATCACTGGTACTTAACACAATGCCTAGCACATAGTGGGTGCTTCATAAATACTTTTTGACTGATACATATAAAAAGATACGAAAAAATACAAGTACTAAATGTAAACCTGTCATCTTTGTATTATGCAGAGCCCTTATGGCAAATGTTTGCTTTTGCCTTTTACATGAATATGTAAGGGAAGGAGGTCATAATATAGTTTTAAGCATCTGGATGATGAGAATTTGGCCATTTGGATAAAGGCTATAGTCTGAAAGGAAGTGAAGGAAGCAAGTAGCTTGCCTATATCGACTGTCAGATAATTTTGGGGAAGGACTAGAGCTCTGGAGACAACTATAAACAGTTTGAGTCCTGTGTTTGGGATATTAGGAAACTGCAGATGTGGGGACTGATGTGTTTGAAGCAATGTATGGAAATACAATTTTCTCTGGTTCCTCGTAGAATCATTAGCTTCCTTCAAAGCTCAGTTCAGGTGTCACCTGCCATATGAAATCTTTCATGAGTACCCTTAAGTAACATAGTGTTCTCCCCACCTTAAACTATTTTGCATTTATCACTGTAAATGTTGTAGAATGTAAGTTCCTTGAGGACAGGGATTAGTTTTAATTTTGTGCTTGTATTCAAATCACTGAGCACAGGGTCTTGCCCAAAGTAGGACTTCTTCTTGAGTGAAAAAATGAGTACAGGGCTATGAGGTAGTAGTTTAGACAAGGATAGTAGTAGCAGAAAAGCTATGATTTGCCATCCTTTTGAGGAGTTAGGTTTAAAATTTCCCCCAAAAGTACATTTCCAAATGGAGTATCTGTTATCACCAAATGGTGACCGAGTTCTTGATTCTTGTACTTTGAAGTCAGTCTTATGGTCTGAAGTACAACCATTATACTTCATTTCATAAGCAGTGTGACTTTTCTATTTCTCTTAACGGGCTTTTGTTATTCAGAGGGCATGATTCTGAGAAGGACTGATCAATTAAAATATTAATAAAAAAGAAGGCTCATTCACTGACCTGTTCGTTAACTAAAATGGAAATCTATGATATAAGGAGACATTTGTGGGGTAGGCTTCAAAAAGTACACATTAGAGCAGGATTTGTGCTGGGTAGACTCTCTAAGCTTCCCAGGCTGATCACCCTAAGATGTCGCTGCATCCAGATGTCTAAATCCTCCCTTTTCCTCTACGGTCTTCTTCTGTCTCTCCGACTCGTTGGTTCAGCTTCTGTTTTGTGTGTGTGTGTGTGTGTGTGTGATGTAACATGGAACTGAAAATGCAAGTTGAGGCAACTGATGATGACAAGGACAAGAGGGGGCAGCTCCTTGATGGAGGAGATTAAAATAAAAAGTGAGTGTTGTTAATACTTGACAGAACTTGCTCAATACAGAACACTCAGCAACCAGTGAGAGTATAAGGAATGGAAATGCATGATGTGTTTAGAGAAGCATTTTGAGTGCAGGACATAAAGATGGTGATGAATTACCTAAACAAAAGGTTACAGGACCATCTATACAACCAGGACACCCTGTATTTGCTGTGATAATAGTCCTTATGCAAATTCTTATTAAAATACACCTGAAGTGCTGCTTAACTATTTCACTCTTGTCAAATGCTTCACAGGTAACCAAAGCTGGGGCTCCTGTGTTGGAGATGGTGCCCCCAGGCTTCCTAGGCCAGCACGATCTTTACATGTAGGGAAGGAATTCATTTGCTTATGTGATACTTCCCTAATCATTGCCTGGGTGTCAAGTGCTTTTGCCTCCTTGTGTACAGTTAAAGAATAAAAGAAATAGCCATAATATATTAACAGAATATTGCTGCCTCTTCAATCAGAGGAAATCTCAGTCTCTCTCCCTCCCCCCTCTCCCTCCCCCTTTTCTCCTTCTTTTCTCCTGCCCTTCCTCTCTCTCTCCAATCAGAAATTAATTTGCTATTTTTCAGTGGGTTGTGTGATTTTATTAGTATAGAGAACATCTGATAAGAGACTTTCTTCCCCAGTGCTCTTTCATTGTAACTGATATCCTTAGAGTAAGTTGTCTGAATCATCAAGAGGTTAAGTGAACTGCACAGGGTCACCCAGCCAGTGTGTGGCAGAGGCAGGATGTGATCCTAGATCTTTCTGACTCACAGGGAAGGTTGCTATCCACCAGGTGCCACTTCCTCTTCATTCACTGTGAAAAATCTGAATTAATCCTCCTTTACCAAATGGGAGCCTGACTCAAACATTTTTAATTAGATTTCCTTTTGGCAGCTCCCAATAGGACAAAAGGTCACCTGCAATTATTATAATGTTGTATCTGACATATACATCATTACCCTTATTCAGGAACTGGAACTGTGTTTTGCTTGTCAATAATCACTGGGTAGTCACAGGGAACATTTTAAAGTAGAAATTTTTTAAACAATATGCTTGCTTAAGTAAAAGAAAAATGAATCAATTTGGAGTAATTTATCCATAATTAACAATTAATTGTCTAAGCATATGTACAAAAAAGTTATAATCCATAATTTCACAACAAGAAAAGAAAAAACAATGAAATTGTCCTCCCCCAACAAATTATGTAAGGTTATTTTTGTGTTTTTAATATATATGTAATATATAAATATTTATACATACATTACATTTACATATACACCTATTTATATATACACACCTCCAAATATATATATCCAAATACATGTGTGCATACTCTACGTGTTTACCTAAATACAATGCATGTATATTGACTACACTAAAGATGCAACACACTTGTGTGTGTATATATATGTATATTTACACACATATATGTATAGAACCAATACATGTTACTGGGACACAGTATAAAACTATTATACATTATATATGTATGCATTTGTGTGTATATATATTTGTTTATCCAAATACCTGTGCTATATGTACATACAGAGAAAGAGAGAATCTGCACATACATATATGTGCATAGATATGGATAAACAATGGAATATAGAAATAAAAATTGAATATGCATTCCAATAACAGAAAAAAGATATTTTCACAGAAAATTTTCTTCTTATTCTTTTTCCATTTGATGTTGATCAGATCATATCATTTAAAAAATATTATACCAGTGCAATAATATACCAGTTAATTTATAATAGGAAGATAAGGAGGGGAGAATAGAAAACAAAAACAAGAAAGCAGGCCTTTTGACTGCCATTTTTACAATGACTGGCTTGCCTATTAATATCTGATCTGCCTTATTGACAAACTGAATTATCCACAAAAGGTATTCATTGGTTGACTAAGTGGTATGGGCCTTTTTATTTTAAAATGAATTTCATTTTAACATTTAACACCCTACCATGCTATCTAGAAGGTAATGTGAGGTGTGATTCTCATTATTGATTCTTTCCTTGGACTTCTGGTTGGTCATGGTGGGCCAGACTTAAGAAAGTGGAGAAACTATTAATAGTAAGATGAATAACTGTTAATAATTAACTGTTAATAGTGCAAATTAAAAGTATGTTGTTTATTTTTTTCAGAGCCAGATGTTAAACATTTGCCAGAACATAGTTTCATAAGTCAGGGGGAAAAATAAGCATTCATAAATCGCCTACTATGTGCCAGGTGCTATGTTAAGCACTTTACAAATATCTCATTTGATAGCATATATTATCTGATTTAATCATCACAAAAATCTAGTGATACAGATAAGGAAATTATTTCCATTTTGGAGGATGGTTCATGTGAGCTTTAGAAATGTCCTAGGGTTTGTCCTGGGCCATACAGGACTGCCGTATAAATGAAAAAAAAAATGGAACCAAAATGCAGAGCCTTGCCTCTTTTCCCCAAAACCATTCTTTTTCTACTATGCCATGCTGCCTAGTGAGTGCACTTATCAGGCAATATTCCTGGGAAGACATGATAGGAACTAGCTTAAAGATTTTGTCAGAAGAATTATAAGATTAGCTTCTTAAATCTGTTGTTTAAACCAATCAACCAATCAATTAACAAGTAATTATTAAGTACTTACTATGTGGCAGATATTGTGTAAAGAGTTGGGGATAGAAAGGAAAAACAAAACCTCTGTCATCAAGCAACTTGTCTTGTAATGAGGGAAACAACGTGTGTGTGTATGTGTGTGTGTGTGTGATACACACACTCACAGACACACATACATATATATACCAAGATATACAGGATAAATGCAGAGTAAATGGAATGTAACCTTAGGGGAATTGGCACTAATAGCTTCAAAACTGGGAAATAATGTTTAAGGGTTATAAACTATCCATAGAGGTCATTCCTGTATTAAAACTGCTCTAGAGGAGCAACATCCAATCAGATGGAAAAGAAGATCACTCAACCCCACACGAGGATCTCTTTAGGTCACTCATTACTATAGAAAACCACATACTCATATTATCTATGTTCTACTGTGTTTTAATTTATTTTGTTAGGTATTTCCCAATTACATTTTACTTTAGTTCAAGAGTTCTCAGAAAATGTTGCCGGCTGTGGGGGAGGTATATGACACCTTTGCTTCAAAGGGTAAACCAGTTTAAGTGAAAATGCTGTCATACACAGAGACACAAGTATATAATATATATAGAATTTTTTTAATAGTTTCTGGTAGATGAAATTCAAATGAAGCCTGACCTAATATACACATTCATTTCCACATTGACTCCCCGATTGTCAATTATTAAAATAGACTTTTTCTGTTAAAGGCAAATAAGACTTCCTGATGTCAAGATATCAGTTCTTCAAGGATCTAGAATTTCATTGGAGTAGTTACTCTGTAGATGCAGATCACAACTCTCTCTTATGTACTTGATAATCTGTATTGCTGTACTAGAAAAATTCAATGTCCTTTTCTCAACCTGGTGAGAAGCCTTTATGAACTTAGTGAGTTTTATTCTAGGTCAAAAGATGCGTAATCCACCACCAGCTCTGTGACCGATGCCCTTCCAGCTTGATGGGACTACCAACTCTAGTTCTCCATTGGTAAAGACAGTGAAGTAACAGAATGGGATTTCAGTGAAGGAAGATAGACACATTCCTAAGGATAACTGAACTGTCTGCAAAAAAAAAGTCCTTTGAAAATGCTGGTGGTTGTATTCAGTCTGCAACAGTTATATTTCAACAATAGTACCAGGGATAAATCAAATCAGGTGGGAGCTTTTATGTCTTTGGTTGCTACTATTCATTGGTTGTGACTGGAGGCCACTGCTGATGGTGAGTAATTACTTATGGTACAATCAGAGCATTGTTTTTAAAAATGGTAAATAGTTTAGTTACAATTCAAATTTTATTTAGCATCATAGGATATACCTGGAAAGCCCTCATTTGTATAATGAGTAAGGGGAAGCATTCTTTCAGAGAAATGGAAATATTCCCTTTATTTTATTTTGTGCTTTTTAAAATTCAGAATGCAAAATCCCCTAAAACATGATTTGACTATGATTGGTGGATGTCTATAAATATAATAATTTGTTCATCTAATAATTTATAATAACACTAGTTAGCACTTCTACAGCACTTTAAGGTTTGCAAAGCACTTTACAAATATTATCTCATTTTCAGGGCATGTTCTTAACACCCTCTTACATCACATGAGATGTGGGTCCCTCAAAAGATTTTGGCCCAGCTACTCACATGGGAAAACAAAGTGTTTGACTTCATAGGAAAAAGCCACATATACATATTTTCACCTAAAAAGTGGGTTGTAAAAAGACTAAAAAGTCAGGTAGTTGATAGATTTAAACAACTAATGATAAATTAATAATGAGTTATAGATCAAAAAATCCTCATGTATTCTGGATTCTTCAACATACTTCGAAACACCTATTGTGCATTTTCATCAATGGAGAAGCAAGATAGCTACATAAAGGTATCTTCAAATGTCACAGTTGATAAGTAATCCAGGGTTCATTAAAAGACTCTTTCAGAGACATGATTCTCAAAATACTAGGCAAATGGGGAAGAATCTGGCTAGGCAGTGTGGCAATAAGATGTGAATCTTTTTATCTATGTTATTAGGGGTGGCAGATAGAAAAAGAGGAGCAGAAGTTATAACAAAAAAGTTAACACAATAAATTAAAGGGATTAGTCTGCTTAATGCATGGGAGCAATTCATGCTTCCCTCACCAATTTTCAGTGTATTGGTAATTTAATGGTGTAGTAATAATGTGTGTGTGTGTGTGTGTGTGTGTGTGTGTGTGTGTTAGCACCTTTTACCATTCATGGACTTTTACTGTGTGTGTGTTCATCCTTTGTTGCCGAAAAGACCATGTCATCAAGACAAATGATGGCATGACTTACACTTGACTTTGTTTTGGGTGAGGGAGGGCTGTGCAGGTCACCAGCCTCACTTCTCCTCCAGAGCCATCTGAATCCAGTGACCAGATATTCATCAGGATGACTGGAGATGACAGATCGGAAGAGC
>CM053771.1:482750289-482793308 GCA_028658325.1 Potorous gilbertii | reverse complement strand
TATATATATATATATATATATACATATTCCACAAAATTCACCAACATATTACCATTGTCTGGCATTATATGCAATATTCCATACCCATAGTTTCCCACCTGTGTAATAAAGATGATAAGGAGCATTTTCTCAACTTTTTTCCATGGCCAGTGTTGATCATTCTAATTTCACAATGGTTAATTTCACTTTTGTTAATTTCATTTAAAGTATTGGAGTAATTAAATGGAGGATGCTAGATGCCTGAGTGGATAGAGCACTGGGCCTGAATTCAGGAAGACCTGAGTTCAAATTCTGCCACACACTCTTAGTAGCTGTGTAACCCTGGGCAAGTCACTTTACATCTATTTGCCTTAATCAACTGGAGAAAGAAATGGTAAACCATTCCAGTACCTTTGCCAAGGAAACTCCATGGACAGAACTGGTCCATGAAATGTCAGACGTGACTGAATGACCATAAAAGTAATTAAGTAATTATTTCCTTGGTTCTTACTTCACTCTGTATTAATTCATAGTAATTCCTATGCTTCCCTAAATATTTCACTTTTATCATGGTGAAGTAGTATCCAGTTAAATCCATCCATGTACCGTTATTTGTTTAGTAATTCCCCAAGTATTCTTAACTTGAAGACACCTCCACCCTGTGCCTTTTTCTTTTTAGCTGATGAGTCTCTGGCCCAGACTACCATTTCACTTCACTCCAACTCATTATTCAGACTTTTCTATCTTCTCACCTGTAGCTTTGTTGTCACCTAATTATCACTTTCTACCTCCTCACTAGTACCCTTCTTTTCACTTTTCTCACTGATCCTAATTTTCTCAATTTACATATTGTCTTTTGTCATTAAAATATAAACTCCTAGAAATTAGAGCCTTTTCCCTTTTTTTGCTTGTATTTTGATCCTTCAGTGACGCTACCTGACATTAAAAAACAAAACAAAACAACAACTTAAACAGTGTTTTCTATATCACCATCTGTTGGGCATCTTTTTGTTTGTTTTCAGGTCTTTGCTTCCACTAAAAAAAAAGTGCTGCTGTGACTATATTTGGTGTATACATGGGTCCTTTTATCTCTCTTTGCCTTACCCATGGGAGATATACATTCCTATCCATGGTGTTTTTGGATATTCAAAGGCTATGAATACTGCAATCATTAATGTAATATCACATTTCAACCTTTCTGCTCCTTTGTAGTGGTGGCTGCTACATCTTGTGTGACCCTGACTTTGGCTTCTCAGTTCTTTAATTTTTTTCTAGTTGTATTAATTTTTCTTTAATTAGGATGTTATTGATTTTGGCTATGAAGTTTCTGGGAGTTTTAATTTCAGGGTTTCTTTTATGAAGTGACTGATGGATTCCATTTTGTTTTTCTCTGTTTCTAAGAGAAATAGGTATGATTTCATTACATCTCATGCTGAGCTTTTCAGGTAGTCCAGTAACTTTTACATTACTTTCTTTTACCTCTTTTCCAGATAAGCTGTTTCTGTAGAGGATACCTTCCCTTTCCTTCTAGTCTTTGTCTTTTTATTTTCTTTAATATTTCTTCTTCTTTCATGGAGTCATTAACTTCCATTTGGTTCCTTCTAAGTTTCAGAGAGTCTTTCTCAAATAAGGTTATATACTTCTTGTGCTAGGCTCAATTTTCTTTCCAAGTCTTAGTTCTAATTTTTTTGAGTTCTTTCCACTAGCCTTCCTATTTCATTCATAAAATCATTAAAAAACCTCTTTTATAATCACTTGATTAGTTTATTTCAGCAATTCTACTTATACTAGCAACCAAACTATATTTTATTTTGCAGCTTATCCTGTAGATATTTTGGAATTACTTTCTTCTTTGGGGTTTGTGATGTGGCTGTTCCTGCCATCAATAGTAGCTCTAATAGTAGGATTTAGTTTTCTTTTGTCATTCTGCCAGAATTATTTCCCAGATATGGACTTTTGATAGGGCCAACTACTACCCACTTCCCAGAAGGAATTTCTGGGGTTTGCTTGGTTTTGTATTCTCATGATCTTGTTTTTGCATTCTCCAGGTCCTGGGTATTGCATTCTTCAGGGATCATAGAGAGCGCTCAGGCTAGGGACCTGCAAACTTTCAATGGGTCCAAAGCTACCAGCCTAGCATGAAGTCTAATTGCTGTCCACGCTTGCTTGAACTTTGTAAGCTCCTGAAACTGATTTGGATCTAGACTTCCAAGTAGAGGATTGCATCTGATTAGAGATTCATTTGATTGCTGCTGGTCTTGGCCACAAACTGCTGGAAGGCTCTGTAGGTTCAGAAGTACAAAATGTGGGCTTCTTCCTTTGAGATTCCTGCTTGGAAAAATCTGCCACATGCTTTAACTTGAGCTTGACTAGATCTGAAGCTTTATTCTGGGCCCAGAGTCATATGGATATTACTTACTTCTGGTTTTGCTCCTTGCTCACTGAATAGTTTCGGACTCATGACTACTCCTTACCCCATTCTTTTTTTTTTGAGGTTTCAACACTTTATTCAAGTTGTGTTTTTAAGTGGTGGTTAAGTACAGCATTTGGAGGGGAAGGCTTCTAATTCCACACAATATGGAAGATTCTAAAAGGTATCCATTAATTGCTAAAAAAAAAAATTAGTGTGAGAATACAACAGAAGTCCAATTTTGATTCCAAGTGATGTCACTATGTGAGCACAGTTACACAGACTCTTCCCTGCTTATGGTTCTGTGCCCTAGCAGCCTCTTTATATGTAACTCAGCCAAAGTGAATGGAGCCACAGAGAGACTGGGAATTAAGTACTATACGATTGACTTAATCACATCAAACTGGCTCCATGACAAAATGGTACAAACTGGACACCTGCAGGACTCTGCAGACAACTTTTGGCAGAACTAACTAATCAAAGCTGGAACAATTCATGAGGATTTGACTTTAAAAAAAAAAAGAATTTCCTTTTCAGACAAATTTTCACTCCATCAAGGAATGAGCCTCTTTCTACCCACTTAGGATAGATAGGTAGTCAAGTTGCATGCAACGGACCATGAATTCTCACGAAGTCAAAATTCCATTCCTTTAATCAGTCCACATTTACTAACTGCCTTCCCCTGTCAGCTATCTCTAGATAAAAAGGTGGTTCAATGCACCATTTCAATCCTTAAGAGAATTCTGAAAGCTATCGTGGAAATCATCACATATCAGATCTTTTTCTTCTGAGTGGGTTTCTTCTGTATCTCTGAAAGGATAACACTTTAAAGCTGCATCATCTTTAACCTGAAGAATTAACATGATTGATTCATAGCAATACTTGTGTCCCAGATATACAACATGAAAAGGTACATTAGTTTCTGAAGGTAGCTATCCTGCGAAATATTTTAAAATTAAGTGATTGTACAATTTCTTTTATGCTTGAAATTCTAGTTCTAGACCAAGTTTGTGGCCACCAGCATTGGCATTGTCCAGCAAAGCTGATAATATCAGTTTGATACCTGGTTTTAGAGTCTGGGTGTAAACTAAACCTATCAGACTAGAATTGTTCACTTTAACAGACAAAGAGACCTCAGGGTCAATCTGATATTTGGCTGCTGTTCCAAAAGTGTTGCTATTTCTAGCTATCCAGGCTAGGTTGACAGCAGTTTCCAACTTCTTGTTCACCTTCTGATGAATAGACCTCCCAAACTCTGTGCCATCGTTCACGTTGGTGTGCAGCTGGAATTCATTGGTCTTGTAGCCAACAGCAAAGTTGCTTTGGGTCAAAATTCATCTGATAGTCTGCCCACCAGCCCTCATAGCCAAGTACCACAGCTCCTCATATTGAAGGTCCAGAAATATCAAAATCAATGTCACAGTCAAGATTGATATGGTCCCGCTTATATCCTGACTTAATCTTAGCATTTTTTTTCCCCTGTGTTAGGTGAGAAGGATGAATCAAAGGTCAACTTCAGTCCACGTGCAAGCTGATCCTAAACAGTAATTTCAGAGTCCAATGTATTGTCTGGGTTCCATTTTTCTTATAAATGTCAAGCCATATTCAGACCATTTGTATGTTGTTTCCAAACTGCCCAAAACTTTGCTGGTTTTGGTGTTTACTGAACCTGAACTTGTAAATTCTAGCCCATTCTCAGACTTTCTTTTCAGATCCAGTTTTATTAAACCAGATCCATAACCCTTAGAAAACACATCCCTGACAGATTTTCCAAGGTCAGCGCAAGTAGGTGGCACAGCCATTTTCTTCCTCCCTTGGGCAGACACAGCGGGAGCAGCAGTGGGCAGCAGACCTAGAGGCAAAGGGGTGGCAGAGGTTCTATTCTTTCATGCCTAGACATAGATCCTATCATCAGTCCCCATGGGATCCAATAATCAGCTGACACTGAGTAATTAAAAAATAAATAAAGAACCCAAAGAATAGAAATTGAACAACTGACCTGGAAAATAGATCCAGGAGAGACAATTTCAAAATTATGGAACTTCCTGAAATTCATGATCAAAAAAAAAGAGCCTATACATCATCTTTCATGAAATTATCAAGGAAAATTGCCCTGATATTCTAGAACCAGAGGGTAAAATAAATATTGAGAGAATCCACTGATCACCTCCTGAAAGAGACCTGAAAAGAGAAACTTTTAGGAATATTGTATCCAAATTTCAGAGTTCCCAGGTCAAGGTGAAAATATTGCAAGCAACTAGAAAGAAACAATTTGAGTATTGTGGAAATACAATCAGGATAACACAGGATCTGGCAGCTTCTACATTAAGGAATCGAAGGGCGTGGAATAGGATATTCCAGAAGTCAAAGGAACTAGGACTAAAACCAAGAATCACCTACCCAGCAAAACTGAATATAATACTTCAGGGGAAAAATAGAAATGTGAATAAAAATTCATTATGAATGAGTAAAAAATAGAAAATGAAATAAAGGACTTTCAAGCACTCTTGATGAAAAGACCAGAGCTGAATAGAAAATATGACTTTCAAACACACAAATCAAGAGAAGCGTGGAAAGTTAAACAGGAAAGAGAAATCATAAGGAACTTACTAAAGTTGAACTGTTTACATTCATACAGGGAAAGATAATATTTGTAATTCTTAAAACTTTTCTCAGTATTTGGATAATTGAAAGGATTATACACACACACACTATACATACATACATACATAAATACATATACGTACATGTAGACAGAACACAGGGTGAGTTGAATAGGAAGGGATGATATCTAAAAAAAATAAAATTCAGGGGTGAGAGAGGAATATATTGGAAGGAGAAAGGGAGAAATGCAATGGGGCAAATTGTCTCTTATAAAAGAGGCAAGGAAAAGCTTTTTCAATGGAGGGAAAAATGGGGGAGGTGAGAGGGAAAAAGTGAAGTTTACCCTCATTACATTTGGCTTGAGGAGGGAATAACATACACACTCAATTTGGCATGAAAATCTATCTTACACTACAGGAAAGTAGGGGACAAAGAGGTTAAGTGGGGTGGGGGGAATGAAAGAAAGGGCAAATGGGAGGAGGGAGTAATTAGAAGTAAACACTTTTGGGGATGGACAAGGTCAAAAGAGAGAATGGAAGAAATGGGGGCCAGGATAGGATGGAGGGAAATATAGTTAGTCTTATACCACATGATTATTATGGAAGTCTTTTGCATAACTACACATATATGGCCTATATTGAATTGCTTACCTTCTCAGTGGGGATGAGTGGGGAGTGAGGAAGGGAGAGAAGTTGGAACTCAAAGTTTTAGGAACGAATGTTGAGAATTGTTTTTGCATGCAACTGGGAAACAAGAAATACAGGTAATGGGGTATAGAAATCTATCTTGCCCTACAAGAAAAGAGAGAGGATGGGGATAAGGAAAGGGAGGGGTGTGATTGAAGGAAAAGCAGATTGAGGTAAGGGATAATCAGAATGAATAGCATTTTGGGGTGGAGGAAAGGGAGAGATGGTGAGAAAATTTGAAACTCAAAATTTTGTGGAAATGGATGTTGAAAACTAAAAATAAATAAATAAACATAAAAAAAGAACATCCACATCTATGAGATCACAGATCAGTTAAAGTATCAAAATACTTGTATCCACTAGTATCCATTGGGAGAAGTTTTGACCTCTCTTTGTATTTCATTTTTCTATTTGTATTCCTAGAAGTAACAGGGAGCTGTTGGCATTTATTGACCACAGGTTTGACAGAATTGGACCTAAACTTTAAGAGTCATCCTTTGGCAGCTGAGTGGAGGAGAGACTGGTGGAGGGAAAGTTACTGGAGGGAGGGAGGCCAATTAGGAGATTATTCCAATAATCTAAGTAAAAGGCTGTGAGAGCCTCAATAGGATCAGTGGCCATGTGAGTGTAGAGAAGAGGTCAACACAAGAGAGACTTACACAGATGGAATCAATTGGAAATGGTAATGTATGTGACAAACTTTATAAATGTTAAAGTTCTATATTATCATAACAAAACAGTTTTTAACTTTGACTGGAGGAAGTCTGTAAAGTATGTGGATTCTGTATTCCAGTAAATGAAATCTAATTATGTAGCTGAGTCACTGATGATAATTAATATGTACTCATGTGTGTCATATCCTATGATGAGTCCTTCCTTAACAGAACCAGATCTTGTTGTCTCATACTTCTCTGGAGTTAGGTTTTTTAATGTTCCTTATCTTTTGGGTTATTATTTATTTATTTATTTATTAATGTCTCATCCTCCCAATTAGACTGACATTTAAAAAAAAATAACATCCAGAATCATGACTAAATTTTCCTGCAATTTTACCAAAGGACTTGGTATAATATTTTGCATAAAATGGATATTTGAAGAGAGTGTTGTGTATTGTATGTATGGATTGTATTCCTCCTAAGTGATAGGTCATTATACTAAAAGCAGGAGATAGTCTGATATGATTTCTGCCCTAAAGGACATGACAATCGTTGTTTTCCAGAAGTTATTATAATGGACACCAATTGCAATTTGCAAGTATCTACATAAAAAGAGTACACTAACCTGTTGATTTCCTATCATGTGATTAATAGCTACGTAGTGAAACATGAGTTCATGCTTTTGTGAATCCAAAAAATAATCCGCTTGCCTATGGACAATAGTAACTATTCCCCATTACCACAAACACTCTGCACTCTGTCTCTCCTCTGCCTGCCTGAAATATTTCCTACTTTAGTTCTAAAAGTATGAATGCTGGAAGGAAGAGTCAGACACAGAAAATGATTTTTGTAATTTCCAAAGAAGCTAGAGTCAGAAACAAACAAAAACAAGGAAGCCAACACGCACATACAGGGTTGTTTTTTTCCTTCTGTCTCCTGCTCCTTGCCCTCCACCCACAAACACTGCAGGCATGCAGATGATTGCATCTGTGTTTTCATAAAGTAATACTATTTGATTTTCCCTCAAATGTTACTGTTTCTTTGCAATTCAGAAACTTCCCTGTTCTACCAGTGAATTAGTATGGTGACTTAAGTGGAATTATAACTGAATTGAATTACCCTTGGCAAAATTGAGTGCATGGAAAAAATCTCATGATGCCTAATATATCTGTAAAACAGGCTAAACTCTGGGAAATGTCAGTATTTATTTTAAGGGACAATGAGCATGATAAAATTCTAAAGTAAGAAAAGAATATAGTTCTTTGAAATAAGGTGTGATGGGAATTAACTTACCTAGGAACTAGTTAATACATGGTTAGTTTTTCACTTCCAAGAAAAATAAGCCACCAAGATATCAAAAACAAGCCAAGCCAAGTATTATTGGGTATCTTTGTCTTTCTAAATGTAAATTACTTCTGACATTCAAATTCTGAATATGAGAAGTTCAAAGAACCAATAAAACCCATCTCTTTCAATATACTATACAGGAAAGGCCCTTGGGGTACAGTTGTGAAATTCATTCTATTATCATTGTTTTTAAAAATCTTACTCTGGATGAAAAAGAGGGTTGGCTAAAATGTGATTGAGAAGCTCTGACTTCACATCCATGCACTGGGGGGAATGAGCAAATGTGTTCTCTGCGTAGATGTAAAATGAGATAACTTCCTGCCTAAACCGTGCACTAAGGTATACTAAGTCTTCTTTAACATTCACAATATGGTCTGATAAGTCTTATGAAGGAGAATGGTTATTTTTGCTTCATTACTTTAAAGATCAAACCAGAATATGTATAGACACACAGACACATGAACAGACCCTCCACCCTACATACACATTTAGTTTCATCATTCATTTGCATATTCAATATTCAATGAACGAACAACTTTCTCAATGGTCTGATAATGAAACCCTGGTATCTAGATGATGTGAAATTAATATTAATACATTAAGTCTTCTAACATTTAATAGACATTAGAAAATGAGATGCTACTAGAACTCTTCTATAGAAGGGATTCTGAACCTGGAGTCCATGAACTTGATGGTTGATGATTTTTTAAAAAATCATCACAATTCTATTTTACTGTAATTAGTGGCACAGTAGGTAGAATGCTGGGCCTAGAGTCAAGAGGACCTGAGTTCAAATCCAGTCACAGATACTTACCAGTTGTATAACTCTGGTCACTGACCCTCTCTCTGCCTCAGTTTCCTCATCTATAAAATGGGGACAATACTGTCATTATACCTCCCATGGTGGTTGTGTAAACCAAGTGAGATGATAATTGTTAAGTGCTTAGCAGAGTTAGTGACACATAGTAAGTGCTTTGTAAATATTAGCTAGTATTATTAGTTACTGTCACTACTACCACTACTACTACTACTACCACCACCACTACCACTACTACTACTACTACTACTACCACTACTACTACTACTACCACCACTACTACTACTACTACCACTACTACTACTACCACCACTACTTTGTAATACTATGTGTTTTACTTTATGCATTTAAAAACATTACTGTGGGAAGGGGCCCATAGATTCACCAGACTGAGACCAAATGAGTCAATGACACAGGAAAGGCAAAGCACTATTTTTCTATAGGTTTGTCACTCAAGCCCCAGTGTATCACCAAGATTCTTTAGTAAAGTTCTTAGAGAGTAAAAAGGGTAAGCCTGACTGAATACTAGAAAAACAAAGTGGATGAAACATAGGATAAAGCCTAGATACTGATATAAAGCTGGTAGGTAGTTTATCGAATTATTTTGTCAAGAAGTGTTTCCTGGAAATTTATAGAAGAGCCATAACGAATGATTTTAGCACCTTTGGCAAGCAGTCCAGACTGGGGTCTCAAAAACTGTTGTCATAAGAGCAGTAATGAGGACAAATTCAGTTTAGAAGGAGGGGGAGTTAGTTACTAACGTGACTCACAGATGGAAATGGTTAACAAAGCTTGAGTAGTTTCTTACTGTATTTTATACTTTATTAACTTCTTTCCTTTCTGGGTTGATCTCCTGACTCTTTATACTTTTCTCTATGCCACTGCAGCATCCTCATTTTGGAAGTTCACTTTGATCCTGGTATCTTACACTGGAAATACGTTCGGTCCCTTCTTCTCTTTGATTGGCTCCTCCCAGATTCTCCATTTCTCTCCTAGGTCTTCTGGATACTTTTGCTTCTCCCTCCCTTCCCCCTTTCAGCTTCTTTTTCTGTGTTATAAGCTCCTTGGGGGGCAGGGACTGTCTTTTTTTCTTGTATTTATATTCCCAATAATTAGCATAATATTTGGCACTTAATAAGTGACTAGTAAATGCTTGGGGGCAGCGAGGTAGCACAGTGGATAGAGTGCTGGGACTACAGTCAACAAGTCTCATATTCCTGAGTTCAGATCTGATCTCAGACAATTACTAACTGTAACCCTGGACAAGTCACTTAATCTTGTTTGCCTCATTTCCTCATCTGTAAAATGAACTGGAGAAGGAAAGGAATGAACCACCACTCAATAAATGCTTGTTGACTTAATTTGACTTTCCTTGTCAACTAGGTTATGAACCCAGCTGATTCAAGTTGCATAATATTAATATTCTTGTGATACCAAATGACTATAGTGCATACTACACCATGATCCTCAAGGAAATTAGATTTCTGAAAGAAAAACAAAGACCAAAAAGTAATGAAAACCATTCATGGTGGACAAAACCAGACCAGATGTTACCTCATATATGGTAATTTCTTTGTACCAAACTTTTATATGGTAATTTCTATTAACAACATTATTGGATATATATACACATATATACACATGCATGCATACATATACATATATGTATATACACATGCATATGTATATGTGTATGTATAGATGTATGTATGTATATATGTGTGAGTATGTGTGTATACATATATATATGTATACATATATATATATATATATATATATATATATATATATCTGAAAAGAGGTAGGAAATTCATTTAGTAGAAACTAGAGATGACAAAGGGACAGTCCAAATTGTACACCAGTATATGAAAGATAAAAAGGGAGACCCCTTTATTGGATCAATATTCTATGGAATATTTATGTCAAAGCACAGATAAAAACATATCACAAAAGAAGGCTCAAAGAGGGTATGGTTAGGTTGTAGGATGGAATAAATGCATTAATGATATCATGGGTACATAAAAAAACCCCATAATCTTCAAAGTCATATTGACTCATAGATATCATGCTACTATGTTTCTAAGACAGCATAAAAAATAAAAAATTTCCAAATACCATGTAGTTCCTTTTTTCCTAAAGATATTAGTATTGCCCTAATAGCCAATGTAGAGAGATTTCTCTCTAGAAAAAAAGGCAACTTGAATCAGATGCTAGAGGCCAGCTTCCGCAAAACCGACCAATACGTTAATCACTTTTGACAGGATGTCCTGTCTTCCAGCCTCTTAGGCCTGATCTCTGCAATGAAGGGAAGGAAGTGCATTATCCTATCTCTTCTTGGAGGCCTAGCTTGGTTATTATAATGAGAGTGTATAGTTTCAAATGTTGTTCTTGTTACTCGGTATCCATTGCTATAGGCACCATTTAGATTGCTTCGTTTGCTCTATTTATTTCATTTCATATAAAAAATAGGAATCTTCCTGGGTCTTCGTGATTCTGCACATTTAGTCTATTGTATCACATTCAGGTAATAGTCTCGTCTTACGTTTACAATACATTTTTAGCCATTCTTTCAATCAAGGCTTGTATTCTTTGTTTCTAATGTTTTGCTACTACAAAAAATGCTGCATAAATATTTTAGTATGTATATGGAATATTGATTTTTAAAAATCATTAACCTCCTCAGGATATACCAAACAACAGAATCTCTTAGTCAAAGACTACGGATATTTCCCTTTCTTAGTATCATCTCAGAGCGCTTTCTCAGCAGGCTAGACAAAATCCCAGCTCCATTGGGGGCATATTCTTTTGATGACCCCTCCAACATGGACTGTTCCCATCTTTTGTCATCTATGACTATGTGTTCTGGGTATGAGGTGAAACCTTAGAATTGTTTTGCTTTTTGCTTCTACAACTAGTGATTTGGAGTAATATTTTATATGGTTCTTAATAGTATTCAGTCCTTGTTTACAAAACTCTCTCGACTCCTTAGGAATTAGTGAATGCCTTTTGATTATATATTTGCATTCATTATCAATATATTTTAGATATCAGACTCTAATTTGCTGTATTGGATGCAAAGTTTTTTTAATTGGATATTTCCCTTATCATCGTATTTGCGTTGATTTTGTTATGTGAGAGCTTTTTCAATTTTGTGAAATTGGAATCTTTTGTGGTCACCTCTAACCCTCTTTGAGTTAAGAATCATCCTCCTAGCTACAGCTGTGAAAGTTATCTTATGATTTCTTTTTTATGATGTAATCCTTAATATTCAATGTTCATATGCTTTTTGGAGATGACTGTGGTATTTGTAGTGGGGTATTCACTTAAATAATTTAAGTTAAATCTCATTCCAGTTTTCACAATAGTTCTCACCTAATTGGGAATTATTTCTACAATAATTTTAAGTTTGGAGGTTTATCAAACCCTGGGCCTTTAAGTTTAATTATTCTAGATCTGTCTTTCCCAGGATGTTCCTTTGATCTACTTTTCTATTTTTTAAAAAGTAGTATGAAGTAATTTTGATGATTGATAATTTTGATTGATAGGATAAATTGATAGGATAAATTGATAGGATAAATGTGATGATAGGATAAATAAAAGTCTGCAAATTATTCCAATTTTCTTTTCATATGCTATAATTTTCTGTGTGTTTAGCACATTTAGTCGACCTAATGGGCAGCTAGATGACACATTAGATATGGTGTTGGGCCTAGAGTTAGGAAGACTCATCTTTCTGAGTCATGTTGGGCCACAGACACTTATTAGATACACAATTCACTTAACCCTGTTGGCCTCAGTTTCCTCATCCGTAAAATGAACTGGAGAAGGAAATGACTCTAGTACCTCTGCCAAGAGAACCCGAAATGGGGTTACAAAGGGTTGGACATGACTCAAAATGACTAAACTACAACAATCAAGTAATTTTGATGATTAATACTTTGTAGTATAATTAAAATCTTCAAATTATACCCATTTTGTTTTTACTATTTATATAAGATCCTATGTACATTTTTTGTTTCTTCAGGTGAATTTTGTTATTTTGTCTGTTTCTATACAGGATCTCCTTGGTAGGCAAAATAACAAATCTGTTATTACTTCACTGGCATAGCTGAGTCATCAGTACTGAATTTCCCTCTAGTAGCTTATGTTAGTAGTTGCACCTATGTAACTGTGCTAAATGGAAATAATGCCTCATAGTTGAAGATAATCTGTTCCCCAAATTATATGTCCTTGGGCCTTTCCCTTCCCTTCTTCTTCTTCCAGGCCTTGTTCCTTAACCTATAGCCCTCTCAACCTAGACATCTCTCTCTAAGACCTGTCCCCTTCTACCACCGATGCTTCCTCCTGGAGCCTTCATTTTTTAAAATTTTATAGGAGCCCAGTCTAGACTTCATTCCTTTCCCACTCATGTTTCTAGACTTCAAAACCATGCCCCCATCCTGGGTACCTTTTCCCTTTCTTCCTTCTTGCCACCCCTCTTTGAGCTCCTTTCTCTGTGTTGCCTTCCTTCTTTAGAATATAAGCTCCTTGAGGGCACAGACATTCTTTTTTTTTAGATTTTTGTCCCTGTGTTTAGCCCAGTGCTTGGCACATAGTAACACTCAATAAGTGCTTGCTTCCTTCTTTCTTTGCTGCTTAGCCTTCATTCTTAAGACTACATCTCTCCTCTGGCCCACTGTTCTCCCTCTCACACTGGATGCTAACTGATCTCTTTTTCTCCTGAGACAGAAAATTGCATAGATATATACCTATCTCTTAGGGAAGGGAAGCTCTGCTCCTCCAGACACAAACTTTTGCAAGTCTACTCTTATCCCAAGGCCTTCATTTCCTATTGCAAGCTCAGACCTCCTCCCCTATAAGAATAGTCTGTAGTGGCACTTTATCCTTCTCCAGGTCATGGTCCCCTCTCTTTTAGTTCCTTTTCCCCAGTCCCTTCTCTGTATTTTACTTGTGGCTTGCCTGAAAAAGGTTTTCAGCTCTCATTTAAGAATACAGGCTAAGATGACATCAAATGCTGAATTAGTTTTATTTAACTCAATCATCCAAACAGTAGGCCCCAAAGATTTAAGGCAATCCTGTGCCCTACCTTCCCTGAGGTCCAGTATAGGCATAGAAGACTTATAATGACACCCTGGCTTTGTCTTCCCTCACAAAAATATGGAAGAGGAACGTGGGATAGCTATGAGTAAATCAAACTCCTTCCAAACCTGCCTCAGGCCTATAAGGTCTACATGATTCAAAATACCTAAGGAAGAGTGGGTTCCAGTTGTTCCTTCATGTTATAACTCCCTACTAACTCATCCTGCTTCCTCTTTGAGGCTGAGTGAGTGGTGTGTTCCCTGAACATCCCTCCAACACCACATGAGGCTGGGCACCTTCATTTCTTTTCCCACCTGCTCTTGTCTAGGCTATGCTCTGCCTCCCTATGTCTCTACCTGGCTGGTCCATGTGGGAATGCAGTCCATCTGATACCTAGCCTTCCTTTGCCTGATCCTGACCTCTCTTTTAAAGGCTAAGGTTGCAGCTCAGTTGTGGAGACTAATCATGGTTAGCATTTATGTAGCGCTTTAAGGTTTGCAATGTGCTTTACAAGCATCACATCATCTGAGCCTCACAACTCTAGGAAGCAGTGCTTTAACTTTTAACATTTAACTTACGGGGAAACTGGGGCAGATAGAGATGAAAAGATTTGCCTCGAGTCACACAGTCTGTAAGAGTCTGACTAGATTTGATCTCAGGTTCTCTTGCTTCTAAGTTCAATGCTATTTCATACACAGCTGTCTCTCACTAAGCAGTATACAGGAGTCAGCATCAGAACAAAGAAGTTTTAGGATCAGAATTTTCACCATACCTTTAACTTACAATATCTGCTAAGGTGGGGATAGTCTTTGAAGGCACTGGGTCTCTTCAGCCTGGAATAGAGAAGACATCTGGTGGAAGCCATCTGAAGGGCTATCATAAAAAGACAGACCAGACTTATTCTGTTTACTTTTTCCATGAAGAACATGAAGTATAGGAGGTGGGGCAGATTTTTAGTTCAGTCCTGAGGACACACTAATGATTAGAGCTGTGGAATGGGCTGCCTAGGGAGGCTAGGAGTTTTCTATCACTTAAACTCTTTAAGGAGAGGTTGAGTGACCTTATCAGGGATGCTGTAAGAGACTTTCTATTAATGTATAGAGTATACTAGGCAGTCTCTGAGATTCCTTCCAGCTCTAATGTAGTGGAGCTGTTAGACCAGGCAGGGGAAAGGGGCTACACCCCATGGAACACACGAGTATTGTTGTGAATGGGACTAGCTGATAGAGTATGCATGGAGAGGAGCCTGTGCCCTAGCCACTTCTGGTGACACTGGCCATTCCTACATAGCTAAGTGACATAGTCAGTCAATAAATACTTAACTGAGCAACTATTATGTTCCAGGCTCTGTGCTTAGGGCTGGAATAAGGCATAGTGAGTGAATGGAGCACTGAGACTGGAGTCAGGAAGACCTGAGTTCAAATCTATCCTGAGATACTAACTGTGTGACTCAGGGCAAGTTATTTAATCTTTGCCTCTGTTTACTCAATTGTAAAATTGGAATAATGATGACACCCCCCCAAGGATTGTTGTGAGGATAAAATGAGATAATTGCAAAAAAGTAATATAATAAATATATGATATATACTATATATTAATATAATATATAATAATATAATAATTGCAAACAAACAACAAAACAACACTTAGCACAGGGCCTAGTACGCAGTAGGTACTAAATAAATATTTGTCTCCCTGCCTTTCTTCTCCCTGTGTTCCATTCTATATACTTCAAGCCTAGCCCTACACTCCTCCATACTGACATTCTTTAATTCCATGCAAGACTGGGGTGGTGCTAAGTCTGCAGTCTAGTTAAAGATGAAAGTTTAAGTGGCAAAATTTCATTCGCATGCTTTGAAAAAGCCCAGATTTTGAATTGATTTAGGTCAGACTTAAAGTCTTTAAGGATATAGTTCTTTCTGAGCTAGTCTAAGTTGGCAAACCTAGCCACCTGGCCTTACCTCACTGTCACATCAGTTTCACCAAGCCTCAGCCCCCAGAGTAGGAAATCTCTTTCTCAGAATATTCCCCTTTCCTGGTTTTGTGTAGTTGAGCCTCAGAAGATCACTGAGAGCATTTCCATATTTTGAAGCAGTTTAATTTTAAATCTGAAACTGAGTAATAAAGAAAGGCTAAGATACAAACCTGATGATTCCTGGTATCTGGTATTCTTTTTTATAAAGAAATAAAGGGAAGGGGACCTGCCTATTTGATATTTAATTAATTTTTCTTAAACTAGACCTGGGATTTCATCAGTATGTGGATCTCCCAGGGAAAACTCCATTTACTCGGAAACTTGCAGTCTGGAAGAGCAGTCTCGGGGCACTGAGAGGTGGAGTTATTTGTATGGAGCTGGTCCTATAGATGGTGTTTGAGAGGGATCTGGTCTGGTCTTCCTGCCTCCAAAGCCAGCTTTGAATCCACTATGCCATGCTATCTCAGGCTCTCCATCAAATGTGTGAGCACACACAATTCTTAGGTAACTTGGCAATCTAGAAAATGAGCTTAAGCTGTCTAGACATGCTTTATAGCTTCTTATACTATACCTGACCCTTCAGACAACTAGGCACAGCTGTGCTGTAGACATTACTGGCACATTTTTCTCTGGAGAAGTCTAAATGAAATCATCCTAAAGATGAAAAAGACTGTAATAGAAGAGGAATAAATTTGGTTGTTTGAAGTGTTTTCCACTGGCAAATTAAATAAAAGAATATTACATCTGACTTAAAAATAAATTTGTTCCTTTTCTACTTACAAAACTAACGTAATTATTTTTTAAAAGGGTTATCAAAGTTGGAGCCTTGGAACACAAGATTTTTGCTAACTAGTAGTGACTAATCTCTCCTGAGTCACTGCCTCATTGTGATGGTGGAGCTTGTGTAGTTCAATGAAACTATGAGTATGCCGTGTAGAATCCAGACAAAAGGTGATCCACTGGAGAAGGAAATGGTAAACCACTCCATTTTTCTAAGAAAACCCTATGGACAGTATTGAAATGATCAAAGATATGACACTGCAAGATAAACCTCTCAGGTTGGAAGTCCCAATGCTACTGGGAAAGAGTAGAGGATGATTACAGGTAGCTCCAGTACCAATCTAGTGGCTGGATCAAAGCCCAGCTCAACTGAGCTGGGAGCTCAATTGTTGATGTGTCTGGTGATAAAAAAAGCTGATGCTGTAAAGACCAATATTGCATAGGAATCTGGAATGTAAGATCTAGGAACTAAGATAAGCTAGATGTGATCAAACAGGTGATAGAAACATTAAACATCAACATTTTGGATTTCAGTGTACTTAAATGGATGAGAACAACTGAATTTAATTCAGGTGATCACTTATATGTACTACCGTGAGCAAGAATCCTTTAGAAGAAATGGAATAGCTCTCATTATGAATACAAGGATGAGAAGGCAGTCCTGGGGTATAATCTCAAAAAGAACAGAATGGTATTTGTTTGAATCCCAGGCAAACAGTGCAATATCATGGTAACGTAAGTCTGTGTTCCAACCACTGATGCTGAAGATGCTAAAGTTGATCAGCTCTATGAAGATCTATAATATCTTTTAGAAACAACACCAAAAACTACTTCACACCTATCAGATTGTCCAATATAACAAGGAAAATGATAAATATTGAAGGGAATGTAGGAAAATTGGGACAGTAATATAATATTGGTGGAGTTGTGAACGAATCCAACCATTCTAGAGAGCAATTTGGCACTATGCCCAAGGAGTTATAAAACTGGGCCTACACTTTAAACTAGCTATGTATCTCAAAGAGGTCAAAGAAAAAGGAAAAGGACATATATGTACAAAAATATAGCAGCTCTCTGTAGTGATAATGACTAAGAAATTGAGAGGATGTTCATTAAGTGGGGAATGACTGAACAAGTTGTGGTATATGATTATGGTGAAATACTATTGTGCTATAACAAATGATGAGTGGGATATTCTTAGAAAAACCTGGAAAGACTTACATGAACTGTAATAAGGCAGGAGTGAGCAGAACCAGAAGAACAGTGTATACAGCAACAATAGTATTGCACGATGATCAACTGTAAATGACTTAGCTTTCTCAGCAATACAAAGATCCAAGACAATTCCAAAGAACTTATGGTGAAAGATACTATTCATCTCCAGAGAACTGATGAAGTCTGAATGCAGATTTAAACATTGCTTTCACAACCTAACTCATATGGAAGTATATTTTACATGACTGTGAATGTACAACCCATAGCAAATTGCTTACTGTCTTGGGAAGGGGAAAGAAAGAGGGGGAGAGTATTTGGAACACAAAATTAAGAAAAATACACATTACAAATTGTTTTTACAGGTAATTAGAAAAAATAAAATATCAAAGGCCAAAATAAAAAAAAGATGCATGCCCAGAGGATGATACATGCTAAAAAAAAGAGTAAAACTCAGCTAAAAAAGAGAAAAATAACACCCCAAAAGATGTCACATTCATCATAGAAAATTAGAATTCTAAAGTTGGAAATTAATTAAAGAAATAACATTCAAGTTTGGCCTTGTGGTACAAAATGAAGCAGGGAAGAGGCTAAAAGAGCTTTGTCACAATTACTTGCTGGTCATAATACTCTTTTTCAACAATCCAAAGGTGACTTTCCACATGAACATCACTAGATGGTCAACATAAAAATCAGATTGAACTAATAATTTATGGCCAAAGGTGGAGAAGCTCTTTATGGTCAGTTAAAACAAGACCTGGACTGACTGTGACTCAGATCATGAGCTTCTTATTGCAAAATTCAGACCTAAATTGAAGAAAGTAGGGCAAAGTTTCAGACTGTATAGGTATGACATAACAACTCTTGTGAATATGAAGTATAAGTAAAGAATAGATTTAAGATCTGGTAGATAGAGTGCCTGAGGAATTATGGGTAGAGGTTTGTAATTATGTACAGGATGCAGAAATTTTAAAAAAATCTAAAGAAAAAGAGCAAGAAAGCAAAATGGCTGTCTGATGAGGCTTTACAAATAACTAAGGAAAGAAGGAAATTGAAAGATAAAGGAGAAAGGGAAAGATATATCTAACTGAATGCACAATTCCAGAACATAGCAAGGAGAGATAAGTAAGTTTTCTTAAAGGAGCAATGCAAAGAATAGAAGAAAATGGGAGAATGGGAAAGATGATATCTCTTCAAGAAAATTAAAGGTATCAAGGGAACATATCATGTAAAAATGGGAATGATAAAAGAAAAAAATAGTAGAAGTAGAAGAGATTAAGAAGAGATAGTAAGAATACACAGAAGGACTTTACAAGAAAGATCTTATTAATAATCAAGATGTTGTGGTTACTGATTGAGAATACTACATCTTGGAGAATAAAGTCAAGTGAGACTGAGGAAGCTTACTAAGAGTAAGGCTAGTGAAAGTGATGGAAAGTCAGTTGACCTAATTAAAATCCTAAAAGTTGATGCTGCACTCCGTATGCCACCAAATTTGGAAAACTTATCAGGGACTACTGGATTGGAAAGGAGCAATTTACATTCTGATCTTGATAAAGGGCAATGCCAAAGAATGTTCAGATTGCTGAGCTAAAATGCTCATCTCTCACACCAAGGTTTTACTTAAGATTCTATGTAATAACCTCCAAAATGGCACACAGTGGTGTGAATGAATAGAATCACACTTGGGTCTTACGATACACAACCAGGAGTACTCCTTTGGATTTACTTTCTTTTTAAAATAATGTTTTAATATTTCAGTATTTTAACTTTTAGGGGCATATTACAATACCATGGAAAGCTAGGAGATCTTAGGCATACATATAACCTTTGATCATCCTACTTTCCCCTATGCCTTACCATGACATCCAGCTCTCTATCCCTTCTCCTTGGTCAACACCCTTGCTCTGGCCTTACCTTTCCCCCTTCCAGTCTTGACCCTTTCATGAACCATGTCAACTCTCTCCTATTGTCTGCTCTTGAATTCCTTATCTGTCCTATCATTAATTGGATATGACTAACCTCTAATCCTGGAAGCCTCTTCCTATTTACCTCTTCTGTTCCTACTCCATATGCTGTGGAAAGAGATGTAGGAAGTTGCAACCATGCTGACTGAGTTTTTACTATGGACAAGTTATTGAATCTCAGTTGGGTCCTCAATACAGCAAAGCAGTTCTTTCATTCATAGTCTTTCTTTTTGCTTATATTTGGATCCATAATACTTAGCATAGTAGAAAACATTTAATCCTCCCTCTGTCTTTCCCTCCTTTCCCTCTCCTCTTCTCCCGTTATTATTTGGTTGTTTCAATTGTGTTTGAAATTTTGTGAATCCATTTGGAATTGGGGTTTTCTTGGTTAAGATACTAGAGTAGTTTGCCATTTCCTTCTCCAACTCATTTTATGGAGAAGGAAACTGATTCAAAAAGGGTTAAAATGACTTGCCCAGAGTCATATAGCTAGTAAGTGTCTGAGGCTGGATTTGAATTCAAGTCTTCCTGATCCTAGACCCAGTGCTCTATCCACTGTGCCACCTAGCTGCCCTTTCTTTCTTTCGTCTTTCTTTCTCTTAATTTCTTTCTTTTTGTGTGTGTATATATGTATATATGCACATGTGCACATATAAACACACATACACCTATACATACATGACACATGTATAAATGTTATACATGCATATCACATGTATGCATATGTGTATACATATATGTATGTTTATGTGTCTATGTGTATGTGTGTATGGCTATAAGACTACTTGAGACCATTCTTCTTCACTCTAGCCCTTTCACCCAGCAGTAGTACAGTCCACACCTCCCTTCTCTGCTTCCTCCTTATCCCTCCCAAACATATTCTCTTGTTTTGATAACTATAATCAAATCAATCCCTCCATTGCTTCTGGAAAAACCAAATATCACTTGGCCACACTGTTGTATTTTGATTATCCCCCTTGACTTGTCAGACCAGAGCACCATTCCCTGGGTACCACTCCTTACATGTATTGCCTTCTTCAGTTAGAAAGTTCCTAGACAGCTGGGAAATCCTAGCTCTTGAGTTTGCATCTTTAATGCTTAGAGAAATGCCTGGCACAAATACTTAATAAAGCACTTTTTCATTTATTCATCCCTGTAGTTTCACTCCATAAATTTTCCTTGCTGACAGATGATTGAAATGCAGTAGACTGCTTGCTTATTGACTGACTGATGGTCACTTAAAACCTTTAGTTTTAGTTTCCTAAATTGTAAATTAGTACTCATAATATTTGCTCACTCTACCTCAAATGAGACAACCAACATAGGTATGGTGCCTTGTAAACAGCACGACACTTACATAAATGTATACATATGATGTCTGTTTATTATGACATGTTTAGAAAAAAACTTTCCCCTGCTTCAAACAAGGAGATTGCATTGAATCTTTCCACATTGCCCTCCCTCTCTCCCTCTCTCTCTCTCTCTCTCTCTCTCTCTCTCTTTATAAGTATGTATACACACACACACTCAAACACATATATATACACATACATATATACACACATATCTGTAGATTTTTATCTGAACTAGAAAAATAAGAAAGCTCAAAAATAATAATGTAAAGCAACGGCATGATTAGCATTGTCAACAAGAACTAAAGCAAGATGATCCCAGCTAAGTTTAAAAGTTGGGAGATTACATTTTTAGATAAAACAAAAGGGTAATTGTGTTTAGATGTAAATCTTTTGTTTAAAAAGAAAAAAAGGAAAACATACTATGGTTCTTTTTTAATCTTCTCAAAATACCAGTCTTAGCACAATTCAATTTAAATTATCTACTGTTTTTCATTTAAAACAATAAATTGTCAACCTTGCACAGAAATGAGCAACTGTAAACATTAATTTTCCAGTTCACTTTTGCTGGGTCATTTCTCCTTACTTCCCTCTTTTTTGTCAGGTATGATTTTTAAAATTTCCTTCTTTCTGCCATTTCCCCTCCCCTTGTATTATCTATTTTATTTCTAAAACATTGATTTTACATAGTTATGATATGTTCCTACCAATTTTAAGGCTGTCTGTGTGTGTATGTGTATATATATATATATATATATGTATATATATATATATATGTACATATATATATATATACATATATATATATATATGTATGTATGTGTTATACATACATATATATATATATATGTATATATATATATGCATATACGCAATTCTTTAGGGGCCTTCTAAAATTTTTAGCTTCTATTACTAGTCAATATGGCAGGCCCTTGATCTTTCGGTGGTCACATTCGTTTTAAGTTGCTTCTTCAATAAGTTCCAAGTGAGCATCCTAGTATGAAGTATTTCTTTCTTTCCTTTCCACATATTGCCCTCAAAGTTCTTACCTCTTTCATTAGTGTTTCCCTTTCCAGACAAGTATAAAATTTTTAGTAGCCCCTTTATTTAATTTTCCCCATATCTTTTCAAATACAACTTTGAATACTCTTTTAATTTTTTCTTTTACTCCTATTTATTATTTCTTTCACTTCTCTCCATTTTATATCTTACCCCTTTTTTAAAGCATACTATTTTCTCTTTTTGTTGTTGTTGTTTTTATTTCCTTTTTAAAATTTATTTATTTTTAGTTCTCAACATTCTTTACCACAAGATTTTGAGTTCCAAATTTTCTCCCCATATCTCCCCTCCCCCCACCCCATAACCCCTTGCATTCTGATTACCCCTTCCCTCAATCTGCCCTCCCTTTTGTCACACTCCTCCCTTCCATTATCCCCATCTCCTCTATTTTCTTGTAGGGCAAGATAGATTTCTATGCCCTATTACCTCTATTTCTTGTTTCCCAGTTGCATGTAAAAACAATTTTTAACATTCATTTTTAAAACTTTGAGCTCCAACTTTTTTCCCTTCCTCCCTCCCCACCCATCCCCACTGAGAAGGCAAGCAATTCAATATAGGTTATACATGTGTAGCTATGCAGAAGACTTCCATAACAGTCATGCTGTCAGAGATTAATTATATTTCCCTCCATCCCATCCAGTCCCACATTTATTCTATTCTCTCTTTTGACCTTGCCCGTCCTCAAAAGTATTTACTTCTAATTACCCCCTCCTCCATTTGACCTCCCTTCTATCATCCCCAAACTCCACTTATCCCCTTCTCCCCTACTTTCCTGTAGTGTAAGATAGATTTTCGTACTTAATTGAGTGTGCATATTATTCCCTCCTTAAGCCAAAGGTGATGAGAATAAGCTTCCCTCCTACCTTCCCCCTTTTCCCCCTCATTGAAAAAGCTTTTTCTTACCTCTTTTATGAGAGATAATTTGCCCCATTCCATTTCTCCCTTTCTCCTCCCAATGTATTCCTCTCTCACCCCTACATCTTACCCTTTTTAAAATCACTGAGCAGACAGAATGAGGCTCCTGCCTTACCTTTTTTGCACAGTATTTCACATTTATCCATTCTATGATAACTTTCAAAGGAAGCAATCAATTTTGACCAATCTTGGTAGACTAAAACTATCAAGACACACTTTGAGTCCCATTTGTGTGACAGGATGGTAGCCAATAGAGATTTTTTCGAAGTGGTGTATCTTTGGGGCTGGATTTCTATTTGAAATGTGGGTAGAAATGAACAGGTTATTCTAAAAGACTCAGACTAAGATTTTTGAGGACATGTTGCCAAATATCGTAAGTGAGGTTTACAGTCATCAAAAAACCCAATTATTGTTTTTCTTCTAAGGGATATCTTAACTCTCCAAATATGATTTAAGAGGTGAAATAATCTTGAACATATCCTTCTCTCTCCTGTCCTCCCATGTAGATTCTTTATTCCATTTTCCCTCTGTTGATCTCTTAAATACCATGACATCATTTCAAAGAAAATTTCTATTATTGTCTGCCTTCCTTAACTGGATATTGAATAATAATCTACATGCCTCTGAATTGCATCAGTGTTATTATTCCATATAGTCATTTTTAAAACTCAACAGATTTTTGTGTATGTAATCAAATATTAAAGCCTTTTTTGATGAGATTAATTTTTTCCCAAAGATCATTTCTTTTAATTTTCATTCCTGTCACTGTTTTACTTCTGTTTCCAGTTTTGCTTTGTATCAGTTTTGCTTTACATCATATGTTTAATCTGTACTTAACTCTGAACTGGGAACAAGTGAAAGGAAACACCTTAAAATACATTTTAAAAAGAGAGAAATCATAACAGGGGAGGGAACCAAAGAAAGAATAAAAAAATGAAGGACTACAAAAGTCTATAGGAAAAACATGCAGAAATTGACAGATAAGGTGTATATCAGAAGATACAATACAAAAAAAATCTACTTTAAAAATTCAATGTTCTTATAAAAAGTTTAGCTTTATCTCTAAGTTAGGACCAGTAATATTATTTCAAGGATGCAGAGCGAAGACCAGGTCTGATTTATCACTGTAGTAATGTATCATTTCATTAATATACAAAAAGTAAAATATATTAAAGTTCATACCTTTAAGTTATCCATCCTCCTGCCTCAAATCCATCCTCTGAGCTTCTCTTAGGAAGTCTGGTTTAGTCTGATAACACTCAATAAGCCTCAGCAAACATGTAAGTGGGTTTTATTACAAATGTGGTACATTTTGTGCCTGTCTACATTTCAAACTAAAGAGTGTCAGAACCCTGGATTTGCTCTTGGTCTCCTGGGGTTTTATTTCTGATCTGAAGTCCTCCTGTGTATTTTTACCTTCCTTATGCAATAGACCTGCAGAACTTCATCTTTAATAAATATATCTTTTTCTTTTCTTCCTCTCTGTTCTTGAACCTGTGAGATTTTCTGCAGATAAATGAAACTGTATGACCTTAACCCTTGAGGAAAATCAAATTAGACTCTTAAAAAAGAGAGACTAAGTGTCTGATGAAGATACTATGAAGTTAAATTTAAATCAATAAAAGTAGCTTGATTTAATTTGTGTTAGAATTTGACTATGAACTGTGTTGGGGTTTAAAAAATATAAAAACCCAACTCTTGCCTTCAGGCAGTTTATAGAATGAGGGCTGGATTTGCATCAAGAAGAAATTGGTTAAAACTCAGTTTACTATTTACTATTTCTGAGACTTTGGAGAAGTGATTCAATCACTCTGGGTCTCAGTTTCCTTATTTGCAAAAAAGGAAATTGAACTAGATGGGGTCTAAGGTTGCTCCAATCTGTATCCATGATATTATATCTGTCTTTCCTTTGTTAGTGTTCTCAGCACTTAGCACAGAGCTTGGCACATAGTAAGCACTTGATAAATGCTAACTACTTTTCATCCTACTAATATCATCAAAGGTAAACTGATAACTTATCCATGATGCCTTCTAATGTCCTAGATAGAAGTGCTTAGTAGGCTAAAAGTAGGGCGAGAAATAAAATACAAGGAAATGATGAAGGAGCAGTTTCAAAACCTACTAGTCTTACCATTGACCAATCATTTAACACTATATAGGACTTAATATTTAGATAGACATGGTTCCCTGTTAAATTCCTTCCATTTCTAATCTCATTAAGCCTGAAGATTAGCCACAGGGACCAGTAAATAGAATAGATGGGAATTTGTTTCAATTTTTATTTATTATTTCAGAAAAATCATGACTCTTTTCTCTAGGTATCATGGAAATTACTCCTTGTTTGGGACTCCTCTTATATAGCTATTTTTATATTAGTAACCTGCTCTAGAATAAAATGATAGACATATCATGTTTCTTGATATTTCACCAGATTGTATCAATTTATCTCTACCATTGTTATTTTTTAAACATGAATTTAGCTTCAAGTTGAAGCTTTAAGTTTATTTAACATTTAAAATTCATTAAACTTACCCCAATGGCTGCTAATATAGGTGCTTGATAAATCCACTTGAAGTCCCCAACATTAAATTCCCAGCACCTGTAAAGCCAAGAGGGATATTCTATGAATAAAGTAGTAGAGCATTGGGCAGTTATTGTTAACTAAACATTCAAGATCTTTTAACTCTTCTCCAGAGACTCCATGAGGATAGTTCTTGATAACTAACCAAGGTACTGAAATATTAATGACTTAGCTCAAGGAGAAAGGATGGTGTGGAGAAGGGAATAAGTGTATATGTCAGGCACTTTTCTAGGTATTGTTTTACAAATGTTATCTTATTTCAACCTTACAACAATCCTTCAAGTAAGTTCTGTTGTAATCTTCATCTTACAGTTGAGAAAACAAGTAAACAGAGGTCAATCATTTGCCCAGGATCACACATCTAGGAAGTATTTGAGGTCAGACTGGAACTTGAGTCTTCCTGACTTCAGGCCCAGTGCTTTACTCATTGTGCAACTAACTGCCTCACATGTTAGATTATGAGATCATTGAGGACAGAGACCAACCTTTGGCTCTTTTTTTCTCTTCAGTACTTAGGACTGGGATGTGGTAGGTGCTTAGTAAATGTTTATCAATTGACTCGCTGTCAAGTAATAAAATCTAATTTTAAAAAAGTGAAATCAGTCCATGTTTTTCTACTAAGAAAAGCCAAATGCCTTCTGCCCTCATATTTAACGGAAAATGGACTTTTGTCTCAACAGGTTGAAAGGACACAAAGATATTCTGAATGTCATAGAAATGGATTTTCTCTTTATTGAATGACTATCAAACCTTGTTGACAGAATGCTTGCCTATTTTTGTTAAAATGCGTACAAAATTTTTATGGAGTTCTTTGTGTGGAATGTAAAGAGTACAACGTAAAAAATAAAAGGAGTTTCATCTTGGACATTTTGTAATAGGGAACTCTGGAATTCTTTGTATATACCTAAGAAAGATAAAACAAAAATATTTCACTTAACCCAGAGAAACAGTACAAGGGGAGAGCATGTAACCTAAAAAACCCAAATGTTTGCTAGTATCTTTTTCTTATATTGTTATATTTAATTTTTTATTGTACTAGCCTACTAACCTTTCTTATATGTGGGCAAAAACGCCCAATGAGCATGTCTTTAACAAGTCAAGTAAGCAAATAATCGACAAATACTTAATTTGTACAATTAGGTATTTTACCCATTTTGTGCTTCCTTCAATCATCTTTCTATCTGAATTATTTTCCTTTTAAACGTTAAATAGTTAGGCAATAGCTTCTGAAATCTGAACCACTTTCCCTGTTAATCAGGGAAATTTTGAGTTGCCTGCTCCCACCACTGACTGTTGCACAGACAAGAAAAAGCAAGACCATGGCTAGAAGGATAATGTTTCTCCCTCTCCATGCTAAACTAACCGCCCCCATCATCCTGTAAGGCACTGAAGGCAGGGACTGCTGCTTCAGTTTTCATCTTTGTATCTCAGCACCTCACACAGTTCCTTGTATACAGTAGACATTTAATAAGTTCCTTGTATACAGTAGACATTTAATAAGTGTGGTTCATTAAAATTAACCTGCATCACCTTACCCAGGCTCAGAGCCTCTGATTCATCCTTGACTTCTTCCTCTCTCCCTACCCACGTTACCAAAGATGGGCTCCAATGTCTATCCACTGACTCCTTCCAAATTACAGGTAAATAAGGACTCCTTAGGTTTACTTTGCACATAATTCATACTGACAGCTCAAAAAGTGAGCGATTGCTTAATAAAGCATGGCTTCAAACAAGGAAGTCTCCATTAGTGCAAAAGTTTTTGCAAGGTTTTAGCTCTGCCTTGAGAACAAAACAGCTGAAGAGGCTGATCATCAAGGCATTCATCTCATTGTGTTTATCACTGTCACTGCTGACCTAACACAGAAGTGTGTGCCTCTGTTTGCTCTTCCATACTCAGGCAGAACCAGAAGCTTATTCCAGGCTATAATCAAGTCTACTATCTCTGACTGACTTTGCCTGACAGTCTCTGAATGGCTTTTTATTACCAATATTAACCCTCCAATTTTTGGATTTCTCCATGCTTTTATTACACTGAAATTGATTTTGAACTTTTATGTTGATACACAAGTTTGTTTTGCTTGACTCTGTGTACTTGATATACAGATTTGTTTTTATTTTTCTCCTTCTTTCCCCAGATGAAAATGGGACAGAGAGGAAATATTTTCATTATTTAGACATTTTGTTAATTTAAAAAATTAAATAAAAAGAACATTTATATGCATAGACCATTGCTACTCTTTATTCCTTTCATTTTGACTATAAGTTGCCAATGCTGAACACAATCTAAGCAAAAATCTGGCATGTATAAACCTGGAATAAGGAAAGAAAGAAAAGCTTCATGGGTAGAAGTGAGGAGGTCACTGGTACCTCAAGGGACTTTCAAATATAGGTCCTCAGGTCTTTATTTTTGAACATTTCTAATTCTTGCCAGTGAAAATTACCGAAGTTTAGAATTGGAATTGTCCTAGATTATAGAATTGAGGTGAAAGTGATCGTAGAGATCATTTTATCAGAATGATTTCCTCGAGCTTCAATCTGACCATGTCACTCCCCTACAGAAGCCATTTCCATGCTTCCCTTTTACTTCTGGGATCATACATTAACTCCTCTGCTTTCCATTTAATGACTTGGCCAACCTGGCCCCAACCTACCATTCCAACCTAACTGTATATTACCCTTGTACA
Source organism: Potorous gilbertii (assembly GCA_028658325.1). Lineage (NCBI taxonomy): Eukaryota > Metazoa > Chordata > Mammalia > Diprotodontia > Potoroidae > Potorous > Potorous gilbertii. The sequence continues at coordinate 482,765,205 of CM053771.1, read as the reverse complement.
TTAGAGTCCAGCCAAACTGAAAGCACCTTTGTACCTCCTAGGAAATTCTAATTTCTTTTAAGGTTCCACTCAAGGGCTGCCTTCTTTTGTATAAATTTTCTCCTGATCCCTTACGCTGCTTGTGTCTTTTCTCAAAATGATCTTGTATTATGCATAATTATATATGTATATGTTGTCTACCTCAATAGAATATAAATTTCTTGGAAAGTGTTTATTAAATTTTTTTATCTTTATAATCTAACATAGTGCCTGACACATATTAAGAATTTTTAAAATGCTTGTTAATTTATTGACTGAACCTTCTCATTTTATAGATAAGGTGTGTGTGTGTGTGTGTGTGTGTGTGTGTGTGTATGTGTGTGGTAGAATTCTAGTAGCTGAGATCCAGAGTGATTAAATGAATTGTCTAACTTCATACAACTAGTTAATGGCAGAGATGGAATTAAAACTCAGTTCTAGGGTTCTTTTTCACTTTATCACATCATCTTGAAGGATTCCTTCAAAGTGTAGAGAAACTATTAGATCCAGGACAATTCAATTTGGACAACTCAGTTCCCAGATTTCCAAGTGAATCAGAATCCCAAGAAAGATCTAGGACCTAGAGGCCAACATGATGAGTTTATGGAAAGTCAAAATGAACCTTATAGGATCCTAGATCTAGAATTCAAAGAAAACTTAGAAGTCATTTGGTCCAAATCCATAATTTTATAGAAGAAGAAGCTGAGGCCCAGAAAGTTAAAGAGACTAATTAGTCTAAGGTCACAAAGCTAGTAAGTGTCTGAGGCTGGATTTGATCTTATGTCTTCCTGATCCCAAGTCCAGTGCACTATCCATTTACACCAACTTATTGCCTATCAAGAGAATCCTATGCTTTGTCATTAAGTACATTTAATTATTCCAGAGAACTTAAGTCATCATTTTCTGGTACTATTAAATAAAACCAAAATCCATTTGTGTCCATAGAATACCCATTACTGACAACTCTAATAGTATTTCAGTGCCTAGCTCTCAGTGGCATAATCATTCAACTGATCAAATTTATTTCACACAGTTTAGCTCCTCAGAAGCTTTGTTTAATGGATTTTCAAAATCTTCATATCCCATCCAGCAATTTAACGGGACAGCAGAGCATATCTAGTACAAGGAATCCTGCCATCTGGCCTGCTGCTATGCCATATATGTTATACCCACCCCATTTCCACCTCTTACTCTTAGAACAATAATCAAATAAATCTTGGCTACTGATAAAGGGATGACTCTATACTGGCATATGGCTTTACTCAAAATCTTTGTGACTGCTTACACAAAAACACCCTCCCCTGACCACCATTTCCTTACATGTGCCATAGTGCCCTACTAGAATGTCATCTCTTAGGACTATCACTTTTGCATTTGTATGTCCAGCACCTAGGATATTGTCCATTCTACAGTAAGTCCTTAATAAAGTCTTGATGATTGAATTGATTTATAAGTAAATGTTATAGCCTAAGCAACTTAAGTTGTATTTCAAGTTATTTTAGAAAGTAGTTTTCAATGAGTAGAATCCATGAATGACACTTCTTTCTCAACTTTTCTCTATATTATCAGTTCTAAAAAGCTTACAAATTGAAATCATGGAAAAAAATCTGTAAACTGTCTCTTATTTAGAGAAATTGCAAATAGAAATCCTAATAAACTCAAAATTCAAAATATAATGTTAAAACTAATTTGAAATAATTTAATATTTTGATTTAACACAACAACAATGTCTATTTCTTAAGAATTGCTGACATATGAATTGGTATAATAAAAATATAATCAGTATATAAGGAATCAGAATTCCTAGTAAGTTCACAGAGCCCAGGGATCTGTGCCTTGCACTTTTTTTACATCTCCTTTAAAACTAAATGATTTCTCAATAAATATTTTTCAATGAGTAAAAGTGAGTGTAATGTTAAGGGAATTTAAAGATCTTCCCTGCCCCTTAATAAGCCCAAGTGGCCTGCTTTGAGCTTTGGCCCAGTCCATAAACAGTAGAGAGAGTGACATTTTAGAGCTGGGAGAGAGCAAGGCAGAGCTGAGGCAGAGCAGCAAGTGTGAGTGAAAGAGGGAGGATTTTGCTTGGGAGAGCTTATTTGGGAGGAGGACTAACGTAGGGAAGGCTTGGGGATGTCATTGCTTCCTGGATTGGTGGTGTGTATGAACTTCTTTGTTAGCATCATAGAATTGGCTTTCTGGTATTTGATATTTATCTTGGTTTCATCTTTGAGGAAGAAAATTATTTATATTTTGTGAATTTACCCTGGAAACATGCATGTGTATTCATGGTGGCTGCTATGGGGACTGCATTAGGATTACGGTGAGTTTATTTCTTTTGACCACCCTTTAAATGGCATAGGGAAAACAAGCCATTCTCCATCCTAGAATCAAGTCTAATCTATGCCTTGTTTGAGAAGAGAAATTGCTTGTCTAAAATTGACCATGTAGGTGGGGCTAAACAATAATTTAATCACAAATTCCCCACAATAGATCATCTTTCTCTAGAAATCATGAATGGTGTCATATAATAAAGGCCAAATCATAGAATTCTAACATAGGGATGAGAACACTGCTGCCATGTTAAAAGATATGGCAACTGGTATAATAAGCTAGACATTTTAATGGCTCTTGTTTAAGGAACTGGAGATATTTTGCCTGGAGAAGAGAAGATTTACACAGATTAGGTGGTAGGGAGTGGAATGATAATGATATTAAAGTATTTTAAGATCTTTTGTGTGTTACAGCCATTACACATATTTTTATTCTTGGCCCCTAAGACCATAGCTGGAAGCAATGAGTAGAAAATGCAGAGATGAAGATTTAGGCTTAATGGAGGGGAAAATGTCTTAACTCCTGACTTGAGTTATCCAAAATTGAACAATTCTTGGGCATGGAAGAGAGGGGGTTCATATATTATTTGGGTTCAGATATTTCTTCCAACTTAACGATTCTGTAATGTTGTAATTTTGCTAAATGTTGAGTTTGTTTTTTCCTATGTGTTAAAATTTTGTAATAAAACTCAAGTCAAGTCAATTTTACCACATCTTGATTTATATGACTAAACTGTATAATCTTTTGTAACTAAATCCTGACATATGAACTAGTTTTCCAAAACAAAACAAATTCAAATTATGGGAGAAACTTACTGAACTTATTACAGGACATTAAAAAGATCCTAAGTTATAAGTAAGAGCTGATATATAATAGAGAGTTGCCCTCAGAAACAGGAAAGATCCAAATGTATATCCTATCTATTACACATGCTCGCTGTGTGACCCTAGTGAAGTTACTTAAACTCTCAGGACCCTAGGAATTCTTAATCTGCACTTAAAAATTTATTAACTGCATTTCAGTATAATTTGTTTCCTTTGTTATCCTATGGATTGTACACATTTAAAAACATTACTCTGAGAAGAAGGCCATAGACTTGCCTGATTACTGCAGGACACTATGACATACACAAAAAATTAAGAACCCCTCTGGTGAGGTACAATTATATATTGGCAGTGGAAATTGTTCATTGTGAACTCACTACAATGAGGGAAACACAGGTCTAGTATAAAAAAGCAAAAAAACCCAAAACAAAACAAAAAGCAACCCTGCAATGAATGAAAATGGCACATGTCTTTCATGTATCTGGTAAACTGGAAGACTCATTTGGACAGTCTTTGGGCTTTTGTAGTGTTAATTGCACTTTCCCCACTTATTGATAGACCTCAAGTAACATTTGTTAATTTATATTATGGCACTGGGTCAGAGGGTCCCAGAGCTCTCCTGCTCTTCAAAGTGTATAAATACTTGGAGGTGAAGTTTGACTTTGGAGTTTATTTTTGGAAGAGGGTTTGTGTGTCAGATGAGACTCTGGGTAGCTATTAAAGAGCCCCTTAGTTTTGAAAACCCAGATGTTGGTGCTTCTCTCTCTGGTAATTATGTATATATTGTTTATGGTCAGACAGTTGGAAGCCCTGTCTGTTGATCTTTATTTCTCTGTATTTTGTCTGTAGTTCAGAGTGCTGAGTTTTCCCCCTGAACTAAGTGAATGAATCTGTGCTTGATTAAAGTGATTGTTGACTACTCAAAAGTTGCCTTTCCTTTAGAAAAGCAGATCTAAGAACCTGTGATAGCAGGCCATCCTGGATGGGTCGGGGGCTTGCATTTATAGCATTTTAAATAGAAAAATCAGTATCTGCTCTAGAAAGGTGGATATAATAGAGATGGTGGATGGCACACAGGATAACTTTTAGAGAACATTGTGAGCATGTTTAAAATGATTTCTGGCGTAGATGATAGATTAATGAAAATTTCACCAGTTGATGGACAGCCACGAACAAAAAAATTCTTCATTTTGTCCTTAAAGTATATGATGCGTTACCAACCTCTTTATTATGACACTGCTTATGATATTCCCTATTCAAGTGGTTCTATTCAAACTGTCTTCCATTACCAATTTAAATATAGTTTGATCTTGTAACGATTGGGTCAGGAGATATAATAAAAACAGTCAAGAGCTGAAGGGAAATAAATGCTTCCAATCCCATCTGTGGTTCTATCCTTCATTCTTAAGTGATGTGTTATAAAATGTTAACCTTCCAGTTTTCAATTCAGTCATCATCAGAGTGTAATGGAAACAACTAGAAATGAAATTTCCGAGTTCAGGTATCTGTTTATTGTAACCTGAGTAAAGTTGCTTTCAACCTTGCTGTGCTAGTGTAGCCATTACTAAAATAGGGGAATTAGGAAGTGGTTTGTAAGCATAAGACAGCATATAAACCCAATGTTCTTTCTGCTACTATAAAGACCACTTGGTATGTTAATCCTTTTCACGTACAATGTGAAGTAGCAAGGTCTTCTTTCTCAACCTTGAAAACAACCTCATCTCCTGTCCCTGTCACTTTGCTCTGGTTTTGCATCTAATACTTGGAATAACTGCACTTCTTCCTTTACCTTTTAGTTTCCTTGGCTTCTATCAATACTCAGCTTAAAGCTCACAATCTGTAAGAGGTATTTTCTAGTCCACTCAACTTTAAATGCTTTCTCTTTTCAGATTACTTTAACCTACTCTGTGTATTTTGTTGTTGTAGACAACAGTATCCTAGGAGAACAAATTATCCTATTGAATTCATGGTTTTTACCTTCTGTCCATGTAACAGGAGATAGAGACCGGTCCCTAGGCTTTTTTTGTTTATAATAATATTCATGCTACTGTTACAGAAAAATTGTTCAAATTGATCTGTTTACTGGGCTAAAATAAGCATTTGAATCATTGCTCTGAAAACATTTTTACGCTTTACTGGAAGCATTACAGGAGTAAAAGTTAGAAATGACGTTCAAGTCAAGCAGTCTTTTTAAGTTGCCCGAGGAATCTTACTAAAATTGTAGAGGACAGTAATTCTGCTGATATCTGAGTGGAGTTGACTTGTTTCTAGTGAAATATGCATGTGTTTTTCAAATGATGCAAGATCAGTCATGACAAATAAAAGGATGTCTTAGTTACCCAGAATTTACTACTCTTCAAAACCTGCCTTCTCTGTGGTTTGTAGGACAGATTAAGTGAAGAATGTAGAAGACATAGTTTAGCAATTTGCTAAACACAAAAGCTGTTCAATTCCTTCTATTTTGTAAGTTTTTCTTCTATGTGGCATTAGTTTTGAAATCTGCTCCTTCCTTCAAATAAACATATGCATTCTATTAATAGTGTTTCATCACACTAAGGTATTGGTTAAAAAATGACCAACATTTAAAAACATTGGTATAGCAGAATAGGACATTACTTCTATTTGAAAAGAGGAAGCAACAGCCTAAAATTTAAAGTACGTACAATTTTAATTAGCTGTACAATTATAATTATCTTTTGGTTTTTCATTTCATAAGCTTCCAATCTTCTTTTTATTATGAATCTATCTTTCCAGCCGCATCTTTCATTCTTCCCTTTCTCATCCCCTACAGTCAAGTCAAATTGAATTTCTCACTCTTTCTTGAGCACATCTAGTACATTTCTCAACTTTATGCCTTTATTCCCTAATTATCTCTACTCAACAACCTACCTCTTCAAAATCTAGTTCAGATATCACCTCCTTAGGAAGACAGAATCATAGATTTATATCTAGAAAGGACTTTAGAGATCATCTCATCCAACCCCCTTAATCTTAGACCTGGAATCATGAAGTGACTTGCCCATAGATACATAGGTAGCAGAATCTCTATGGTTTGACTCAATATTTAGTGCTCTTTCCTTTATATCATACTTCCTTGCCAAGAAGTCTTCCTTAATATTCCCAGTGAGAAGTGATCACTTACTCCTCAGAGTTATCAAAGCACCATGAATTCCTCTTCTATACCTATAACCCTATAATTAAGCCATAGAAGATGTTCAGTAAGTACTGTGAAAATTATATCAAGGTATAGATTTTTTCAAATAATGAATCTTGTGAATTGCTTACGTTATTTAAATTTGCACTATATATTTCCATTTTGGCCTGAAACCAATGATCACATTTCATATAATCATAGCTTTAAATAGTACAAACTCAAATACACATAACCAGTTCATTAGATTCATTATCACACAAATCAGGACCTATCTGTATATGAAAATATGGAAGTTAGTTCAGTGGCTTTCTAAGGCAACTGAATGGAACTGATGCCTCATGGTACTTCCATCATCACCAGGACTATGAAATAAAGAGGACGGGGAATTTTCATACCAATTAGGTCATTAAGGATCAGCCTGGCTTAATGAGTATCATCTAGAAGACCCTGTAAGAATCCAACCTTTGATTTCCATTGTCTGTGTGACCATAGATACTACTTAGCCTTTCTGTCCCCCTGGTGTTCCTATGAGACTATAATTTCCAGATGAATTACTGGACAATATGAATAGAAGGAGTTTCCACATGCGTTGGTTCTCCACAACAGTGAAATCATAGATTTGTACCAAGACCTCAAAAACAACAAAAAGACAAAGGGAATTAATTGGGCATGAGATTGCAGTGTGGTGTAGTGAAAAGAACTAAATGGAAAGCCAGGCTACTTAGGTTCAAGTTTGGTGCCCTTACTAAGTCTCTGAGTGATCTTGGGCAAATATCGTAACCTTTCTTGCCTCAGTTTTCTTCTAAAATGAGGGAGTTGGACTGGCTGATTGGTAAGGTAATTTCCAGTTTTACATCTCTGTCTTTGTATTTAGTGTTACTATTACTTGCTGTCCTTTTTAGGGAGCACAAGGTTGACTTTACCAATATACTTGCCAGGAAACTTGTTATGTGCTAGCACACTTGTAGAAAGTTAAGCAGCTGCTGGTGCACTCTACGTGTCTGATGTGAGCTTGAAACAAGTATAAAAAGCAAGGACGAATGAATAGCTGAACTGAATTCTGCTACCTTTGTTTTGTGTCTTCCCTATACAATTCCCACATATCTCCCACTCTACCCCCCAAAAGAGCAATTCCTTATAGCAGTAAGCAGGTAAAGATTGGTTTGCTATCCTGTCATTCAATCATTTTGGACTCTTCATGGCCCCATCGACCGTACTGTCCATGTGGTTTTCTTGGCAAAGACACTAGAGCAGTTTGACATTTCCTTCTCCAGAAGATAAAAGCAGGGGTGTCCCATAGTGAGTAAGGATTGGAGGCTGAATTTGAACTGGGATCTTCCTGACTCCAGGACCAATGCCCTACATACTAAGCTTCTTACTTGCCTCCTTAAAAATGAATCATCTCACTCAAAGTATTGTATCAGTCACCTGACTAATTTTTACCTACTTAGTGCTATAAGGAATTGATTATATTAGGAGGAGGTATGGAAATTCTGCAAAGTTTGTGTAATAATTTTAGTTCTGTCAAAATGTATATCTTTGAGGTTCAGTTTAGATTCAGATTTTATCCAGTATTACTTAAAAATCATGGCCCTCCAAATAACATTTTTTTCTTCTCCCTCAACAACTAAGGTACTTTAAAATAAATAATTTCAAAAAATTGAAAACTTTTCATTTTTAGTAAAGTTGCACACCATAAATATATTTTTAAGGAGGAAAGAATACTAATTATTGTCATTGTTTTTGTGTCATCTCCCTAAGGAAATTATAAGCCACATGAGGGCAGGACTCATGCTTCATTTATCTTCATATCTCCCTTAGCATTTACCACATAGTAGTCACTTAATGAATGCTTTTGGAATTAATTGAACCTGATACAACTTAGTGTGTTTTTGTCTTCCCAACTTTGCTCTGAACATATTCTTGACATATTTGATATATGCAGTTGCAGCCTATAAATGAATTTTTCCCCCAAAGTGACACATTTTTGTCCACATTTAGGGTGACCATTCAGAGAAAAATACTGACTGAGGAAGTCTAGATTTAAAATTTAAAATAATCAACAGCTTCTGCTAGACTCAAACACCAAGGAAGGGATAAACTTTTCTTTGGAAAAAACTAAAGATACCCCTCTCCCCAGTAGATGTTATTACATCTCTGCAGGAAATTTAACATCTAAGAAAACTCTCAGAGTGACTCTTTGGTACTGGATGACTAAATTTCATTAGGAGAAAAGCTCAGTAAGAGCGACCTCTTCCATCTTTAGAGAATTTTTATGCTGAACAAAATTTACTTTAATGCAACTAAAAGGTTGCATATCTTTCAAACAATTTAAAGCATTAAGCTTTTGGGTACAAACATCACTGAAATCCAATATTTGCTATAGGTTTCATTACCCTATGGGAAATCAAACCTGAAGAAAAATATTTCTTGTTTTTCTGCGGAGGTTTATTTTAGGTTTTATCACTTTTTCTTCAACTAGATCTTTTAAGGTGGCTATCTCCCAAGGTTCATCCCTCTTCATCCTTCTGCAGTCTCTTCCTTACCAATCTTATATGTTCCTGTGGCTTTGACTATAATCTCATGTAAGATTATACATGATACATCATCTTATACATGATCCTTGCTCCTTTATTTCAAGTCTATATTTCCAACTCTTGGGCATTTTTATTTGTGGCTCCCCTGGCACCTGCAGTCCAAATGCCCAGAGCTAAGGTGATTTTTTTGCCCCTCCTCCCAGGCCTGTTCCTCCTTACTCCCTTATTGACATTAACAGTATCAGTCATTCGGTCTCCCATATTGAAACTCTGGTGCTATCTGCAATCTCCTTTTGCCTCTATCTCTACCCCCAAGCACTTATCACTAAGCCCTCTTGGTTCTACCTTTTCAATTCCTCTCCTATCCCTGTTCTCTCCTCTATTAGGTCTGTTGTAGGAAAGATTGATGGATTTGGGGTTGGCTTGGCTGGGTTGAAATCCCATTTCTGACACAAGCTATGGAACTTTAGGCAAATCAGTTAACCTCCCTGGCCCACATTTTCCTCATCTAGACTTGATGATATTTCTAATTATATTTACCTCACAGTGTTGTTATAAGGACCAAATGAAATGACATATGAAAAGAACATCATAGTTTTAAAAGCACTTCATGGTTCTGGCATGTTAAAGAGAAGGGATGCTAGTTTTCCTTCCTTCCAAGAGTCATAGCATTTTATAATATGCCTCCACTGATTGCTGATCCTGCTCCTAACCTAGACTATTAATACCTTCTAATTAGTTTTTTCCATTTCATCCTTTGCTTTACTTCCACATTACTGTCATTATGCCTAGAACTTCTTATCTCATTTCTCTGCTCAAAATCTTCCAATTAATCAATAACAGTATATATTGTCCACTATGTGACAGCCACTGTGCAAAGTCATATACAAATATTATCTCATTTGATCCTTATGACAACTCTTAGAGGCAGGTACTCTTACCCCCATTTTACAGTTGAAGAAACTGAGGCAAACACAGGTTAATGACTTAGTGCCCAGGGTTACACAGGTAATACGTGTTCAGAGGTTGGATTTGAACTCAGAATTTCTATTTACTAAACCCAATCTAATGCTCTTCTACATTTTCATCCTTATCTGATACAACTCCCTAACCATCATCACCCCCATTCTTCAATTAAGCTGAACTACTTACATAGGTCTTATGACTTCTTTGCTCTATGCCTTTATGTATACCCTTCCTTATGATTGTAATGTGTACTTAGGCTTTCCCTCACCTCCTTTCCCTAAACTTTTGTAATCATGCCAATCATTTAATTTATTTTTTTATCATGATAGGTTATTTTATTTTTATTGTGTTAATAAACTAGAGCAAGATAAAACAATACAAGATTAAACTAAATCCATTGTTAGTGACAAAGTTAGTGGCATTGACATATAAAAAGAAAACCAGGACAATTTTTACTCGCTCTAGCCTCTAGCTCTAACCTCCTTTTGTAAAAAAAATACATTTTGACCCTTTGGATGGAAATTATTGAGATCATCAATTCAAAGAATGGTCATTGCAGTTACTATTCTAAGTTTCAGACTCTTATCTTTAACTATGGTAAATTCAAAAGTCAAGCTCAAATGTTACCCTCTGCATGAAGATCTCCTTGATGCTCACCAATGGGCAATGGTCTTCTGCTTTGGTCCCACTTAGTACCTCAGTTGCCCCTTTTAAATGGACTTAACTAGTTTTTCCCTTTAGTAACTCTGTAATTTACTAACTTCACAAAACAAATCCCTTTAATAAAAGGATTTATTCGGTAAAACTTGGACTGAGTCAAAAGGCTGCACCCAAAGACCTAGAAGGCCACATGTGGCCTTAAAGCTACAAGTTCCCCATTCTTGGTTTAGCTGGACAATAAGCTCCATGAGAGTAGGAACCTTCTCTTACCTAAACTTTTTTCCTCTCCCAGCATCTTTCACAATTCTCTGTGAACAACTAATAAATAATAACTGAATTTATATTAATCTGGAAATTAGATTTTATTTCCAGAATCTAAAAGTTAAAGAACTATAATATAAATATGAGAATGTACAGAATGTACAGATACATAATTACGCTCAGCCCTTTTGACATGACACCTAAGGTCAAATACATTAATAGCTAACCATCATGGATTCTCTTCTTTTTCTTAATGAGTTTGACAAAACTATCAAAGTACATGCACCAGATAGAATTTTCTTTCCTTTTTTGACTCATCATTGCTCAGCACAGAAATAAGATGAAAAATGAACAATTCAATGTTCCTCCATCATTCATCCCTTAGAGGGAAATATGCACAAATGGGGACATGGGGCAGCATGGAAGTGGGAAGACAGGTTCTTCACAAAGTTCACCTGAAGTCAATTAAAATTATTTCACCTAGTGACCATCAATCTGACAGTGGACAGATGGTAACAGTCACAAGTACAATGCATTTCAACTGTCCTTCAACTGTTAACATTTTCCACTATGTTTCTAATACTATAAAATTTAGGAGGAAGATTTGCAAACTTTTTCCCTTTTAATATGGAAGGGTTAGATTTCAACAACTGCTAATTCCCTGACTACCTACATTGTTAGATCCTTCATAGACAAGTACTACTGAAGTTAGAAAAGGGAGTGTGGAGACTGAATTATTTAGGAAAAACTGAATAGAAAGGGCTACTTTGGTTCTTCATGAGATAGTGTGTAGGAAAGTGCTTTTAAAATCCTATGCTGTACTGTACTATTACTTAAAACTAGTGCTAAACTTTCAAAATATTGTTTATTTTGTAACATTTGTTGTTAAAACTTTACATCATGCTTTCCTTTATTAAAAAAAGAATTATCATGTATTAGAGTTGAAAAGAATCTCATGGATGTTAAACTTGGGGACTTGAATTTTAGAAAAAAATTGGCAGTTAAAACCAATATAATTCTTTTCTTTATGATGCTATATATATATATATCTGACTATATACATATGTGTTTAATACATATATGTGTATATATGGAGAAGAGCCATTACTAGCTTCCAGCTAGCCACTGTTTAAATACTCCCAATTTCCCTTTACTAGATGAAAAAAATGAGATTCTAAGATATATGTCTGTTTCAAGTAACAAAACCTAGAGGAACCCTCAAAGAGATTAGGTGTATACTCTATAGAGCATCTAATAGACAAGGAAGAGAAAGATTGTTTTTGCATTCATGAAGTTAATTCCCCCATTGACAAGACCCAGATGCCCTTAAATATTAAAGGAAGACTACATTTACACCACCCTCAACCCTTTCTTTTTTACACTTAACTCTCATTTGCTACCGTTGCTCGTACCACTGTCCAGGCGATGACAAACACTGCTGGAAATCCTATAAGTAAAAAAAAAAAAAAGAAACAAGTTTATCTAACATTCATTTCAGATTTTTCCTAACCATATAAAATTATCATTAAAAATATTTACTGGACTTAAATTTAAAGATGTCAGCTATTGCTTTGTGCTCTAGAATAGTTTCTGTGACTTTCATTATGTCAACTACAGAATTATATTGAATCTATCCACTGTGCACATGACTTACCAGTCTCTCTAGAATTTGTTACTAACATTTGTTTTTCTTGTAACTGACAACTTCAAGATTGGGATTGGTTTAATTGAAGCATGAGAGGTTATAGGATCAATCTTTAACGGAAAATGGCTGAGGGGACCAAGGGCAAGAACATGGTAGGGTCTCAACATTTCGTTTCTAATTTTACATGAATGGATATCATGATTTCAATGGAGAGTAAATGATCAAAGCATGGGATATGACATTTGAAGATAAACTTAGTAGTTTAAGACACGACTCTGGAAAGCATTTTGTATAATAATTCTGTATTTACTGCAATACTTAAAAGTTATTAAATCAGTACAGTTTGTTTAATGGGGAATATGACTGGATTTCAGAATTTTAAAAAATTTAAATTTAAAATGCCATTATACTGGGTGCCATGTTTTAATGAAATTTTTCATAGTTATACACAGATTTTCTCATCCCCCTTTGCAAGTATTTCCTTTCCAAAAATTGTAATGTCCTTTTTTTAAAAATCAAGAGTGAAAGAAACCAAAATCCTTACAAATTCTCAACAAGACTCAACAAGATAGAACATGTCACATTGTGTAATATGTATTTACAGAGAGGCGAACAGAAACCGATATATACAAATATCCAACACATTTGCCTATATTCGAAAATCTGACTTTAAGTTAAAATGCTATAATAGGATGGTTCCTTTAGGTTGGCAGTATTGTACAGAGGAACACAATGGCCAGGGTGGGGGTGGATAGGAGGCTTGCCTTCTAGTTTTTGTCCCTGACACCAACTAGCAATGTAACCTTGAGAAAATTATTTCACCTGTTTCAACATCTTCTTTCTTTAATCAAAGGAGCCCAAATTTTGTCACATGATTTAGTGATTCTTATATATTAACTGAAAGAGGAAATTTTTTTTAGAAAATACTTAGTTCAGTTGTTATGTTTGCTTCTGATTTCTTTCTAAAATTTTTTTGAATCTTGATTTTTATAACAACTAACATTTAAATATTGCCTACTGTGTTCCAGGCACTATGTTAAGTACTTTACCAATATCTCATCGGATCCTCGAAACAACCCTGGAAAGTTATGATCATCATTTTATTGTTAAAGAAACTGAGGCAGGTAGAGGTTAAGTGATTTGCCCAGGGTCACACAGTTAGTAAGTGTCTGAGGCCAGATTTGAACTCAGATGAAACTGATTCCAGGTTCAGAGTTCTATCAACTGTGCCATCTAACCACCCCAAAAGATGACAGCTGAATATATAATTAGTAGAATATTCATCTGTTATTCAAGGAGTATATTATGTAGCACACACACACATATATATATATGTACGCACATATATATGTGTATATATACATACATACATACATGTGTGTATATATACATATATATGTAAACAGAAACACATATAAATAAAAGGCAGCTAGTGGCACAATGAGCCTGGGGCAGACATTTTAGCTGCTATTTGCCTTAATTTTCTCAATTATAAAATGGGAATAACAATACCATCTAGCTGGGCAGAATCAAGATGACAGAGTAGAAGCAGGGACCTGCTGGAACTCTCCCCCCAACCCCTCAAAAAACTTGTAAAAAATGACTCTAAACAAATTCTAGAGTGGCAAAAGTCATAAAATGACATACTGAAGCACAGTTTTGGAAAGTCAACAGGAAGAGTCTATCACACCAGGCTGGGAGCAGAGCAGAGCTTGGTGGATAGAGCTGGAGCAGGCATTAGGGCACTGAATCACTGGTGGAGGCTGCAGTTTCCAAAATTCTCAACACGTGAACACCAGACAGTTTCTAAGGTGAGTGATGATTTCATGAAAGATGATATCTAAGCTCTTTTTTTGATCATGGCTTTCAGGTAGTCCCATAATTTTTAAATTGCCTCTCCTGGATCTATTTTCCAGGTCAGCTGTTTTTCCAATAAGATATTTCACTTTATCTTCCATTTTGTCATTCTTTTGGTTTTGTTTTGTGATTTCTTGGCTTCTCAGAAAGTCATTAGCCTCCATCTGTTCCATTCTCATTTTGAGAGAACTATTTTCTTCAGTGAACTTTTGAACCTCTTTTTCCATTTGGCCAATTCTGCTTTTGAAAGTATTCTTCTCCTCATTGGCTTTTTGAACCTCATTTGCCAATTGAGTTAGCCTATTTTGCAAGGTGTCATTTCCTTCAGCATGTTTCGGGGTCTCCTTTATCAAGGTATTGACCCGTTTTTCATGCTTTTCTTTCATCCTCTCATTTCTCTTCCCAGTTTTTCCTCCACCTGTCTAACTTGATTTTCAAAATCCTTTTTGAGCTCTTCCATAGCCTGAGCCCATTGGATATCTATTTCAGATGTTTGGGATACAGAGGCCTTGACTCCTATGTCTTTACCTGATGGTAAGCATTGTGCCTCCTCATCAGAAAGGAAAGGGGCTAACATCTGTTCCCCAAGAAAGTAACCTTCTATGGTCTTATTTTTTTCCCTTTTCTGGGCATTTTCCCAGCCAGTTATTTGACTTCTGAGAT
>CM053771.1:482722890-482750189 GCA_028658325.1 Potorous gilbertii | reverse complement strand
GACTTTCAGTGGTGGGCAGGCTGCTATTCAGGGTAAGATTAAATCAGATTCTCAGGTGGGAGCAGGGCTTCCTCCTAGGCTCAGTTCCCTCAGGGGGTTTATTCAGAGACCTTCTGTAATGGAGCTGCTGCTGAGCTCCTGCCTGCTCAGGGAGCCTCTGGCCACCTCTGCCTCTGCTGCTGCCTCCCGAGGGGGCCTGATTATGGAGACACTCCACTCTCCTCTCAGACAGCCCAGAGGTCTCTCTCACTGACCTGTAGCGCCTGTGGGTGGAGGGACCCCCATGGCCACCAGAGGTTCCGTCCCTGAAGCCTGCTCAGATCTGTTCCTCCTGGGGCTGCACAGCCAAGGTAGAGCTGGGTTCCGCTCTGGTCCCGTGAGCTACAGACCTTTGGTGAGGGTTTTTCAGGTCTCTCTGGAACAGAAATCTCCTCCACTCTGTTGTTCTGTGGCTTCCACTGGTCCAGAATTTGTTAGGAGTTCTTCTTTACAGATATTTTATAGGCTGTGGTTTCGGAGCTAGCATAAGTGTCTTTCTACTCTGCCATCCTGGCTCCTCCCCACAAATAACATCTTTAAAATTAGACTAACCAAAATGGCAAAAGAGGTCCAAAAATGCAAAGAGGAGAAAAATGCCTTGAAAAGCAGAATGGATCATATGGAGAAAGAGGTCTGGAAGCTCACTGAAGAAAATAATACCTTAAAAACTAGAATGGGGCAAATGGAAGCTAATGACTTCATGAGAAATCAAGAAATTATAAAACAAAATGAAATGAATGAAAAAATAGAAAATAATGTGAACTATCTTATTGGAAAAACAGTTCACCTGGAAAATGGATCCAGGAGAGATAATCTAAAAATTGTTGGACTATCTGAAAACCATGATTAAAAAAGAAGCCCAGACATTATCTTTCAAGAAATTGTCAAGGGAAATTGCCCTGATATTCTAGAACCAGATTTTTCAAAAGAATCTACTGATTCCCTCCTGAAAGAGATCCCAAAAGGAAATCTTCTAGGAATATGGTAGCCAAATTCCAGAGCTCCCCAGTTAAGGGGGAAAATATTACAAGCAGTCAGAAAGAGATAATTCAAATATTGTGGAAATACAATCAGGATAAGACTAGATTTAGCATCTCTTCCACTAAGGAATTAGAGGGTTTAGAATGTGATATTCCAGAGGACAAAGGAGATAGAATTAAAACCAAGAATCATCTACCCAGTAAAACTGAGTATCATACTTCAGGGGAAAAAATGGAACTTCAAGGAAATAGAGGACTTACAAGTTTTCTTATTAAAAAGACCAGAGCTGAATAGAAAATTTGACTTCAAATACAAGAATCAAGAGAAGCATGAAAAGATAAACAGGAAAGATAAATAAGAAGGGACTTATTAATGTTGAACTGTTTATATTCCTCCATGGAAAAATGATATTTGTAACTCATGAGACCTTTCTCAGTATTAGGATAGTTGGAGGGAATATAGATATATTTGTGTGTGTATACATACAGATATACATATGTACATACATGTATATGTATATATGTATTATATATATGTACAGACAGAGACAGAGACATACGGGGGCAGTGGGTGAGCTGAATATGAAGGGATGATATCTACAATAAGAAAATTAAGTGTTTATAGGAATGTACTAGGAGAAAGAGAAAGGGAGAGATAGAATGTAGTAAATCATCCCACATAAAAGAGGTAAGAAAGAGCCTTTACAATGGAGAAGAAGGGGAAGATGAGAGGCAATAAGTGAGCCTTCCTTTCATTGGATTTGGCTTCAGGAGGGAATAATATACACACTCAATTGGGTATGGAAGTTTATCTTACCCTACAGGAAAGCAGGGGGTAAAAAGATAAGAGAGGGGGCATAATAAAAAGAACAGCAGTTTGGAGGAAGGGGTAATTGGCAGAGAGCACTTTGGTAGAGAGTCAGGTCAAAGCAGAGAATAGAATCAGCAGAGGGCAGGACATGATAGAGGGAAAATGGTTCTTCCCAACATGACTGTTATGGAAGTGTTTTGCGTGACTACACATGTATAACTTATATCAAATTGCTTGCCTTCTCAATGAGGGTGGGTGAGAAGGAAGGAAGAGAGAGAATGTGGAACTCAAAGCTTTAAAAATGAATATTAAAAATTGTTTTTACGTCCAAGTAGGAAATAAGATATATAGGCAATGGGATATAGAAATCTATCTTGCCCTACAGGAAAATAGGAGGGAAGGGGATAAGAGAGGAGGTGGTGGTGGGGTAATAGAAGGAAGGCAGATTGCAGGACAGAGTAATAAAAACACACATTGTCCTGTGGTGGGGTGAGGGGGAAGATGAGAAGAAAATTTGAAATTCAAAATTATGTGGAAGTGAAAGTTGAAAACTGAAAATAAATAAATTAAATAAATTTTAAAAAATTAAAAAAAACATAAAGGGTATAAAAAGAAAGATGCTATCTGCATCCAGAGATTATTAGAAGTAGCTGAAAATCTATTGTTTGTTAGATTTTTCTAATTAAAGTTTGGAAAGAGGAACCAGAAGCAAAAATAGTATTTTCTCAACTTCATAGCAATCCAGGGTATTACGCCATATTTTAGGATTGAGAGAAAATGAAAACAAAGTATTACAGGTGTATGTTGAAAAATTAATTAAATGATCAGTAGAGCTTCATTTCAGTAGTATGTTATCGCCAATGAACACGTGCCAACAATAGCTAGCATTTACAAAATGCTTATAGGTTTGTCCAGTGCTTTATGTGATATCTCATTTGATCCTGACAACTTTGTGAGTTAGGTGCTCTTCCTATCTCCATTTTACATAAGAAGAAATTGAGGCAAACTGTCTTGTATCTGAGGCAGGATTGGAGCTCTGGTCTGCCTGACTCCAAGTCCTGTGCTCTATCCACTGTGCCGCTTTCATGTAGCTTGCCTCCAATATCATCAAAAGAGGGATATCCTCTTTTCACATTTTGAGTCATTTTAATTTTTGTAACTGTGTCAGTGGAAGGAAGGGCTAACCTGCTGGATGACAGACTCAGGATGATGATCGTACCAATAGCTAACCAAGCACTTCCAGGTTTGCAAAGGGCTGTACAGATATCTCATTTTAGTCTCACAACTACCTTGGGAGGAGGGGTCGTTGTGATTCTCATTCCCATTTTACAGATGACAAAACTGAGGCACACAGAGACTGTGACTTGTTCAAGGTCACACAGCTAGTGAGTATTGGAGGCAACATTTGAACTTGTTTTCCTGACTCCAGGAACAGGGATCTATTCATCGCGCCACCTTTAGATGTCTAAAGTTCACAAGAACAAAACAATGAGCTGCAAGATGAAATCTGAGAGGCACCTTCTAAGTCCTAAAAAAAAGTCAATCTCACAAGCAGAAGATTGATAAAACATTAGCGGCAACCAGTCTGGGGATTTCAGTGAATGTGGAGCTCAATACGTGCCTTCAGTATGACCCAATAGCCAAAAACCTAATTAATTCAGAAGTGATCTAGAATGAGGGCAACAGGAGCCTTGCTGTATGATTATGCCCTCATCAGAACACATCTGAAATATTTATAGTTTGTTTTGGGGGACACACTTGAGAATTGGCATTGATAAGCTAGAGAACATCCAAAGGATGTTGGCCAGTTAGTCATTTAACATGCATTAAGAGCCTACAATGCACAGGCACTCGGCTAAAAACTGGGGAAAGAAAGAAAAATGAAAACCACTCTCTGACCTTGAAGAGTTCACAGTTTAACGGAGCAGAAGGAAGAGACAATAGACAAACGACTATGGAATACAACCTGAAAACAGAACAAAATTTAGATAACTGACCGAGAGGAGGCATTATTATTTAGGAGAATCAGGAAAGCCTTCTAGTAGAAGATTGAATTTTAGTTGAGACTTAAAGGAAGTCAGGAGGTCAAAATGAGAAGGGAGAGCATTACCAGTATGGAGAATATTAGAAAATATTCTGCATCAAGAAAAGAATGTCTTCTTGATGGAACAGAAATGAGGCCAGTGTCACTGGATCCCAGTGGGGTGACACATGTAGCATGTAAGAAAACTAGAAGACCGGAGAGGTGTAAGTTAGATTGCCAAACAGAGGGTTTCATATGTGATCCTGGAGGTAATGGAGAGTCAATGGAGTTTATTGACTGGGGAGATGATATGGGCATATCAGAACTTTAGAAAGAACACTTTGCAACTTCAGGATGCATTAGAGTGAATTAGAATGGGAAGAGATGTGAAGCAGAGATATGAATAAGCAGGCTATTACCATAGTACAGGTATGAGATGATGAGAGCCTGCCCTGCTGTGGTATCAGTGCCAGGGGAGAGAATGGAGAATGGGGCATATTGGAGATGTTACAAAGGTGAAATTCACAACAGATCGGATATGGGGCAGGATGAGAGAAAATGAAGAGCTGAGGGTGATACCTAGGTTGTGAATCAGAGTTACTGAAAGGAAAGTGGTACCCTTAAGCAAAAGAAATACTAGCAAGAGGAATTGTTTTTGGTTTTCTTTGGGGGGGGTGTATAATGAATTCAGTTTTGGACATGTTGATTTTAACCTGCCTATGGGGTATCTAGTTCAAGATATTCAATAGGTATTTGGAGATGTGAGACCTTAGAAATCTACAAAGAGGTTAGAGCTGGATGAGTCGATTTGACAATCTTCTACAAAGAAATGATACATTGGAGTTGATTAGATTGACAAATGAAGTAATATAGAGAGAGAAGAAAAGAGGGCTCAGGATAGAGCCCGGATGTACATTGTTAGTTAGCAGGTATATTCTGGATTAAGATCCAGTAGTAAAATAGGTAGTGGTGAAACTAGGAAAGAGTAAGGATGAAAACCTAGAGATAAGAGGGTATCAGTGATGGATAGAGCCTACAAAAAGGTCAAGATGGGTAAAGACTGTGGCAGAAGGCATCTGAGTGATGTGAGATGAGGGAAAAAGAAGGGGGTGTTTTTGAGAAAATAGTCTCTTTTTTTCAGTAAAATAAGAATCAATATTTTCAGCTCAGTGGGTGGGGGAAGGGAAAGCCATGGGAGATTGGAGAAGAGATGAAAAGGTTTGGAAGAGCCTCTGTGGTGGACAATAAAGTAAGTAGGTGTCATAAAAGGATTAGCTGAGGGAACTGGGAACTTTTGAATTGGAGAATAGATGAGTATGGGAGGTGAGAGGAGAGGATATGAAAGCTATCTTCAAGTATTTGAAGGTCTGACATGTGTAAAAAGAATTCAGCTTGCTCAGCTTGTCCCCAGAGAGCTGAATTAGGAGCAAGGAACTGAAGTTTCAGGGACACAGATTTCTGCTCAATTTAAGAAATGCTTTCTTAAGAGTTAGAGATATTCATGATTGGATTAGGCTGCCTCAGGAGGCAGGGATTTCTTACTTGAAATTTCTAAGTAAAAAGTTGTTAGGTTATAGGAAAGGCAATTATTCAGGTACGGCTTGGACAACATGTCCCTTTCAACTCTGTGATTATAAAGGTGATGGTAGGAAAGGAATTCTATAAGAAATGTAGATAGGTAGATAAACCGGACCATGTCTCTGTATTTGCCATTTTCTTTTGTAGGGACCAGTGATATTTATGTTAAGGTAACTCCTATTTGTGTAGATCAGCAACTTCCCTGCAATTTATAATATCAAGAATTGTCTGGGGGCACTAGGAGATGAAGTGACTTGTCCTGGTTCTCAGTCACTACATCTGTAGTAGGAAAGGATGGTTGTCTCCACTATTCCACATTACCATATATGTATGCATATATGCAAATATATTTATGTCTGATTGCCTCCAATGATAAATTAAAAGACCAATTTAATGATGAATTTTTAAAATCTTTTAAATGTCACATTACAAACAAACAAATATAACTATCATTCAAACTGGCAACTATTATTTTTCTTCCAAATGAAGTAATTAAGTCCTTAGTATAGTAATTGGTATATGGTAGATACACAATAAATTCTTATTCTCTCTCCCCATTTTTACTAACCAAATTGTTCATGCATGGCTCTCCTACTAATTTAAGGGGACAAAATTCTAATTTCTTCCATATGTAATGGAAGAAATTGACTATATGGGGTTTCCTAAAATCCTCAGAGCAGTTTTAAGCTTTAATAGACTTTTGGTACTCCTTGTATATACACATGTGTGTGCACACACACATACACACACAAACATACACAGAATTGATCAGATTCAGGAGAAATGATAACTATTTTCTTTTAGAACTTGATGTCTAGTATCAGATGTCCTGTTCCAGAGGCAAATTACCCAAATATTTCTGTCCCCATAGAAAAGTCTCTACTGTTTCCAAATGGCCTTTTTGTTTCTTCTTCGACAGAGTTTTAAAAAGTTAAATACTTCCGTCACTAAAGAGTTATCAATCTATTAGTGAACCTATTATTTTTGAGTAATTTTTAAATGAAAAATGTAAAACTAAGTTATTCTTCCCCATTTTAAATACTTTGGCTAGATCTATTCTGACCATTAAAAAATTTTTTTTGCTTCTTTCCCCCGAAGAAGCTTTCAGGGATATAATAAACAAGTGTCAACCTTATGATAAAACAACACTATAATTGTGTACCTTAGAAACCTGGGCCCTATGAAACTAACACGCAGATTCACAAATTTGACCAGTTTTCCAATGTTAATGTTCTCTTTTGGTCTCCAGATTCACATTTCCATTTACCAAGAGACTTTCATTGAATCCAAAAAGCAACCACAGCAAATATTTCTTCATGGGCAAACATGCAGGAGATGGTGCTTGGATGGTGACTTTAAGGAAGATGCTGGCTCTTTTAGGCAGGAGTAAAGAGGAAGCATGTTACACAAATTTCAGTAGCCTTGCTTTACTTTTTGGTCAATTGTTAGACATATGAAAACCTCAGGCTATGGGTGTATGGCAGTCTTTTTACTGACCTCTTATGGATTCCCTAGCATGTTCTTCATAGCAACTCTTTCCACTTCTTCATACCTTTTCAATTCTCTAGCCTCTCTGATCCCTGCTTCCTCCCAAGAGCATTACCATGGTGGATGACCCCATTTCCTATGTACTACAGTGGGCTTCCTCTACTCTCCTCTTCCGTACCTCAGAATTTCTTCATTTTTCATCTATCATCATCTCTCTTTTTACAAAGGAATAAATGTATTTATTCCTTTCCAATGCTCACATCTCTGCTTGTGTATTTTACCTTTTGTGCATCCTTATTCTAAAAATGCCAATACCTAAATAAATGATATAAACTTATTCTTATCCCAGTCACCCCCACATTTTACAAAATTTCAAAATATTGGGCAGAAACTGTGAAAGGTAACCAAAATTATATATTGATATAACATGATCCATTTTTCCATCTCTTCAGAGCAATCTTAAAAAACACTAATTTAATGTGAAAGCATTGTTTTTTTAAAACTTAATGCTTCTGCCACATAGATTAAATATTTATTAAATTGTCAGGCACTATGCATGCAGGAACGTAAGTAGAAAGGCTAAACAATTCCTACATGTAAAGCACTTACATTCTAATGGGGAAGGGGCTAAGTACACACACACATACACACACACAGAATAAAGGTAAAATACAAAGAAACACAAATGTATGATAGTAGTTGAATACAAGCTAGTTTGGGAAGGAGGGTAGTAGCAAGGGTAGGCTCAGGAAGGATTCCATACAGTAGATGGTGTTTGGATTATGACTTTGAGGAAGAGTCTGGCTCTGTTAGGCAGAGGTAAAAAGAAGTGTGCTATAGGCATATAGAAACAGCCAGTTCCACAAAGGTATGGAGACAGGAGATGGAATGCTGTATATGAAAAATAGAGAGAAACCAATCTGCCTGAATTACAGGGTACAGTAGAGTAATTTCCAGTAAGTTTGAAGAGACAGATTGGTGCCACATTGTGTAGAGCACTAAAAGATACAGTTTTGTTGTTCTATTTTTTCCACTTTTGCAAACTCATTTGGGGTTTTCTTGTCAAAGATAACAAAATGGCTTGACTTTTCCCTGTCCAACTCATTTTACAGATGAGGAAACTGAGGCAAGTAGCACTAGAGTCAAACAGCAAGTATGTGAAGATAAGATGAGTCTTCCTGCCTCCAGGAATGGCACTCTATCCACCGTGCAACATAGCTGTTCAGAAGCTAAAAGGAGGAGTTTATATATTGTCCCAAAGACAAATTTTAGAACTAAAAGAGAATGAATTGTTTATCTAGTACAAACTCTACATTTTCAGAAGAGGAAACACATCCCATACGTCCTGCCATCTTGACTCTTGACTTTTTAATAGCTTACCAAGTGTTTCTAATCTCTAAACTGCATTGGATAAAAACCTTTAAACATATAGACCTAGTGGAAGAACTGAAACCATGTGGGACTAACATGAGGAACTTGTCATCCCAGAGTTTCATTTCTTCCTAGAATTGTCCTAAAGAAATATTCATGGAGCATGTAGCGGATGAATTAAATTTAGCCATAAGGCTAAATGGTTTATTAAAAGCTATACAGACAGTTAATGTCAGAACTCGAATTCAGATATCTTTGAACTTTCTTCTTTCAGATTTTGACTTCTACTTTGGAGCTATTGACATGTAAATTATAAACTGGTGGTCTATGCAACAAAAAAGGCTGACATTTGGCTTGGGAGCACACTGCCTACTATGGATTATGTTATGTTGATCATTGGGTAAGCCTAGACGACTGACCAAAAAGTGAAAGTAATAAACAGTGACAAAAAATTAATTCTCTGTAGTAAAAACTATGACAATAATTCAAAATAGGAAATCTGAACATAATAGATAATCAAGAGTCTGAAGTCATCAAACCCAATAATGTGTTATTCAATTAAAAAAACTACTTTGAGAAATAATTTTCTTTTTGACAAAAACTGATGGAAAACAATTTAGCCAATATTAAATTTACTCAAAATCTTACATCACATACTACAATAAACTCAAAATGCATACACAGTCTGAACATTAAAGGTCACACACATGCGACTGAAGAAAATTATAACAGCTATTTTTCATACTATGACTAAGGGCAAGTACTTAGCGAAACGAGATAGAGGGAATGTCAAAATAAAAATTCAGTTACATGAAAATGAAGAGATTTTGCTTAAAGAAAATCAATAAAATAAGGTTATAAAAAGAAAACATTAATTGGCAATAAGTTCTCATAGCAAATATTCAAAATATAGGAATTTAGCAAAAATAATGAATGTAGATGAATATAGCATTTGCTAGCAAATGTTTAAAGTCATGTGCTCATTAAACACTGGGAATTCTAATGGAAAATTAAACTAGCCCCTGCTCATGGAGCTTACTTTCTAATGGAGTAGACAATTCATGTAGATATACATAAACAAGAGACATTCTTGGTTAAAGGATATAAATAGTTCTTAACAGAAAAATTGCCAAGTATTACAGCCATATGAAATATGAGAAGTGAATATCAAAATAAGCCTGAAGTTTCATTTCATATCCAGAAAATTGACAAATATAACATAATGATGGAAATAGACAACATTGAAGGGACTGCAAAACAACCCAAAATACCAATTCACTGTTAGGGAAACTATAAATCAGTTCAGTCATTAAGGGAAATAAATGGGAATTATGCTTTAAAAATGACTAAAGTGTCAATACCCTCTGACCCAGAGATTTCACTACTGGGAATATACCCCAGGTAGGAGGTCAAAGATAGAAATAAAAGATACACACACACGCATGCATGCACACGTACAGACACATGCATTCACGCACTCAGAACTTCAGTGATTTTAAAAAGCTGGAAACCGAGTTCATGCCTATTAACTGGGAAATGGTTAAACAAATTGTAGCATTTGACAGGTAATATTGATAACATTTATGTAGCACATTAAGATTTGTAACGTGCTTTACATGTATGATCTTATAATCTTGAGAAATATTCTCACTCCTATTTTTCAAATTAGAAAACTGAGGCTCAGAGAAGTTAAATAAATTGTCTAGAGTCATACAGATCCTAAGTGTCTGAGGGAGGATTTGAACTCACTTCTTCCAAACTCCAAGTTTGGGACTCCAATCACTACTCTAACCTGCCTCTGGAATATTGTTGATCTACAATAAGAATTTATATGAAGAATTCATAGAAACATAGGAAGACTTATATGAACCGATACAAAGTAGACTAAACAAAATCAGGAAAGCAACATAAGCAGTAACAACAAAAATATAAATGAAGGGAACGAAAACTCCAACTGAAGTCCAAGTACTTATAATGACCAAGGTTGACCCTGGAGAAAATCTGAGAAAATTTACCTTCCTCTGTTCCTTGCAGAAATGGGAGACTAGAGATGTGAGACATAATATACGCCGTCATACCCAGGTTATGTTGTGCTGCTTGGTTTTGCTGACAACTTCCCCCCCTCTTTTTTAAATCTTTCTTACAAGGGTAGGGTATGAATAGATTAAAAAAATGAGATATATAAGCAAAACATTCAAATAAAAGTAAAATTACATTTTTTATAATTTGTTTTGTTTTCAACAATCATTTCCATAAGTTTTAAATTTTCTCCCTCTCCCTTCCCATGATGGGATTCAATCTTATATGGGTTCTACACATACATTCTTATTAAACATAATTTCACAGTAATCATGTTGCATAGAAGAATTAAAATGAATGGGAGAAACCATGAGAAAAACCAAATCAAAATATAACAAAAGAGAAAATAGTCTGCTGCATTCTTTGTTCTGACTCTATGGTTCTTTCTCTGGATGTGAATGACATTTTACATCATAAGTCCTTTGGAAATGTTTTAGACCCTTGCATTGGTGTGTAGGGCTAAGTATATCACACAGAGTCCTTGCACACTGTGACTCTTACTGTGTATAATATTCTCCTGTTTCTGCTGGCTTCACTCAGCATCTTTGCAGGTTTTTCTGAAGTCCTCCTGTTTGTCATTTCTTATAGCACAACAGTATTCCATTACATTCATAAACCACAACTTGTTCAGCTATTCTCCAAATGATGGGCATTCCCTCATTTTCTAGTTTTTTGGCCTGCACAAAAAAGAGCTGCTATAAATATTTTTGTACATATGCCTCCTTTTCCCATTTTTATGACTTCTTTGGGATGCAGCCCTGGAAGCGATATTGCTGGGTCAAAGGGTATGTACATTTTTATAGCCCTTTGGGCATAGTTGAAAATTGCTCATCGAGAATGGTTGGATCAGTTCACAACTCCACCAACAATGAATGTGTTCTAACTCTCCCACATCTTCTCCAACATGTATCATTTTTCTGTTTTGTTATGTTATCCAATATGATAGATGTGATGTGGTACCTCAGAGTTGTTTTGATTTGCATCTCTCTAATCAATAGTGATTTAGAGAATTTTTTTCTATGACTATAGATAGGTTTAATTTCTTCCTCTGAAAACTGCCTGTTCATATCCTTTGACCACTTATCAGTTGGGAAATGACTTTTTTTTTGCAAATTTGACTCAGTTCTCTCTATATTTTAGCAAAGAGGCCTTTCTCAGAGACAGTAGTTGTAAAACTTCTTTCCCAGTTTTCTGATTCCTTCCTAATCTTGATTGCATTGGCTTTGTTTGAGCAAAAAGTTTTCAACTTAATGTAATATAAATTATCCATTTTGCAGGTCATAATGTTCTCTATCTCTTGTTTAATCATAAATTCATCCATTCTCCATAATGACAAATAAACTAGTCTTTCCTCTCCTAATTTGTTTATGATATTAGCCTTTACACCTACATCTTGTACTCATTTGGCCTTTATTCTGGTATACTGTGTCAGGCATTTGCGTATGTGAAGTCTCTGCCACACTCTTTTCTAGTTTTTCCATTTGTTTTTGTCAAGAGGTGAGTTCTTATCCCAGAAACTGCGGTCCTTGGGTTTGTCAAACAGTAGACTGCTAAAATTGTTGACAATTGTGTCTTATGTACTCATTCTACTCCACTGATCTATTCTTCTATTTCTTAGCCAGTACCAAGTGGTTTTGATGATTCTGCTTTATGATACAATTTAAGATCTTGTATGACTAGGCCACCTTCCTTAGCATTTCTTTTCATTAGTTCCCTTGATATTCTGGACCTTTTATTCTTACAGTTGAATTTTGATATTATTTTTTTCTAGCTCTACAAAACAATTTTCTGGTAGCTTGATTGATATGGCACTGAATATGTAAATTAATTTAGGTAGAATTGTTATTTTAATTATATTAGCTCAGCCTACCCACGAGCAACTGATGTTTTTCTAATTATTTAGATCTGACTTTATTTGTGCGAAAAGTGTTTAGTAATTATGTTCATGTAGTCCCTGGGTTTGTTTTGTCAGATAGACTCCCAAATATTTTATAGTGTCTACAGTAATTTTATATGGAATTTCTCTTTCTATCTCTAGCTACTGGGCTTTGTTGGTAATATATAGAAATGCAGATGATTTATATGGATTTATTTTGTATCCTGCAACTTTGCCAAAGTTGTTTGTTATTTCAAATAATTTTTTACTTGATTATCTAGGATTCTCTAAGTATGTCATCATATGATCTGCAGAGAGTGATAACTTAGTTTCTTCTTTGCCTATCCTAATTCTGTTAATTTTTTCTTCACTTATTGGTAAAGTTCACAATTATTCAATTGTTATATTGAATAAAAACAATGGTAATATTGATAATGGACATACTTGTTTTACCTTTGATCTTATTGGAAATGCTTCTAACTTATCTCCATTACATGTAACGTTTGCTGATGGTTTTACGTAGATACTGTTTATTATTTTGAGGAAAGCTCCATTTATGCCTGTGCTCTCCAATCTTTTCAATGGGAACGTATATTTTATTTTGTCAAAAGCTTTCTCTGCATCTATTGGGATAATCATGTGGTTTCTGTTAGTTTTGTTGTTCATATGGTCAATTATGTTGATAATTTTCCTCATATTGAACCAGCCCTGCATTCCTCGTATAAATCCTAGCTGATCAAAATGTATTATTTTTTTGATAATTTGCTGTAATCTTTTCCCTAACATCTTATTTAAAATTTTGCATCTATATTCATTAAGGAAATTGGTTTATAATTTTCTTTCTCTGTTTTGGCTCTTCTCAAATTTGTATCATTAAAAAGAATGTAGTAGGACCGCTTCACCAATTTTCCCCAAAAATCTATATAGTAATGGAATTAACTGTTCTTTAAAGGTTTGACAGAATTCACTTCTAAATCCATCTGACCCTAAAGATTTTTTTCCTAGGGAGTTCATTAATGACTTGTTCAATTTCTTTTTTCTAAGATGGGGTTATTTAGACATTTTACTTCCTTTCCTGTTAATATAGGCACTTTATATTTTTTTGTAAATATTCATCCATTTCACTAAAATTGTCAAATATATGGGCATTAGAAAGTAATTTCTAATTATTTTTTTTTCATTTCCTCTTCCCTGGAGATAAGTTCACCCTTTTCATTTTTGATACTGGTAATTTGGTTTTCTTCTTTCTTTTTTTTTAATCAAATTGACCAAAGGCTGATCAATTTTATTGGTTTTTCATTAGTCCAGCTCGTAATATTATTTATTTGTTTGATAGTTTTCTTAATTTCAATTTTATTAATCACTCCTTTGGTTCTCAGCATTTCTAATTTGGTATTTAATTGGGGATTTCCAGTTTGTCCTTTTTCTACCTTTCTCAGTTGCATGCCTGATTCATTGATCTCCTCTTTCTCCATTTTATTCATGTAAGCATTCAGAGACATAAAACTTCCCCTGAGAACTGCTTTTGCTGCATCCCATAAGTTTTGGTAGGTTGTCTCATTATTGTCATTCTTGAATGAAATTATTGATTGTCTCTATGATTTATTGTTTGACCCACTCATTTTTTAGGATTAGATTATTTAGTTTCCAATTAATTTTTATCTATTTTCCATGGCCCTTTATTACATATACATTTAATTGCATCATGATCTGAAAAGGATGCGTTGACTATCTCTGCCTTTCTGCACTGGACTGTGAGGTTCTTATGCCCTAGTTCATGGTCAGTTCTTGTGTATGTGCCATCATGTATCACTGAGCAAAATTATTTTCCTTTCTTTCCCCATTCAATATTCTCCAAAGGTCTGTCATGTCTACCTTTTCCAAAATTGTATTTACCTCCTCAACCTCCTTCTTGTTTATTTTGAGGTTAGATTTATCAAATTCAGGGAGAGGGAAGGGGAGGTTTCTCACTAGTATAATTTTGCTGTCTATTTCTTCCTGTAACTCCCTTAACTTCTCCTGTAAGAATTTGGATGCTATACCAGTTGGTGCATATATGTTTAGTAATGATATTATTTCAATTTCAGTGGAGCCTTTTAGCAGCATATAGTTTCCTTTCTTATCTCTTTTGAATAGATCTATTTTTGCTTCTTTTTGTCTGATATTAGGATTGCTACCCTATTTTTTTCTCATCACCTGAAGCATAATATATTCTACTGAAGCCTTTTACCTTTACCCTGTGTGTATCCCCCTATTTCAAATGTGCTTCTTGTAAAGAACGTATTGTAGGATTACGGTTTTTAATCCATTCTGCTTTCTGCTTCCATTTTATGGGAGAATTCATACTATTCACATTCAAAGTTATGATTACTATCTCTGTCTTTCTTTCCATCCTATCCCCCATATGCTTTTATTTCTCTCATCTCACTTTTCCTCCTCAAGAATTTTACTTTCAACCACTTCCCTTAGTCTTTCCTCCTTTCTAACCACCCCCTCCCTTTTCTTTCCCCTCCTACTTCTTGCAGAGCTTTAATGATAATATATGGTTTGTGTAGGGTGGGGGAAGAGTAACAGATCTTCCCTGTCCATTAAGAGGCCTCAATACCTTTTGTTAATTTCTATTGAGGCACTGGGTCAGAGGATAATGCCCTCTGGCTGTGAAAAGTGTATAAACATTTTGAGGAGAGGTCTAATTTTGGGGCTTACTCTTTGGAAGTGTTTCTTTAGCCAGACAAGACCCTGGATAGCTGCTAGGGAGCCCCCTACCTTTGAAAACCCAGATGTTGGTGCTTGTCTCCTTGGTGACTATATATGTAAGTATGTCATGGTCAGACAGTTGGATCTGTCTGTTGATCTGTGATATATGTATTGCCCATGGTCAGACAGCTGGAAGCCCTGTTGGTCTTTATTTCTCTGTATTTTCTCTGAAGTTTGGGGTGCTGACTTTTCCCCCTGAACTAAGTGAATGATACATGTATTTGATCAAAGTGATTTTTGACCCCTCAAAAAGTACCTTCCTTTTAGAAAAGCAGATCTAAGAGCCCTAGACACCAGGCCCTCCTGTGTATGCCTGGGTCCTTGTGGTTACACGGGCAAGTTACATCTCTATACTTAACTGAATATATTGTTCCCTCCTTGAACCAAATCTGATGAGAGTGAAGATCAAACAATGGCTTGTCACCTTCCCCTCTTTCCCTCTACTCTAATATGTTTTTGAGCCTCTTCGTGTGATGTCAACCACCCTTTTCTGCCTTCTCCATTTCTCTTCTCCAATTACAATCCCTTCACATCTGTTAATTACATTTTTATCTTCATATCAGTTAATTTATACCCACTCCTTCTATCTATGTTTATTTCTTTTAAATGGCATAATAAATATACAGTTCTCAAGATTAACAAGTATCATTCTCTCATATAGGGATGTACACAGTTTGCCAATATTGAATAACAATTTTCTCTCTATTTACCTTTTTATACCTCTATTAAGTCCTCCATTTGAAGATCAAATTTTCTATTGAACTCTAGTCTTTTCATCAGGAAGATCTGGAAATCCATTATTTCATTGAATATTCACTTCTTGCCTGAAAGATTATGCTCAATTTTGCAGGGTAATTGATCCTTGGTTGTAGTCCAAGCTCCTTTGCCTTATGGAATATCATATTCCAATCCCTCTGATCATTTAATGTAGAAGGTCCTTTTAATGCAAGGTTCTGTGGGTTCCTAACTGTAGTTCCTCAATATTTGAATTGTTTCCTTTTTTTTACTGCTTGCAGTATTTTCTCTTTGACCTGATAATTTTAAAATTTGGCAACAATATTCCTTGGCATTTTCCATTTGGGATCTCTTTCAGGAGGTGATGAGTGGTTTCTTTTGATGACCATTTGCTCTCTGGATCTTGGACCTCAGGACAGTTTTCCTTGACCATTTCTTGAAAGATATTGTCCAGGCTCTCTTTTTTATCATGGCTTTCTGGTAGACCAATAATTCTTAGATTTTTTTTCCCCTCCTGGATCTATTTTCTAGGTCAGTTGTTTTTCCAATGAGACATACATTTTATTCTATTTTTTTCATTCTTTAGATTTTGTGATTCTTGATATCTCATAGAGTCTTTATCTTCTAAGTGCAAAATGCTAATTTTTAAAGAATTGTTTTCTTCAGTTAGCTTTTGTACCTCCTTATCCATTTGGCCAATTTTACTTTTTAAGGAACTGTTCTCTTAAGCAAATTCATTTTTCATTTTGTCAATTGTATTTTTAAAATAATTGGATAATTTTTATCCTACCTGTCTAATTTGGCTTTTAAAATTCTTCTTAGCTCTTCTAAGAATGCTTTTTGGGCTTGAGTCCAGTTCATATTCACTTGCAGTTTCAGATATGACTGTATTGTCAGTGCTTTCCTCTTCTGTGTTAATATATTGTCTTCCCTGTCCCCACAGTAAGATTTCTGTGGTCTTTGCTTTTCTGATTTGCTTCTTGCTCATGATGATTACATTTTTCCTTGATTTTTAAAGTGGATCTCTGCTTCTAGGGCACAGGCGGCTCTGTCCCACATTTTTTATGTTGGGAGTTTGGGATTTAGTTTCTGGCATTGTGTGTTGTGGCTTCTAGTTCTTTCAGCTAGAAACTATATAATCCTGCAGCTTACCTAGTGCCGAACTGATTGATGTATGCCAAGGCCAAGGTTGGGTGAAGTCTTTCTGAGTCCCCCTGAAACTCAGTAACCTTGGTTACCCTGAGACTGAACTGAGGTGTGGGGGAGGGTGACCTCCTCCTCCCCAGGTGTAAGCTGGAGCACAGGCAGTCTTAGGGGCTGGTGAACTCTAGTCTGTGCTGGTGTCTGCCCAATTCCCCTGGCTGCTAAGTCATGCCTGGGTCCTGGTGTTGGTACTTACTGCCTCTACCCCTCTGGGGCTCAGGATCTTCTGCTGGACCACTGAGGAGGTGCTTACTGGGATGCTTCTACTCCTGAACTGGTCCCCTTCAGCCACAGAAAGAGGAACTCTTCCAATTGATCTCTCTAGCCTCACAAGCTGAAAGATTGCTGTACCCCTTCTGTGGGCTCCACTATTGCAAGATTTTTCCTGGGGCAATATTCTCTGGGTTTTTCCAAGTCACCAAGGTGAGGGTGGGAGCACTTATAGTTTACTTCACTATCTTGGCTCCTGGAAATTCAAGCAGGTGACTTTCATACATTTAGTCTGTGGGCCCTGTGCTTCTTTCTCACTCAGTTTGATGGACTCCTGTCCTGTGTTAAGAGGCTTGGGAATCCTCACTGCCACTTCCAATTCAATCCACCTGGGCCTTTGCCTGATCTGTGCTGGTGCAGTCCATGTGCTCTGTGCTCCCCCAGGGTGGTGCAACAGATTCTTCCCATTGACCTTCTGGTCTATCCTGGGCTAGAAATCTGCCACTCTAAAATTTGTTCAAATTTACTTTTTAGAGGTATTTGAAAGAGTTTGTAGATGAGCTCAGGTGAGTCCAAGCTTTCACTCCACCATTTTGACTCTGCCTCTCCCAGTAAAATATTTTAAAAATCAGGTTCAATTCACACAAAAGATTCCACCTGTAGATCCATCCCTGCTTTTGTTATTGAGATTTCTATTGATGCCCTTAGTTACCAAGTGTATACCTCATTTACAAAGACTACCCTCATGGTCCTTGTCCAATCAGCAAGGGGCAGGAGTAATCATGTAATATAGCTAATAACCTGAATAGCAGGGAGGTCTTTAAACTACAATGTCCTCTCAAGTATTCGTTGAGGTTTCAAATTTACAAATATCATTTATAGTCAGTTTATGATGAATTTCATTTTGAATTCTTTGTCAGAATGAAGATTTAATTTCATAGAAAATAGCATCAGGTAATCCAGAACAAAACCACAAACACACAGACACACACCCACCATCACTGCCACCACCACTGCCAATGCCACCACTACCATCATCCCCCAGCCTCCCCTCCCACCAAGTTAATGAGAAATACAATTTAGAATGCTTAAAAAAAATCCATCATTAGTTTTAATGAAAACCACATCATAGTGAGGCAAGCTGTGTAACAAGTCCCACAAATTGAATGCATATTAAGTAACCGAGACAGTAAGAGTTTCGATTAGGTGTTTGAAAGAATTAAGGTTAACCCAGGGGTTACATGGGTTTGGTTGCAATAAAAAGTAATATTCTTTGGCTTCATTAAGTACTAATGAAATACATGAGAGTTTGTTAGAAAAAGGCAGGCTACCTCTAGAACTAGAATTTTATTCATACCTATTATTATAATATTGTCATAAGTGAAGTGTCATAGCAAAATGAACCATTCAATTGATTTTATTTTCTATTAAAGGTTTTTAATTAACAGGTCTGGCTTCCAAATTTTAAAAAGCTGAAATATAATAAGTCTAAGCAAGGAAATGGGCAACTTTATTTTGAGTATTCCTTGAAAGCTGCTGATGGGCTTTGTTTTTAACTTTCTTTTATGTTTAGCATGCAGCAAAAAATAGCATAGAATAATCTATGTGGAGGAGGATTAGCATTAATTCTCTCAAATACTTTACCTAAGTATAAGCATATTCATCTCGTTAACTTCTCATAAACCTTAAAAAAATGGTTGAATATGTGATCTTCTCAAATTATGTCATGTTGTAGTATGGTTTAACCATCTATCTTTCCAT
The DNA here is from genome assembly GCA_028658325.1 of Potorous gilbertii. Taxonomy (NCBI): domain Eukaryota; kingdom Metazoa; phylum Chordata; class Mammalia; order Diprotodontia; family Potoroidae; genus Potorous; species Potorous gilbertii. The sequence goes on along the minus strand of CM053771.1, from coordinate 482,731,278 downwards.
TACTAGACCACTAACCTGGCAGTTTAGGGGAGTAAACAGTGTGTTGTTCAGTCATTTTTCAGTTGTATCTGACTCTTCATGACCCCATTTGGAGTTTTCTTGGCAAAGATAATAGATTGGTTTGCTATTTTTTTCTCCAGCTCATTTTACAGCTGAGGAAACTGAGACAAACAAGGTTAAGTCACACAGCCAGTAAGTGCCTGAGAGTGGATTTGAACTCATGATGATGAATCTTCCTGACTCCTGGCCCAGTGCTCTATCCACTGTGTCACCTAGCAATGAATTGTACAGTTTTTTCTGTATCACTTTTAATTTTCTTTCTTTTTTCCATAATTTCACAAATTAATCAAGTTAGGGAGTGAAGGTATCAGAACATTCACTAATTTAAAAAATGAAATACAAAAAAAATATAGTGCTATTTCCAGGGAAAGATTGTGATTGATTGTTGTATTTTCTTTGGTGTTTATACGTCATTAAAAATGAATGAGAAAGAAGTGGGGTGCAGAGGAGGCAGGCAGAGAAAGAGACAGAGCTAGAGATACAAAGAGGTGTCTGTGTATGGTATGGGGAGAGACAGAGATTTTTTTTTGCCCACAGTTCTTTACATATTGTCTCTCCCATTAGATTGTGAGTTCCTTGAGATTAAGAACTGTGGGGTTTTTTTACCTTTCTTTGTATTCCTAGTACTTAGTAGAGACTTTTAGCAATTTTTTTCCAGATAGAGACAGACAGAAACACAGAGACAGAGATACACAGAAAGACACAGAGTGAGAGAGACAGAAAGAGAGACAGACAGACAGATAGACAGAAGAAGAGACAAGGCAAGAGCAGAGATAGAGAAAATGCAGGAGCTTACAGGTCAGAGAGGAAAGAAGGGTGGAATAAAGAAAGTGTCAGCAAAATTATTCAATCTTAAAGGACAGATGAAAAAAGAACACTAAAAACCTTACCCCAGCCTACCAAGGTGAAGCCCCACAGATACTTGGAGTCTGAAAAGAAAGCCACAAAGATGAGGCTGTGTAGGTACAGGCCTTCTACTAAGATCCAGTAGTAGTTTGTGGCCAAGAAGTAAATAAACATCACAACAACAATCTTGCACCCCACCTGTTAAAAATAATGAAAAGTATTACTTTCTCCATGCCAGAACTTTCAGTTGAGCTAAATGTCATCATGACGTTATTCAAAACTTCAAACCTCAGGATTGGTTCTTCTTTTTATCTTTTATTGTATCACTTTACACAATAATGTAAAAGTCAAAGCTGCATTTTAAGCACATTTCCACTGAGAAGTTCAAAGATAATATTGTCAAACAAGCATTTATTTACTAAATTCCTACTCTGAGTCAGATACTATGATAAATTCTGGGGATACAAAGAAACAGTCTCTGCCCTGAAAGAGTTTATATTCTAATGGTTTAGTAGTACAAATCTAATAGATTAGGAGGGAGAAAATGATTCACTGGTGAAACTAACAAAGTAATGGATTAACTCAGGTATTGATTGAATATATACCACTCTTGTTGCTAAGGTTTAGATTACTCCAATGTGCCTGGATAAACTACTGCATCAGAAGCTGATAGCCTGAATTCATGAGTGAGTGATGTACTTCTCTATCAACTGGGAAAAGTCAGGCTCATTATTTGAACAATACATTCATTTTCTATTAGCTAGAGAATGAGCAGGGTTTATTTTTTTTTCCATTTTGATGATGGATGTAGAAACAAAACAAGGAAAAGGGAAAGCACCTTTAGGACAACAAAAAACATGTTAATCAAGACCAGTTACTCTCAGTCCAGATGTCTCATGATTTGATGACTAGCTCATAATAAAGGGAATCTAATGACACTGCATTTTCTATACATGTCATGAGAATAAGATTCCAAAATGTAATTCAATTTAATTTTTTTTTGGTATTGTTACCCCATAGATTTCTTGAAAGTCCCATCCATTTTTACACAGGAAATGTACAAGAGATAAACAAATCAAAGAGGAAATCTAAAAAGAATGGGAGAAGCAATGAAATCAATGATGGAGAAAGATGTTCTCTTTGTGCTCATAGGAGTACTTTCAAGGAGATGAGATAAGATCAGCCCAATGGTTAGCATTTTTGTGTCTTCCTCCGTGTGTGTGTGTGTGTGTGTGTGTGTGTGTGTGTGTATGTGTGTGTGTGTATTTGATTTTTTTTTTCTGAAAAGAGTTCTAATTAGTCAGGAGCAGACAATACTTACATATTGTGATCTGTCCACTGGGGGTGCTATCATTGTATTTCGTGGATCACCCATCATAAATGACTCCATTTCTTTCATGTTCACATGATCATGGGCCACATTATCCTTGATGAAGATGCTTGCAGCCCTCAGCATGAATGAAACAAATAAGTGCATATGAATGTAGTTCCTGGTGCAACGTAGTCTCCTGAGGACAAGGAAAGAGACAGGTTTGGAGAGAATAACTGAGGGGAAAAGAAATGAGAAAAGGAAACCAAAGGAAATGTCATGAATCTAAATAAAGATGAGACCTTTCACAAATCTGTTAATCAATGATCCCAAGTATAACTGTATGGCCATTACTAAAATGAGCGTCATTTGAAATCTGATTTCATGTTCAAAATGATGTATTATCTTTTCCCCCAACTCAAATATATCAAATGAGTAAATTTTATACAATATTCAATGGACTAAATGTCATTGAATCTCTCATGTTTAACCCAATAAAGCTTTATTTGGGGTAAATAAATTATGTACCTTGAAAAGGAGCCAATGAGAGTTGGTCTAATTATTCTGGAATTCAATTTGAAAATATGCTAAAAAATGAATAAAATGTCCATATCCTTTGATCCAGAGATCCCATTTAAAGGAATGTTCCTCAAGGAGGTCAAAGACAGAAGGAAAGATCCCATATATGCCAAGATACTTGTAGCATCATTTGTTTTGTAGCAGCAAAGAAAAGGGAACAAAGTGGATGCCTATTAAATAAATCATAGTAGATGAATATAATGGAATGTTACTGAGCAATAAGAAATGAAGGAAATGAAAAATATGGAGGAACAGGGCACAAATGTTACTGACCCATGCCAAGTGAAGTAGACATAATCTGGAAAAATGTATACAATAATGATAATATAATATGTGGAAAGTAAATAAAAACAAAACAACACTTCATAATAATATATTTAATATATAAATATATATATATATATAAAATATACAATAAATTTGTCCCTAAAATGGGTATACGAGAGCTATCGTTCCTCCCTTCTTTGAAAAGGTGGGAGTCCAAGCATGTACAGCATTGCATATACTGTTAGACTACATTGCTGTCACATAGTAGATATTTCATAAATACTAGATGGTTTTAAGTGAATTGTTTTGTGTTTTGTGGAAACTTGATATTTTGTACACAAAGAAAAGTTACCTGATTGAAATATATGAGGAATTTAGCATTTATTTCTTGCAAAGAATTAAACTACATGCTAAGGATCCAAAAACAAAACAAAAAATTGAGTCTTATCTTTCAGGAGATTACTAGCTAAGGGAGTATTTAGGTTAGGGGATTAATCAAGGGATTATTCTTTTAAAATAGTATATTTGGGGAAATAAGATTTTCTCACTTCCATTACTCCAAAATCCTTGAATTTAGTCATTTTAAAGACTAAATTCCTTCTGTGATGTTTGTCCAAGGTGACACTGAGTTCTTGACATCAATACACATAGACTCCAGTGTCTGAGAGGTCTTTCTAAGCCAAAAAGCTACACATTTTGGTTTGTTGATGGATGAGGGTTCTGAAAATCATTAGAGGAACAGCTAGGTAAGTTCAAAGGGAATCATCCCAAAGTTGACATCAGGGTGATAAACTTTTGGCCATAGTGACTATTGAGGATCATATACCAATTAGTAGAATAATTGTGATATTTTCAATAATGAAATCAGGTATCTTTAAAGTGTTGTGGTAACAGACAATGAATTCCTTGTGTGCTCCTCTCATGTGCTTTTTACCTTGGTGTATGCCCAAGAAACAACTTTGTCTGTCAGTATAAATAGAAGCTTACAAGTTAAATGAGCCCGTAAGTCACAGATACTCATTTTTGTGACTCACATAGCTGTCTTTGGCAAACAAATACATTGCAATGCTGGTCTCTTGGCTTCTAGGCTTTATTCTGCTTTGATCCATTGGGATTTTTGAAAAATTCATCAACTTCCTTACGTGATAAGAGCTTTGCCAAAATTGAGTAATGGAACAATGCAAGACCGAATACATAAAATATCATGTGGGATAAATGTGTTTTAGCATCGATGGTCCACAGACTTTGGTCTTCTGTGGATGGGAAAGAAGACCTCTCTCATGATATGGAGCAAAATGAGAAAAAGGGAATCATGACTAATCTGCTCACCGGAAATAACCAATGATGAAAATAGCTACAGCTAGGGAACTGAAGGAGATGGAATATCCAATAGTGTACATGATGGAGAGACGTTCAAAGAACTCCTGCTGGAGGAGAAACAAACTTATGTCACATAATTATTCCCCACTTATTTTCCTTCTCTGTGTTAGAAAAGAAAATTTATCTAGAACATATGACACATTTTCTTTGGACATGGAATCACAAAATGTATATTGTTAGTTTTTTTGGTGTGCTATGAACAGGGTTCAATTTTGTGCTTCAAACATTTTAATCAACTTGTGCCTAATCTGAATTATTCCTTTCCTTCTCCTTTATTTTGTTGGACCATAATTTGGGAATTCTTGGAAATCTTTCAAAGTGCAAAGGAAGACATCAACATTTTTCCTAATAATCTTTTCCCAAATTTACACAGAGATGTTCTCTAAACCTTTAAAATTCACATTGTTATTTTTCTAAATTAATCATTTAAGGCAGTATAATTTGAACAACAACAACCAATAATGGATAATACATATACCAGAATTTACTTCAGAGCATTTCAAAGTGTTAAGTCTTGGGGGAAATAAATTTCTAATATTTTTCTGAGATTATATTTTCAACATTGAGAATAAAAAAAAACTTTAAAAATGCAATTGAACCAGGCATAGAGCCATGATGGTGGAGTAGAAGCAGGGACTTGCTTGTGCTCTCCCCCAGCAAACCCCTTAAAATACCTGTAAAAATGACTCTAAACAAATTCTAGAACAGCAGAAGACACAAAATGATGGAATGAAACAGATTACCAACCCAAGACAATCTGGAAGGTTAACAGGAAAGGGTCTATTGCACCAGGTTGTGTGCTAGCACAGACAGACTGGAACAGGTCTTGGGCACTGAATTGCTGGCAGCTGCTGTGGTTTTCAGATTTCTGAACCCACAAAGTCAAAGACAGTTTCAAAGGTCAGTGAGAAAGCTCTCTCACCATGGTGAGAGGGAAGCATGGTTAGGTCCTAGCCCCAGGTCAGTGGCAGCCATTGCTATAGTCTCAGCTGCTTCTGTAGCTCACAAACTACAGAGAGTGGAGGAATCTACTGGTTGATCTGGAACACATTCCTGAGTGCTGTGGTAGCTGGTGGTGGCTGTGGAGAGGGAATCCTACTCACAGTTCCAGGGCAGAAAAGAGTGCCTGTGGTTGCTCACAGACCAGAGTGCAGGTCAGGAGAGATTATATGACTTTGGAGTAATTAATAACTTATAGGTCTCTAGAGCTATCTCTGAAAACAGCTCCGCAAAACTTCTGGAATTTGGGGTGGTATGCCCTCCATGTAACAAAGAACTCAGAAGTCAAGTAATTGACTGGGAAAATGTCCAGAAAGGGGAAAAAAGGTGAATTTCTTGATGAAAAGGTATTTCCTTCTTTGCTTTTGGATGAGGAAGATCAAAGCATACAACTGGAGGAAGATCAATACATACAACCAAAGGAAGATAGCAAGATCAAGGCTCCCACATCCAAAGCCTCCAAAAAAATATGAAACAGTTTCAGGTCATGGAAGAGCTTGAACAGGATTTTGAAAATCAAGTAAGAAAAGTAGAGGAAAGAATTAGAAAGAGAAATGAGAGTGATACAAGAAATAAAGAAATTATAATACAAAACCAAAAGAATGAAAAAAATAGAAAACAATGTGAAATATCTCATTGGAAAAACAACTGACCTGGAAAATAGATCCATGAGAGATAATTTAAAAATTATTGGTCTACCAGAAAACCATGATAAAAAAAGAATCCAGATATCACCTTTCAAGAAATTATCAAAGAAAAGTGCTATGATATTCTAGAAGCAGAGGGTAAAATAGAAATGGAAAGAATCCACCCATTACCTCCTGAAAGAGACCTCAAAAGGAAAACTCCTAGGACTATGGTAACCAAATCCTAGAGTTCCCAGGTCAAGGAGAAAATATTATAATCAACTAGAAAGAAATGATTCAAATATTATGGAAATACAATCAGGATAACACCGGATTTAGTAGCTTCTACACTAAAGGATTGGTGGGCTTGGAATATGATATTCTAGAGGTCAAAGGAGATAGTATTAAAACCAAGAATCACCTACCCAGAAAAACTGAGGATAATACTTCAGGGGGAAAAATGAAATTTCAATGAAATAGAGGACTTCCATGCAATCTTTGATACTTTTTTTTACCTAATAATAATTTTCTGCTAAATTCCAAGCATTCTTGTTGAAAAGACCAGAGCTGAATAGAAAATTTGACTTTCAAATACAAAAATCAAGAAAAATATGAAAAGGTAAACAGGAAAGAGAAGCCACACAGGAGTCATTAAAGTTGAACTATTTATATTCCTATATGGAAAGATGATATTTGTAACTCATGAGACCTTTTTTCAGTATTAGGGTACTTAGGGGGAATATATATATATATATATGTATGTGTGTGTGTGTGTGTAGGTATGTGTGTGTGTGTATATATATATATATTCTGTGTGTGTATATGTGTGCGTGTATATATATATATATATATATTAAGGGAGAGGAGAGTGAGAAGGGGGAACGGTAAAATGAATATGAAGGAGAAAAATAGAATTAACTGTTGAGAGAAATATACTGGGAAAAAGGGAAGGGGAGAGTTAGAATGTAGCAAATCATCTCACATAAAAGAGACAAGAAAGAGCTTCTACAATTGAAGGGAAGAAGTAGGAGGTGAAAAGGTACAAGTGAATCTTACTCTAATGGGATTTGACTTAAGGAAGGAATAACACAGTCTCAAGTGGTTATCGAAATCCACCTAACCCTGTAGGAAGACAGTGGGGAAAGGGATAGGAGAGAGGGAGGATGATAAAAGGGACAGACGATACAGGAAAGGAGTAATAAGAAGCAAACACTATTGTGGGGGGAACAGGTCAAGGATGGGGGGAACAGATCAAGGAAGAAAATGGAATATATGGAGGGTAGGACAAGATAGAGGGAAATGTGGTTAGTCTTTCACAACATGACTGCTATGAATATGTTTTGCATGGTTACACATGCATGATCTATATCGAACTGCTTGCTTTCTCAATGAGGGTGGGTGGGAAGGGTGGAAGGGAAAGAATATGGACCTCAAAACTTTAAAAATGAATGTTGCAATTGTTTTTACATGAAACTGAGAAATAAAGTGTATAGGCAAGGTATTGAAATATATTTTGCCCTACTGGAAAATAGAGGGGAGAGGGATGGCAGAAAGGGGAATGATAGGAGGAGGAGAGGAGAAATGAGGACAGATTGGGGGAAGGGGTAGATGGGGTGCATGCTGTCCTGGGGTGGGGTAGGGAGAGATGGAGAGAAATTTGGAATTCAAAATCTTGTGGAAGTGAATATTGTAAACTGAAAAGAAATAAATTATATATTTAAAAAAGGAAAAAATAAAATAAAGTTTAAAAAATCCAGTTGATCCAGTTGAATTTAATTCTTTTTCTAAAAAAATTGTAGATACCATTATATGTTTACTACTTCTGTTACTATGTTGTTTTGTGAGATTAGCAAAAATGATTTTGCAATGGATATGTAGTTCAATGTTATTGAAAATATTTGTATAAAAGATAAAATTCAAAATTATGGATAAAATAAGATGAAATTATTTTGAGACATCTTATGCTAATATGAATGTTTTGCTACTGTAGAAATTCCAATACTGAATTATTTACTTTAAAATGAGATTTTGGTGATGAAATGTAGGGTCACAATATTTAACAACTTTCCAAAGAATGTATGGAATAGAATCCCTTGGTGCTGTGGAGGGATGAGGTGAAGAAAATGTGTTCTGGCTGTTTAAAAATTAAATATCAGTAACACAATAGTCTTTCACAACATGACTGCTATGAATATGTTTTGCATGGTTACACATGCATGATCTATATCGAACTGCTTGCTTTCTCAATGAGGGTGGGTGGGAAGGGTGGAAGGGAAAGAATATGGACCTCAAAACTTTAAAAATGAATGTTGCAATTGTTTT
>CM053771.1:482702255-482722790 GCA_028658325.1 Potorous gilbertii | reverse complement strand
TAAATTATTGCCATTTTATGAATGTGGAAACTGAGGTTAAGGAAATTTAAGTGATTTTCTTAAGGTCAAAATGCATCTGACTCATGATTTGTGAAAAATATTACTGAATTAAATTGGTTTCTTAATTGGAGATTTAAAACCTATACACTACCCTTAGAAATCTCATTTAAACCTTCCATCAGTTCCACTCCATTTCTACGTACCTTCTATATAATAGGTATTTGTGAAATTGAATTTGATCCCATTTATATAAGTAAATGAAGTGCTATATGGATTTTTATTAACTACAAGCAAACAAACTGCATTGCAATAGGTAGATTACTCTATATTATTTAAAATGAAAAATTCTGGAGAGTCAAAAGGCTAAGGTTCAAGTCTAAGCTCTACCAATGACTAGCTACAAGAAAATCTCTTCAGTTCCTCACTTGCAAGTTGAGGTAAGGGATGGGAGGGAATAGATGATCTTAAAGGTACCCAAGAAAGTTCTAACATTCTGTGCTTTCATAATTGTAACTTTACAAAATCTGGCAATCAGAATTGTGATTTCATTGGTTTAGAGAACTTTCAGTAAAGGAACTCTACCAAAGCAAATTTATTCCTGGACCGTATAGCTAGTACATTTTAAAGACAAGCCTTAATTCCAGGGTGACTGTGTCTCTATTATGTCAAGATGCCTCTAACTTTTCAAATATTCATGATATTAATAACAAACCATTCTTTATAAGATTTTAAAAATCTGCCATGTCTCTAAAATCAAAAGGTACTCCAATTGAGTAGTAGGGCAGTTAGAGATTAAAGTAATTTAGCCTTCAAGGAATATAAGAGCAAGCTTATCTCAATAAGAGATATGAAGCAAGTTTAGGATAATAAAGTTTAGAGCTTGAAAAGGTCTTTTCAAAGACCATCTGGTTCAATCTTTTCATTTATCATTGCTGTTTTTCCTTGGATATCAACCAAATGGCCCTGACCTGAGGAAGAAACAGAAAGCTGTCTCATTTTCAGATCCTGGTACATGAAAGAGAAAACAAGTTCATGAAAGTATGGACAATATAAGAAAGGATCAGGATCCAGTATGTATATACAGTTGGCACTGTGTCTGCTTAATTGAATAAACGGAATTCAAAACTGTATTCTCAATGAAGGGAAGAGAAAATGAATTCTATACATACTTGGGTAATACCAAAATATTCCAAGTGTCAGTGTGCTATGCATTTCCAAAACCTAAACTCCAGATACCTGTCTTGTGATGCTTTCTGGTTGGAAGTAGTTGAGGCATTCTGAATAATTGACCATTGTTTTATTTAAAGTGTGTGAAAAATCCCAGGTTCCATTGGGGTTACAATGCCTGAATGCAACTCCTGTAAAAAAATGCAAAGAAAGCTGTTTAGTCTGATCATTTTCCTTCAGTTCTATCACAAACGTAAAGCAACTAGTGTTTTGTTTTTGATCAGTCATTTCTGGAGGAGTTCAATACCTTTATGATTGAAGTCATATACATAAGGAGGGCAGGGGACAGCCAGTATCTTCCCCACAGTGCCTCTGGGCCAGCAGATTAATCCATCCCATTCAGGAAAACAATTTCCCTCTAGAAGAAAAGAAAGGGAGGGAGGAGAGAAGAAAGGAAGATGAAATGAAAGAAGAGCATGAAAACACAGGCAATATAAACCTAAGTCTTCTGGGTTTTGTTTTTTTTTTGCAACAGTACCATATAAAAATCCAGGGAATTATGAGGATGCAAGAGAAACTTGAGGGCCAGGAGGAGGCAGATGTCATATTGATTGCTTAGTAAACTATTTTACAATGATCTTATCAGATAGAGAGAAAACGCTATTATCTCCATTTTATGGATAATGAAATTGAGGCACATGGAAGTGAAAGAATTAGCCTAGGTTACATCCTGTCAATAGTTAAACTCAGTCCTCTTGTGAAAGGTTCCTACTCTGAAATAGACTATTCCTCCCTGCTTATCCCTGAAGCCACTCAGCCATTTTTGTTAAAAGCACTATCACTGGGACTGTTACATTTACGAGAGTGGAAAGCTGTGTGTACAAAATATCTAAGATCATATATGTATAGTTGCAAGTGTGAACAATGTGTCAATAACTTAGCTGATATGAGCTATTGAAATTGAAACCTGGGCAACAGGAATCACTGTTTACAAAAATATTTCCTAAGCAAAGGAGAGTTCATTAAATGTGCTTTCAGGCATTGCTCACTAACTTTGTAACCTGCCTCAGTTTCCTCATCTAAACGAGTGACAACAGAAAGAAGGAGGCAATAGTTCGGTTCTGGGTAGTCAGCACACTGGAGATTTCACTATAACATTGTTCTCTGGAAAGTGCAATGAAGAAGTTCATGTTTGCTTGGACTTCACAGTGAAGGGAGCCTTGTGTTTGCCTTGTAACTTTGTGGGGCAGGGAAATGAAGAGAAAGTTTAAAATTATCACTTAAATCTCACGCAAAAAATCTTTTCATTTGCTTCTGAGGAAATGCGTCCTTGATACCCATCATATTAGTGGCATAGTTCATTCCTTCATATACCTTGATTTCTTGGACAATACCTTAAGAAAATGCTTTGGTTTTATTTCTGGGAATATAGTCAGAGTATTTTCCTCCAAGAAAATAAAATTTTCTTGAAGAAAGTTTCAGTTTTATCCCATTAAGAAATAAAAGTTGTGACATTATATGTCACAAACCAAAATATGTATTTCTTTAGCAGACCTCTACACCTTGGATTCTGCCTCTTTCTCTGTGCTCAAGCCCACCTACATCTCTTTCCACTGGCACAGCTGTCTAAACTGCTCTCATTGTTTCCACCCACTGGACTTTTTGCCTTCTTTCAAAATACAGCTTATGATGTAACAACCTCCATCCTCATTTTCTTCCCACACGAAATATTATCTTTTCTCCTTCACTATTTGTAACTTACTTATCTCATGATGCCCATGCTATATTATCTAACATCGTTTATAACACATCTGTATAAATTATACCTATAATGGTAATAATATAATTTATATTGCATTTTAAGGTTTGCAAGTTCTTGGCATTTGTTTCGATCCATCATCTCAATAACCCTGGGAGGTAGGTGCTTATTACTATCTCTGTTTCACTGATGAGAAACCTGATATAGAAGGAAGTTAAGTAACTTGATCAAAGTCATTTAGATAATACGTGTCTGAGGCTTGATTTGAACTCTGGCCTCTCTAATTCCAAGTTTAGCCTTTTATCCACTGTATCATCTAATTTCCTTATACTTATCTGCCATCTACTATTTTCACCACTAAAAGGGCATGACTCAATCATATGAAATTTTCTGGCAAGGGCACTTTACACAATTGTTAATTGTATGTGAGTTCTTAAAGGTGCTATCCTTCAAATAAATATTATAACAAATTACTGGCTTATTTGCTAATTACATGGGTATTGCAACTGTTTGTTTTAATGATACTTAACCTATTTGAAAGGGCTTTGTTGTCATTTTTCCTCCTAGAAATGTCTATTTCCAAAAACTTACTCCTCCTCAAACAAAAGAATTCACAGATAAAAATTACTTAGTTACTTAACATTTCAACATTGACCCTTTGATAAAGAAGATCAGTATTTCCATAACTGAGATGCTACCTCTCAGAGAGTTTCTATGTGTCCGTCCTTCATTGCCGAAGAAAACCATGCCATCAGAGAAATAATGACATGACTTGCACTTGACTTTGTTTTGAGTGAAGGAGGGCTGTGCAGATCACCAACCTCACTTCTCCTCTAGAGTCATCTGAATGCAGTGATCTGATATTCATCAGGATGACTAGAGATGACCCAGGATGACGCAATTGGGGCTAAGTGACTTGCCCAAGGTCACACAGCTAGTGAGTGTCAAGTGTATGAAGTGAGATTTGAGCTCAGGTCCTCCTGACTCCTACACTGGTGCTCTGTTCACTGCACCACCTAGCTGCCCTTCAGCGAGTTTCTAGAAGATGCTCAAATGAGTGTAAATTTAATTCGTGTATTTTTCTGCCATTATCATTTCATACATAGTAAGAGTAAACTCTATTTCATTATTTGGCAAAAGGGAAAAATGGATTGCTTCCTTCTTACAATTAATTGCAAAATGACTCACTGATCTCCCTTCCTAAATTAACACCATTAATTATCATACCCAAATCTTTGTATGTGCCAGCACAAGAACTAATTATTAGTAGAAGGTTTTAAGCTGTGGCATTAAAAATAATATTCCAAGACCTTGGGAGTAGATCACTCACTTTTCCTATGCTTCTATCTTTTATTCCCTTAAGATAAGTTAGGACTGCACTTACAAGTTGTACTGTTTTTTGTTTTTGTTTTTTTGTTTTTTTTACTAGTGTAACTGCTGTTGATCATAGTATGTAGTATAAATAGCATAGAAGAGAAAGCAATGACTTTGGAGACAGAGATTCCAGGTTCAAATCTTGGCTCTCTCACTTGAGTGTGATTGTGGCAATGTCACTTCACTTTTTCTGTAGAGTGAAGGGGTTAGATTAGATGGCTCTTTTTCCAGTTCTAAATCTATGATCCAAATTAAAATTATTTTAAAATCCTTGAAATGTCCATTTGCTTTCCCTGACTTGAGATTTTCTTTCTATTGTTCTTTTTAATTCTTGAAATTAGAAATGAAATGTTTTTCATTCCTCTTGTGTTTTCATTTTGCTCATTCAGATTTTTATTCTATTTTCTCCTCTTAATTATCACCTGAATTTGCGAAAATAATCAAATAAAGAATCCTTTATTATTTTCTATAAGATAATCTCATCAGTGAAGGAACTTCAAGGAAGCACAGAATTCATGTAGCCAAACCCTTTAAAGTTATTTGTTCTTTTCATAGTGAATTTAATGAATAATAAGTGAAATAAACTTTTCATATACAAATTAGAACAGAAAAAGATCTTATATGAAACTGTATGTCTGTGTTTCATATAGCTTGATTTTCTCATTATTCTATAATAAATTCAACATGCAACTTAAAGCTATCCTATTTAACTGACCTTCCTTTCCTTCTGAGCATTAAACCCCTCCCCCACCAAAAAGCTTCACTGACCCACTTTAATTTATTTCTTATTTTGGGGTGGGGGAAGGGGACAACATTATTGCCCTATTTTTCTCACCTCCCTCCCAAAATTAAAAAATAAAAGAAAATCCCTTTATCAAATGTGATTAATCAAGAAAAGCAAATTCCCATCTCAGTCTTGTTAGAAAATGTGTATCACATTCCATACCATGAGTCCATCACTTCTCTCCCAGGAGGAAGGGAGAATGCTTTTTTTATCAGTCACATAATTATCAAATTAATAATATCTGCAAAGTTCTTAGCACAGTGACTGGCATATAGTAGGCACTTAATAAATGTTCCCTTTTCTCCCCCACTGCACTACCCCTTCCACTCACCTTCCTTTCCCTCTTCTTAAGTCTTTTCAAAGTTATTTCTCCTTACTAGGCTGATGTGGAATAAATTGTTTTCCTCACACTTCACTCTATATCAGTTCATACAATATTGAAAAGTTTGTAACTATTCCCTTCCATCATTTCTTATAGGTCAAGAAAATTAAAGTACAGTTAGATACCAAAACTTGTTCAACTATTCTTCTTTTGCAGGGATTCCCTTAATTTTATTCTTTGCTACAACAAATATAGAGAAACTAATACATAGGTTCATGCATATGTATGTACATATATGTTATGTGTATGTATATATGCAACTTTCTGTTATTTTTTTTTGGTTTATACAGATAGTATTGATACTACTGGTTCAGTTTTCTTCCTTATCTCTTTTAATTAGTTCTATTTTTGCTTTGTCTGAGATCAAGATTGCTATACCTGCTTTTTAAAAAAATTCAGCTAAAGCATAATATATTCTGCTCTCGCTGTTAACTCTTATTCTGTGTGTGTCTTCCGCTTCAAATATGTTTCTTTAAAATAACATATTGTTGGATTATATTTTTAACCCATTCTACTATCTACTTCCATTTTATGGGAGAGTTTATCCCATTCACATTTACAGTTATGATTACTACATCTTTCTTTCCATTTCCCAACCCCCCTGTTTATGCTTTTTTCTCTCCTTTTACTGTTTCCTTCCTCACTAGTGTTTTACTCCTGACTACTGTCTTCCTCAATTTACCCTCTCTTCTATCATCACCCCTACATTTTCTTTCCCCTTTCTCTTCCTACTTCTCATATGATAAGATAGATTTCTATAGCCAAGTGAGTGTGCATGTTATTCCCTCTTTGAGCCATATTCAATGAGGGTAAGATTCTAACAACGCTGACCTCCCTCCCTTTCCCCCCTCATTGTAATAGATCTTTGCACCTCTTCATGTAATGTGATTTACCCTTGATTGTCTTCTCCTCTCCTCTCCTCTCAGTGCAATTCTTTTTTTGTTTCATCCCTTAATTATTTTTTTGTCATCACATCAATGTCAACTTAAATGTATGCCCACTGTCTATGTATACCCCTTGTAAATGTCATAATAAAGATACAGTTCTCAAGAATTATAAGTATCATCTTTCAATGTAGGGATATAAACAATTTAACATTATTGAATAAACATGCTTTCTTCTCCCGTTTCTGTTGACCTTTTTATGCTTCTCTTGAGTCTTATATTTGACATTTTAATTTTCTCTTCAGCTCAGGTTTTTTCATCAGGAATTATTGAAAGTTCCCTATTTCATTGAATTCTCATTTTTCCTCTGAATAATTAGACTCAATTTGCTGGGCTGTAATCCCTGGTTGTAATCCAAGCTCCTTTGCCTTCTGGAATATCATATTCCAAGCACTCTGATCCTTTAATGTAGAAGCTTTAATGTAGAAGAATAATCCTCATTATGATTCCCTAATATTTAAATTGTTTCTTTCTGGCTGTTTGCAGTATTTTCTCCTTGATCTGATAATTCTGGAATTTGGCTATAATATTCCTTGGAGTTTTCATTTTGGGATCTTTTTCAGGAGATGATCAGTGAATTCTTTCGATGACTTTTTTATACTCTGGTTCTAAGAACTCAAGGTAATTTTCTTTGATTTTTTTAAAAAAGATGTTGTTCAAGCTCTTTTTTTAAGATTTTGATCATGGCTTTCAGGTAGCCCAATAATTTTTAAATTATCACTTCCAAATCTATTTTCCAGGTCAGTTGCTTTTTTTCTAATGAGGTATTTTTATATTTTCTTCTATTTTTTCATTATTTTGATTTTATTTCACTGATTTTTGATGTCTCATAAAGTCATTAGCTTTCACTTGACCAATTCTAATTTTTAAGGGATTTTTTTCTTCAATTAGCTTTTGTACCTCCTTTTCCATTTAGCCAATTCTATTTTAAGGATTTGTTTTCTTCACTGTTTCCCCCCCAATTTGGCCAGTTGTATTTTTTAAGGAATTGTTTTCTTCAGTCAATTTTTGTCCTTTTTCCAAGTTGTTGACTCTCCCTCACATACATTTCATTTTTTATAGTCCCCAAACTGGCATTGGCTCTGTTCCTTGTTATGACCCTGACAAATCCCCTCCAGATGGTGTTGATCATTCTGGCATCAACTTTCCTTGTGGACTTCAAGTACTTGCTTCCCAGGTTCTGCTCTGCCCCTTTCTGTATAGGGTTCCTGAGTGCTGCACTCTTTTAGTATTGGTCTCATCCTGTCTCCTGATAAGATTCAGGCATGTACTGTCAAGGTACTGGTTTGATACTTTGTCATGCTATGGTTCAGGCTCATGCTTCCTAAATACCATGCTTCCTGGACACTAGTCTAGCTTTGTTTCCTCCTATGACTGAAGTTGATCTGTTTGTATGATGATTTGAATCTGTCCTGGCTCTATCAATACTCTCATTTTACAGAAGACTAAACTGAGACAGGAGTGGGAGAGGTGTTAAAGTTAAGTTGTTAAAATTTTCCTATGTTCACTTGTGTCCAATTTTTCTAGGTACAGAAATATTTCTCATTTTTAACACAGTTTATAACAGATAAAACAATTCAAACTTTTGGTCAGGTGATACTTCTTTTTAAAGCATTTATAATATGGACCACAAAAGAATTTTTTAAAACATTAACCAAATGAGACACAAATAATATTTTTGTTGCTAACTTCACAAGCTCTTGACCTAATTGTCTCCACAGTATTACTAAGAATTAAAGGACCCTAACTTATTTTGTTGGTCTAAAGTCCCAAGCCTAATAGCTTAATTTTAGACTTAACCTCAGATGTTCCCCTACCATTAATCTATAATTTAATAGATCTGGTATTAAACTTACAAACCTTTTGACTATAGGACATTGCCACCAAGAGTATAGACATTGCAGGGATACAATATCTCCCCAACTTCGTGTCAATTCCAGACAGGATTAGATTGTCCACTTGCATTCAGTCATGCTTAAAGTCTTCCAGGTGTCAGTAGGGAAATTGAGTAAGGCAAATCCTACCTCAGCCCAGGCTGACCAGCCCCTCTCCCACCCTTCTCATGAGATCACCTTTTGCAATTCATAACAGCATCTCACTGGCTTACTGGCATCATGGATTGCAGGCTCAGACCGCCTTTCTTCCTATTCATTCCTGGAATTAGACTCAGAAGAACAGTCACTTAATAGTCCCATAGCATCTAAAAATGGCAAGTTCCAATAACCAGGTTTCAAATATGATTATAATTTCACTTTCGCTAAGGAACATCTTTTGAGGCAAGTCTTAAGTGACTTACATGCCCTTCTGTATGCCTTTCTATACATGTTCTAGTTCCTGATTAAATAGCAATCATAAAAATCAAATTTACCATTAAAACTTTAACTTTTCCATCAATGCCAAATTTTACCTGAGGTTACCTTCCTCTAGGAAATTTAGACTAAAATTCTTTTCCCCAAACTAAAGATATCATTGATTTATTCTCAGTAATTCAGTCAATTTATTTAATACTAATTGCTTTTACCTTACTTTGTAACATGTCCAGTTTTTCTCCCCATCACTTCCCTCCCCCCAATACCTTGCATTCTGATTACTCCTTCCCTCTATTTCCTATTTCCCGATTATATGCAATAAAAATTTGAAAAATAAAATTTAAGGAAAAAGAAGAAGAAAGAAAGGAAGGATCTCAGAGAAATTTAATGTTTCTGGAGGCTTTTTTGGTGAATTTTTTTAGTTGCATCATGAACTACCTATCTTTTCTTAGATGGAGTGAAAAGCAGCAACCTCAACATGGACGTCTAAGGTGACACTGGAAGTTTTTATTTCCCATTTCTTCACAACAATACCATCTAACCACATAGTCTCAGAGTTGGAAGGAACCCTAGAAGTAATCAAATCTAATCTTCTCTCTGAAACAAAAATCCTCTTGAAAATATCCCCAAGTAGTTATTCAACCTCTACTTAACTCCAAAGACAAGGAATCCAGTAATCCCTGGGCAGCCCGAAGCATTGTTGGACAGCTCTGTATGCTAAACTCTCTCATATATTGAGCCAAAATTTGAATCCCTGTAGCTTCCCCAATCAAATGTTTGTAGTTCTGTTCTTGGAAGTTAAAATGAACAAATCTGCAGAGAATTTGGAACTCAAGGTTTTAAAAACAAATATTAAAAATTGTTTTTACATGGAAATGGGAAATAAGATGTACAGGCAATGGGGTGTAGAAATCTATCTTGACCTACAAGAAAATGAGTGGAGAGAGAGAAGAGTGGGTTGATAGAGGGGAAGGAAGACTGGGTTAAGGGATAATCAAAATGCATACCATCTTAGGATGGGAGGAAGGAGAGAGATAGGGAGAAAATTTGGAACTCAGTCTTGTGGAAATGAATGTTGAAGACTAAAATAAATAATCAAAAAAATGAAATTAAAAAAGACATTGGGGTTATTTCAAAGCAAAACAGTAAAAATTCTGTGACTATAATTATCAGAGCTGAAAAAATTATAAATTATAAATTTCACACATGATTTTAAAAATAAATAGCAGTCTACTCTATGGTAATACTTGGGAAAAAAAGAAATATTCCTTTTCAAAAAATGGTTTTTTTCCAGAATTTCACATTATAGCATTACTGACTTCCTCTCATACAGCACTATGTAGTATAAAAAGTGTCTGCTTGATCTTCATAACCCTTTGAGATAAAGAGTTTCATTTTATTATCTCAATTTTACAAATGTAAAAGAGCAGCAAGGTAGTACAACGGACAGAGTACTGGGTTGGGAGTCAGGAATATCTGAGTTCAAAACTAGTTTCAGAAACTTGCTAGTTGTGTCATCCTGGGCAAATCACTTAAGTCTGCCACAGTTTTCTCATCTGTAGAATGAGCTAGAGAAAGGAATGACAAACCACTTGAGTACCTTTGTCAAGAAAATCCCATAAAAGGGTCGCAAAGAGTCAGACATGACTGAAAATGACAAATAGTAACACAGATATGAAAACAAAGCCCTAGAGAGATTTAGTGACTTACCCAAGATCACATATCAATTAAGAAACAGAGCTAGGGCTCACTTCCAGTTTTCTTAATGTCTAGTGAACACTCTGTCAGAACATATAGATGCTTATTGCTTTAGACCTTTTTTCACTCCCCTAAAAACAAATGGAGATATTTAGCTATTTTAAAAATTTCCTTATTTAAAAATATAAATTTACCCAATCCTTCATAGATCAGGTTTAATCATATCTAAAAAATTTCTCAAATAATTTTGTAGACTCTTGGTGTACCTGCAGAGTAGTTATTCTCACTGAACCTAAAATAGAAATCTAAACTGTGCATGTTATATATGAATAAGTACCTAGCTTTAAGGCTTTCATCTTCAATTTTAAAGAGACTGAAGGGAAGGCTGCAACTTATGCATATTCCAAGATAAGAGAGAAGTGTTTTGACTTTCCTTACCTCCCTCCTGTTGCTGAGTAGTGATGTTCAGTTCACATTGCACCTTAGCCTTCAGCAGGAGGACAATCTGCTCCTCCATTGTAACCATGCCATCAGAATCTAACTGCAAAAAAAGTAAATGAGTGAAAAGATAAGTGGCACATTTCCCTCAACAGATAACTTTTTTAGTATCCATCTCCAAAAAAGAGAGGGAGAGTTATTAATAATTTTTATTTCACTTAGCTGCCCAATGCAGTCATTATGTGGTGTAAAGCCAAAAGATTATAATTCGTAAGGATTTTATGCTATTTTGATTTTTTGTCTCAAGTGGGAAAAAGTTCACATTACAATATGTAGTTACAAAGATAACAATTTAAATCCTTAGTAAGAAAACTAAAAATGTTTTTGATTTATGAAGTGTAAACATGAAGTTTGTGACCTATCAGACTTATACTGGTGTCTGTTATATATGATAGTGTGCCCTATCAGGGATGAATTTGTGAAAGGGGTGATTTCTATTGATTTCTTTCATTCACTGGCTAACAAATATTTATTCATCATGTCCTATGTGATGGCACCGCCCTGGGTGTTACAGGCGATTCAAAGAAACAAGATAACAACTTAAGGTAATGTTAAACCAGGAGGCCCTAGACAAATATCTTGTGATGCTAATATTTCCATCATGTGCACTAGTAGTTCACGGAACGTTAGTCTTATAATAATCATATATTAGTCTTTCTGAGTAGAGGAGTGATTAGGGCATTGTGTGTGTGTGTGTGTGCGTGCGTGTGTGTGAGTGTGATTGGAGTTTCCGTACTTCCTTATTACTACAGCAACTTTGTTAGAAAGGAAAGAGTTTAGAGGAAAATAAGAAGTGAACATCACTTTTGTAAAAGGTTGATTCTGCTAACTTGCAATATGAATTCAAAGTGATATTATTGTATGTATACATAGATTACATATATGCAAACTATACATAATAGGGCTGTAGTTTCATGTACAGTCCTATAAATGTAATATAAAATGTATTATATTTCATAAAATATTATTTATTAAATTTTTTCATATTTTGTGTTTTAGTAAACATTAACAAAGAGAATATTTACTTATACAAAATAGAAGAGAAACAGAGGATGATATGTGAAACTGCAAATCTCTATTATATGTAGCTTCTTGCATATAAGATGAATATATTGATATGCATGTAGATGCATGCTATATTGACATACATATATTTAAAAATAAGTTATATATAACATAGATTTACAATTTCATGTATAATCTCACTTTTCTGTTCTCCTTTGTATATGGAAATATTTTCTTTGTTGTGTTCATTAAAATTAAGAATAAAAAAATTATAAAATATTCTGTTACTACAAAAGTGTGTGCAGAGCTTAAAAATAATGTAATCAATATTAAAATCTAGAGCATGGAATGCTCTGTTCTCCAACTAGGCAGATTATCAAACTGACACAAATATGGGACCATAGGATGACCTAGGCTAAAGTCAAGTCTATATATGTGTCAAAGGAGGGAAGGGATCTTGTGGAATAGATGCAATTTCAAGCAGAAATTTTATAGATTGTAGAATAGATTGAATTACAAGTAAGAAAAATTAAGGGATGCTGCTGACCACTAGCTCCTATTGTGTGGGCAACTATAACAGTTTCTTTGTTTCATGCCTATCAGAAAGCTTTACATTGGTGATGTAGGTTCTATTTTCCTCAGAAACATTTACAAAGCACCTAGCAAGGGGGCTTCTTAGTCTTCCTTGACCTGATATGTCCTCTATCTCAGGCAGGCCACATTAGCCACTGTTTGTAGATTCTCTTAAAGTATGGAAAATCATAGTTCAACAGATCTAGAATCAAGACTTCTATTCCAAAGATACAAATTGTCAGTGTTGGAGTTGCTATGGGAACACAGGCACACTGATATGTACTAAGCACAGGGCCTGCCACATAGTGGGCACTTAATAAGTACTCGATGATTTGACCTGACTCTGTGTTTTCGTCCAACCATCCTTGAAATCAGTTGGTTACTAAGTGAAAAAAGTTATTAAATTGTTAATATACTTTGATCCATCTGTCCCACCACTAGGTATATACACCCAAAAAATCAATGTCAGGAATAAAAGACCCAACTGTATCTAAATATTCCTAACAGTACTTTTTGTTGTTAGAAAAACCAAACAAAAAAACAAAACAAAACACCTTGGTAGGTGACTGTCAACTAGGAAATGACAAAATGCATTGTAAGATACCTAGGTGGCTCTGTGGATAGAGCACTGGGCTTAGATTCAGGAAGACTCATCTTCAAATCTTGTTCTTAGTCACTAACTGTATGACCCTGGGCAAGTCACTTAATGTGTCTGTCTGTGTATGTGTGTGTGTGAATGGAGTTTCCTCATTTGTAAAATTAGCTGGAGAAGGAAAGGGCAAACCATTCTGGTATCTCTGCCAAGAAAACTCCAACATGAGGTCAAGAGGAGATGGATGCAACTGAAACAACCCAACAAGGACAAATACATTATAATATATGAAGGTAGCGGATTATTATTGTGTTATGAAAAGTGACGTATTTGGGAAATTTGTAGAAATATAAAACTCAAGCAATCTGTTTGTTATTAAAAGCTTATTATGTGCTAATACTGTGACAGTTCCTTGGAATAGAAAGACAAAAATGAAATAATCCCTTCCTTTAAGGAACATAGATTCTATGAGGGAGACAACGTGTCTACACATAGATAAATATATGCAAAATAAATCTAAAGAAAATTTTGGAGGGAGGGTAACAGAAAGTGGTATCAGGAAAGGCTTCGTGTTAAAGGTGAAGTTTCAGCAATTTTGAAGGATTAGAGAAGGAAGTGAGGTGGTGTGTATTCTAGGCACAAGAGACAGCCCATGTAAAAGCATGGTGCAGTGTGTTGTGTGTGAAACAACACAAAAAAGCCAATTTGGCCTAGCCAAAAAGTGTGGCTAAGAGATTAAAGGAAAAAAAACATTGGAAAAATAGGTTGTGACCTGATTTAAAAAGGAAGACTTCTATGAACTGATTCAGAGTGAAGAAAGCAGAACCAGAATTGTACACACAATTGCTACAATAAGATATAAGGAGAAAATACAAAAAGACAATAGAACTCAATATTGATTCAGTGATGAATATTGGTTCCAACTTGCTGATGCTAAAAGATACATCCCGCCTTTGATTAGAGAGGCAAGGGGTTATAAGTATAGAATGTCACATATGCTATTAACCATTGCTTTGGCATTTTTAAGAGAGACGATGATATGTAGAGAGGGATTTTGAGGAAGTAGCTATGGTGAACAAAGTATAATAAAAGAGCAAGGTTAATTCATTTGGTTAATTATTAAAATTATAGTTAAAGGATAAAATATGGTAGATATATTTGAAGTTGGAGGATGGGTAGAGAAAGAAAAATTACTAATTGTTGTTAGTTTCAGAAAAAGGAAAGTTTGTACCTTGCTGAATATTAAATTCATATAATTTTAGATTTGGAAGGACTTTGGAAGTCCAGATAATCCCAACTTTTTCATTTTACAGATGATGAAACCATTCTATCAGAATGAAAGTTCTTTACATAGTTTATGTAAGAGTGAATGACTCAATGAACAGGCAACCATCTATACAGATTTTATAAATTCTAATGGTAGCTCTGGTGCAGACTCTACTTTTAACATTTCATAGAATGGTTTCAATTAAAAGGGAACCCAATCCTGCATTCTATGTGTGTTTTGATACCAAATAGGTCTAGCTTTCAAATAAAGACAACAGAAACCCAACAGCTACACTGTTGCATTGTGATCTAATCATATCAAACCATCCTCCAAATTCCACATGTCAAGTGGAAAGAAGGACATGAGACATTATTGGCAACATTTCAGAGATTATGGAAAGGAAATTTTCTCTTCCTACTCACTTTCCACAAATAGTTACCCCCCAAATTCTCTTTTTCTATCTGTGTTTATGAATAACGACTCATTTTTACTGACATTGTGGGAAACATTGGGTTATTTTTGAGTCTATTGAATCTCATCAAAGACTATCTAACTATAATAATTAATAATGAGTTATCAACAAGACATTTTACCGAAATTTACATGCTTGTGTACCTCATACAAAGAATTTATAACCTGTATCACTAAAAGTACTAGAAAAATTTAAAGCAATACATTGACCTAGGAGCAAAAAGAAAGGGGCAAAAGAATTTGAAGACTTGGGTGGGAAGGGGGAAGAGTAACTTAGTGATTCAGTAAGTATTGAGCAAGATACCCAAAAGATTGGTGATACTTATGATGATCTTTGTTTGACTGTCACAAAGTTTTTCAATCAGTTCCATGTTCATGACTCATTTGTATACTACAAATATGTAAAATAAACACAACTGTTAGGATTATGTGAGAGTTTTGATATCCATGTAGAAAACTGTTCTTTATTTAAAACATGCTACCAGTATAATAATGTTAAGAAGAGTTGATGGCTTAAGCAAATTATTGTTCTGCCTATCCTTAACCCCATGATCGCCTCTCCTGAAGAAAACTGAGTATGGTTCCCAGGTTAAAGAGAGAATCACAATATCTTATGAATCACTTGATTAATTGTATGATGACATCAAGCTATATGTCACTGCAGAAAAATATAATAATAGCTCCTTCAACGCATGGAATCCTCCAATAAGATAAAAATAGAATTTCTACTTGATAATTGCGAAATTCTTAATGGCCAAGGAATACTAGAGACTGAAGGCACCAAGTGTGAATCTTGAGGTTATATTGAGCAGATAGATAGAGGTAATATCTACGAACATCTTGATCTCATCCAAGAAAGACAAAACAAGCTTGAAGATATTAAAGAAAAGTTGTGACTGAATACAGGTAGAGAATCATTGGCATCCTGGAATCAAAACTGAATAATACATTAAGGCAATTAAAAGCCATGCATTACCAGAATTTTACACACACTTTTGGACTTGGAAAGTGAACCTTAACAAAATTAGAAGCTATTGTAGGAAATATTTGTACAATATTCACCAAACTCAGTATTCATTATAGCAAGATAACTATAGAACGAATATCACTTCTCACTAAAAAGCTGAAGAGGAATGATAGTCTTTCTCAGAGCAGATAAAAAGTGGAAGAAAAAATTACCCTACAGAAATATTGTTGTTAAAAATCGGATATTTTACTGAGCAATAGCTGAAGCTGATAAGGGGCCCATGCCATTGGCTTCATCAAATGTACTGAAAATAATTGACCACTGGACAGAACTGATGAAAGAATTGTGATCCAAGAAGACAATCAAAAGCGCCTTCCCTATGGGTAGCATGAGCTCAGACAATGCATTGCCAATGAAACAACACGGTTTAATTATCAACCTCTCTTTCTGCCCAAATCCTTTGCCTATAGCTAACGAGCATTTTCTCCAGTTTCTCTCTTTCTTTGATTTGTTCATAAATTCTGGTTTTCATAGTAAATTATTACCTGTTAATTAAAAATCACCAAACAGATGGCTGAGTCATGCAGTTCTGTTTGTGGAAATAGAAGGGTTTTTGATATTGCATTTAGAGCCAGGTCATTGCCACCAAAAATTAGATAAACTATCCTTAAGGAATCTAGGGTCAGTGATCAATGTAGATTATGCAAGGAAACAGTATAAAGTGTGCAATACATCACTGCACACCATAAAAATTTAGTATCTACCAGTTCCCTAACGAGATATGACCTGATGCTCAGATTTATATGTTAGAAACTCACTATCTTTCATGGATTAACATACAATAAAATTACTATAAATACAGACCTCAAAATATCCAGGAGTACCTAGCCCATGTACCAAACTAGAATTGAGCTATCATCTTGGATCAAATTGATGTTCGTAACCAATCATGTACAACACTGATTCATCAAAGCTTATGAAAAACATTCTAATGAATGTAGCCACACCAAAGATGCCCAATACCCAACTTCATTGAATGAAAAGCTTTCAAAATTAAAATATCTACCAGAGGATTACAAATCATGTTGGTGTAAATCTTTTTGTTTTCCAGTCCACTACTGAAGTGTACTGAAGAGGCTTGTAGTTAGCTTACAGAGAATGAGCTTATACCCTAATACATTACTTGAAATAAAAAAAACAATAATTTTATTTAGCTGTTCAATATTCTAAGAACGTTAAATATAAAACAGTAATAGTAGTGGAGCAATTGAGTCAAGAATCACTTCTAACTGTGCCTCACAGAAAGAATTAGGAAAGAATAGGCAATAATAATGAACTCAAGGTATCTTATATAGTGATTTAAAGTTTGCAAAAAATAAAAACAATAAATATCCCATTTATTGTCTCAGACAGCTGGTAGCACAGTGTATAGTGCACTGGGTCTGGAGTCAGGAAATTCTGAGTTCAAATTTGGCCTTAGATACTTACTAACCATATAATCCTGGGTAAGTCATTTAACCTCTTTTGCCTCAGTTTCCTCAACTGACAAATGGGGAGAAGAACAGAATATACCTTGCTAGGTTGTTATGATCAAATAGGATGATATTCGTGAAGTGCTCAGCACAGTGTCTGGCACATGTAGGCATTATATAAATGCTTATTCTCATTTCCATTCATTCTCAAATTTCAAAAAACATGTGATATAGTTATTGAAATCTCCATTTTGTAGAAAAGGAAGCTAAGGACCAGACTGAATAAGTAATTTACCCATGGTCACATAGGTAGTATCAGAGGCAGGGCTTTAACCTGTCTCCCTTACTCTAAGGTCAGTCCTCTACATACTGTGTCAACATGCTTCCCCTGTTTCAAGTTAATCAACTAACTAGTATTTTCTTTTTAATATTATTTATTTTTCTTCAATTACATGTTAAAGCAATTTTTCACTTTTTTTTTTAAGTTTTGGGTTCCAAATTCTATCCCTTCCTTTCCTCCTCCCCCGATACATTAAGTAACCTAATAAAGGTTATACATGTGAAATCATGTAAAATATTTCCATATTAGTGATTTTGTACAAGAAAACAAAAAAAGGAAAGAAAGAAGGGAAAGAAAAAGAGAAAGGCAGAAAAAAGAAAGAAAAGGGAAGCAGAGAGGAAGAAAGTAAAAAAACAAACAAACCAGTATATTCCAGTCTATTCAGACATCAGTTCTTTCTCTGAAGACTATTAGAGTGCTTCATCATGAGTCCTTTAGGATTGTCTTGGATCACCAAATTACTAAGAATAGCTGTCATTCACATTTCTCCATCATATGATATTGCTGTTACAATGTACAATATTCTCCTGGTTCTGCTTACTTCACTTTGCATCATTACCTAAGTTTTTTAGATTTTTCTGAAATCAATTTGTCTGGCATTTCTTATAGCGTGATAATATTCCATCAGATCATGTACCACAACTTATTCAACCATTCCCCAACTGAGAGGCATCTGCTTGATTTCCCATTCTTAGCAATCACAGAAAGAGCTGCCACAAATATTTTTGTACAAGTAGGTCCTTTTCCTTTTGTAAATTTTTTTGGGGATATAGACCTAGTATTAACATTTATTAAACATCTATTGTATACCAGGCACTGTGCGAAGCACTAGGACTGAAAGAAAGGCAAAAGACAGTTCCTACTTTCAAAAAGCATAGTTTAATGGACTGCATACAGGTTAGCATTTGTATTCACACTCGCACAAAGATCACCTCTATAACACACCTGACAAGTGATCGATCTGACCTTTGTTTGTAGAGTTTTATGGAGGTAGAATCCATTACCACCTAAAGCAGACCATTCTTCATGTGGCTATCTTTTACATTTCATTAACACTAAGTTTGGAGTACATAGATTTACAGGGAGGGTTTGCCATTTTATTTATAGACATAACTCCAAATGCTTTTGTCCTGGAATGCAGATACAGCTGCAGAGAGTTTGCAGTGTACTTTAAGAAAAAAGAAGTATTCAAAAATTATTTAGAGAGATATCTTCACATTACCCCAGAGACAAAGGACACAAGAAATTTAGCTAGCTATATGTCTAGCATTTTTGTGACATTTCATGCCCCATTTTAATTAATCTTATGTAACTAATAAAATAAAAGATTAATGCCCTAAAGTATCAATTATGTCTCCTAAAGTAGACAAAATATTCTCCTTACCAAGAAATGACTGCATCTAAAGAATATCTTGCCTTTCTAAGAGGAGTTGTGTCACTCAAGTTTTAATGTCAGAAACTGCGAAAATATCAACTGTCTTCTCCAAAACAAATGTCACATATATTACAAACATAAATGTATGTGTATTCATCTTCTTATAGTTATATGTCATGTAGGTGAACTAACTCAATAGTTGCCCATCTAAATACATGCCATTATCTGAGAAATACACATTCTTCTTCTACTTAGGTTTTTTTTCTTTTAATATGGATTATTGGTCAGTCCCTTTTGCATGACCATGAAAGCTTATAGAAAAAGTATTCTGTAGTTCATTTCAACCAATATTATATTTATCTACACATAAAAGAATCTAGAGTAACTTGTCCCTTCTACAGGAAAAGCAGGGAGATAACAGACATTTATTAAGTGCCTTTTATGCGCTGGGCACTTTACTGAGTCCTTTATAAATATTATCTCATTTGATCTAGGCAATTCCTCTTCCATTTAGACTTCTTATAGGATAGGCATCATGACAGCAAATAGATCTGGTGATTATAGATCTCCATATTTATGTTTCATCTGATAATCAAATTTATTCCATGTATCATTTGGATTCCCATCTCTGACACAATTGACCTGGATATGATTTGGGGCTAGGTTAGCCTCTCATTAAATCTTTCTGAATCATGACTTCATCCAGGAGTTTAGAAATTCAATATTTGAGTTATTTCAAAATCTCTTTGTCTAATTAAACAAGCAGCATTTAAGTTTAAAAGGATCAAACTCAGTTTATAATGAATAAGATAAGTACTTAAAATAGCAGAAAACATTAATGAAAATTTTCATTAAGTACAATGAATGATCCAAAACTTATTTTATTTGTTTACTCTAAATAAAATACAGAAATCTCAAAATTATCTTAATAATTTTGAAAGAACGAAACCATTTTTAGTTTAGGATATTTTTAGGGTAAAAAAAGAAAGTTAAAATGCAGGGAATTTCCAATACATTTTGGTCTTATGTAAACTAGGCTTCATAATCACCTTCACTCTATAGTGTGGTGGTGATCCCCATTCTCAAAGGCTATTCCAATATAGCAAAAGTTCTGACAGCTGGAAACATTTTGAATATATCCAGCAGTGGTGCCTCTGATGTCCAAGGGCCAGTTCTGTTTTGGAGGTGTTCACATTCAGGTTGTCAAAGAGCAAAACTTAGTGTGCTAAATTAGAGTGGTGATAATTAGTATTTGCTGTTGGGAGTCTCAGTGAATTTACACATCTTGGAAATATTGAAGTACAGAAACCTCGTTGAAAATTCTACTAATGAAGAGCACTTTCAAAAGCTATACATACGGGGGCAGAGCCAAGATGGCAGAGTAGAAAGACGCACCTATGCTAGGTCCGAGCCCACAGCCCATAGATTTCCCATAAAAAGAACTCCTGACAAAGTCTGGAACAGTGGAAGCCGCGCAGCAACACAGTGAAGATTTCTGTTGCAGAGAGCCCTGAAAAACCGACCGCAGGGGTGCCCCGGACGGGAGCGGAGTCCTGTC